>SJYO01007492.1:13954359-14314768 GCA_006410555.1 Capra ibex | reverse complement strand
CCCCCCCCCCCGCAGAGGCTCACATGGCGGTCTGAGAGTATCGGCCGGAATCTCGCCGGCGGTCCTTCGGTTGATTAAACCGGTTTTATTTAAGTCACTCCGTCCTTGGTTTACTCTCGGGTCGTCGGAAGGAACTTTCCTATTACCTTCGAAAATCTGTCATATGGGGATACCTGGGTGTCCGTCTACTCAGTGCTCGCCGTCAATACAATCGTAAACATTTAGTTCGTCGGGGGCTATAATCTTTTTTTCAATGTTTTCTATCTCTCCAATTTACTTGTTAGGAACGTTCTAGATCACTCCCGTCGGCTCTCTCAAAAATTAGTATCTCTCTGGGGTCATCTCTCTCTCCTGACGTAATCGTCTTTTTTTTCTTTTAAATCTCGACTTCTTTTGGCATTTTTAGTTTTTCTCGACCGGGTCTATAAAAAACGACCCCAACTTTTGTTTTTGTCAAAGGTTTTTCCCTTTTTTAACCTGAGTTTTTGACTTTTTTTTTTTGTTTTTGCTGTTCCGCATTCGAACTTTTTTTGGTTACACGCAAAACATTTCTCAAACCTGTAACCTTTCTATTTACGGGGTTCTTTTTAGATTTTCTCCCCGGGTTCTTGGGGTTCTTGCTCTGAGGGAGAGGTCTGTCAGTATAGGAGATGCGCCCACTCCTATCGCTGATCCCCACAGTCCCGAGCTTCGGGGACGGACTCAGGACCCATTGATATTTACACCTCCCTTTTGGCCAACCGAAGTACCACCTGTGCCCTCGGGTTATGAGTCAGAATTTGGTTTTTCTACCTGGGTACAGATTCTTTTCATCGACCCACGTCCCTCGTTGGCCCTGTTTCGCTATACCTACCAGATGTTTTGCCGTACACTTGAACCCCCGGGTGGTCCACTGGGTAAGAAAAGACCACTATGGACTCACAGGTCGCGGGAACAACTTTTCCCTAAATGACAGATTTCATTTACGGGTTTAAGTAAAGCTGGTACCTGTTCACAGCCAAAATCTACCCTGGCCTGTAGGAGAAGTCCAGAACAGAGACCGTAATTTTCTACTTATGTCTGAGATGAACGGTCTCCGGGGTCGCTGTTATTCGGGGCTTCATGTTGGTACCCAAATTTCTATGGGAGTCCGGACCCGATTTTGTCGTCCTTACCCTGATCGGTTTGTCTCCGGGCGATAGTAACACCTTGACTTTCGGTCACGAAGGGGCCACTCCCATGCTGTCATAGGGTACTCAGTTCTCCGAGTTGTTCCTTAATGAGGAGTATATGTTGCGGAGTATCTACGACCCCAGGACTTTTCCACGGCCAGGGGTACCTTGTGAGGGGACAACGGACACTTTTTCGGACCCCCTTGACTAAAATCTGGCCAAGTTCTAGATGTTTTTCAGTTGTTTGCCAAACGGAGAACGGGGGCGTTCGGTTCTCTAGAAACGGAAGTTTACCGTCCTTCTGCCACCAGTCTGGGGACACGTCGACTGTACCTGAGCGAATGGTGTCCAAAAGTTTTTGAGCGGGTGGAATAAATTACTCCGGGACCTGTTTCTGGAGGTACTTTGCGCCCCCTAATTTTTTCCCCATGATTGTGTCTCTACCCCTGGTACCTTCACTGGACATCGAATGGAAGGGTTCTCTGACCTGGGTCACCGTCGGCCTACCGGTGGAACGGAGGCATAGTAGCGTCGGTGGCACGAGAATCAGGTGCTACGACTATTTGACTGAATACCTGTCTCTGAGAACCAGATGTGAGGAGTCCGGTATCTCTCTCAAATTTTCGTTGGGGGTCCATTTATCTAAAGATTACGGGCGAACTGCGTGATGGTCCGGAACGATGAACTGTGGGGTGCCTAAGTAAAGGTTTGCGGGACGTGAGATTTAGGCCGGTGAGAAAACGGGTTAGGCCTCCTTTTATCGGGGGAGGTACTAACACTACTCTATGACCGGCCCCATTGTCGTTATGCTTTTCTGAATTGGCTATGAGGTGACCTATTGTCACCCGATTTTACCAAGTGTCTACCGTCGTCAATACACTTTCTACCTATCTCTGCCCGCCCTCGGCGTCATCATCTACTGAGACCTGTCTGCTATACCCGTCTCCGGGAAGGGGGCCTATGGAGTCGGGTTTCCGTCTCAATTAACGGGACTAAGTTCGTAATCTCTCTCGGTTCCTTTTTCTTATTGATAAAAGTGACTGTCAGCGATACGAAAACCGTGCTATGTGTAGGTCCCGGGCTATATAGCCCTTGCCCCTAAAAACTGTCGACTTCCTTTTTTTTAATTTTTGAACGGATTTTAGGCATCTGAAAATCTCCGACATGTCTACGGAGCCCGATACAGTTATCATGTGCATGGACCTGTAGTCTTCCCACTGTCGGGGTGCCGTGCTCCCTTAGCACGGTGTCTGGACCGTCGAGCTTTTCATCGACTACTTCTAAAGTAGTGGGGACACAACCGCTAGCCTGAAGGTGGAGGTCCATATTTTTGAGACGGGGGTTGGGGACTCATAAGTAGGTGTCTGGAACGAACCTAGGTTCTTGTGTGGTTGGAAGTTTTTCCACTTCTATCTACCATGGCTCTGAGTCTGCCGATGAACTATGAGGGACGAGTCAACCCTGCCGTTGATACACTTGTAAATGTGAACAGATGAGTAGACTCTCTTTTCTTCTGAGACTACGAGAAAGTTTGACGCGCGGACGCTAAAGGGGCCGTGGTCTGTTGACATTTTTTGTATCACGTACGAATATTCCGCACAGTTGTCTACTCCGGTCCTTTTCCTGTTGTACGTTCTGACTCCATAGCCCCTCTTCCTGGTCCCGTTGTGACTTTTTATCTAAAGTGGCTCCATTCCGGTCCAGCTGCCATAGCCCGGAACCCACGTAACGTTGGTGCATGCGGGTCGATGAAGTCGTCTCGTTTTTCTGCGATTTTTTTTTTTTTTACTTTTCGCAGAGACGTGAGCAGGTTGGGGGACTCCGATTTCGAGGCCGTAGCAGCTGTTCTGGTTCTGTTGAGCAGATCTGGTAGAATACCTACTGGTACAATGAGACGAGGTTTCGACGGTCGCACTTGGGCGTGGTTGGGCAGTTTTAGTAGATTTTGGACGTTTTACCTGATTGTGCACTCTACGAATTGAGGTGGTGGCGTTATGTAGGTGGTTTACGAACCACCGGTCTGAATATGAAACTGGAATTCGGCCACCATTTACATGGGATTTTCTCCCCGTTCGAGGCCTTAGTACGTAAGACCCGTACAGGTCCACGCGGGTCTGTATTGATTTTCTAGACACCCCTCTATGTCCCCCCTGAGACACGACGGGAATTTTTCTTCTCACAACAAAAATACGACTAGTGTGTTTTTATCAATTTTTTAGATACCGGTTACATTCTCTCTCTGATCGGGTTGCATTTGCTCTTACACTCCGAGTTGTTTCTACCAAATTTAGAACCAAAGTTGTTAGGGGAACCAACTGGTGGGATTAGAGGTGGAACGACCCTGGGAACGATCATGAAGATGCATACGAATGGAAACCGGGTACATAATAGTTATCTGAACATCGGAAACATTTCCTTACGTATTTATGTCACGTCGACAAACACGAAGCCGTTGTTATAGTTTGACACAGAGTCCTGGTTCTCCTTCTAAGGAGATATACTAGATTCCTGTCCCCTCTTACAATCCCTGGTTTGCTGCCCGAGATCCTGGACTCAGTACAAATGGTCTTTCTCTGTCCTGTATGCGAGTAGGACGGACCGGTTAGTACATTGCGGTCGATGAGGACATTGACTCTGTTTCTTGACGGACATATATTCGGCGGTATGAGGAAACAAGCCCCGAGAACAGTCTAAGGGAACACGCCCTACTCTGAACCCGGGATCGCGCGATCCTTATTTGTTTGAGGGAAGAACGGAAACGTAATGACACCACCTGAACGAGAGAGCCATCCAAGTCTCTATGCCCGAGCCACGTATTGTTATTGTACATCCATCTTATGTGGACTGATGTCATTAAGTTCCTAACCCGGTCTCCCCTTTTTACTTTGATAGGACAACGTTCTAAGGACAAAATATACTTCATCATCATGTATATATGAAGTATATGAAATATACTTCATATGAAGTAATATATACTTCATATACTTCATCATGTTATTAACAGAATAGTGAGCACTTTCTTTTCCACGATTTTAGAGGTTAATACTAACATCTGAAATAAAAGGAAATCAAGATGGTTAAACAAATAAGTACATTAGACTTTCGAGAAAATAATCCACGTCTGTATAAAGTTTAAAAATTCAGAGAAACATAACTAGGAAAATCGTAATATTTTACAGGGAGAAAAAGAGACCGTGACGAGGAATAGAACTTCAAATAANCGTAATGACACCACCTGAACGAGAGAGCCAGCCAAACCTCTATGCCCGAGCCACGTATTGTTATTGTACATCCATCTTATGTGGACTGATGTCATTAAGTTCCTAACCCGGTCTCCCCTTTTTACTTTGATAGGACAACGTTCTAAGGACAAAATATACTTCATCATCATGTATATATGAAGTATATGAAATATACTTCATATGAAGTAATATATACTTCATATACTTCATCATGTTATTAACAGAATAGTGAGCACTTTCTTTTCCACGATTTTAGAGGTTAATACTAACATCTGAAATAAAAGGAAATCAAGATGGTTAAACAAATAAGTACATTAGACTTTCGAGAAAATAATCCACGTCTGTATAAAGTTTAAAAATTCAGAGAAACATAACTAGGAAAATCGTAATATTTTACAGGGAGAAAAAGAGACCGTGACGAGGAATAGAACTTCAAATAAAACGGACCATAATTAAAGGTTGTAAGAAACCTAGTCACAAACGTACGATATAAAAAGGGTCGGAAAATTAAAGTTGAATAAAAATAGAAACATAAATTAATGTAGAGAACATTTCTCGTTACCAACCTAGAACGAAAAAATAAGTCAGATCTGTCAGAGACAAAAAATTAGCGTCAAATTAGGTGAATGTAAATTACATTAATAATTATTTAAACTTGAATTCTGACGGTAAACGATAAACAAAAGATAAACAGAGTAGACAACTATCTTGTTCACCTATCTTTAAGTGGTCCCTCCACCTTCTGAACCGATTATGATAGTTGGTGGATTGGATTAACTGTAAATATCTTGTAACATAGAATTGTGAACGTCTTACGTACGATAAAAGTTCTTCTATACCTTGTAAATGGATCTATCCCGTAGAAAACCCGGTATTTTCTTCAGAGTTATTTTAAAATTAAGTATGTCTTATATAACAGACCTTAAATTAATAACAAATCAGTGATTCAGTACAGACTGAGAAACTCTGTGGTACTTGACGTCGTATGGTCCGAAGGGACAGGAAAAGTACTAGAGGGTCTCAAACGAGTTTGGGTATCCGTAACTTAGTTACTTCGGTAGGTTGGTAGAGTAGGAGACAACTGGGGAAGACAGGAGTTAGAAAGGGTCGTAATCCCAGAAAAGGTTGCTCAATCGAGAAGTGTAGTCCACCGGTTTGATCACCTCGAAGTCGTAGGTCACTTATAAGTAGGAAGGTTACTTATAAGTCCTGACTAAAAGAAATCCTAACTGATCAAACTAGAGGAAAGACAGGTCCCCAGAGACTTCAGAAGAGGTCGTGGTGTCAAGCTTTCGTAGTTAAGAAACTACAAGTCGGAAGAAATACCAGGTTGAGAGTGTAGAGATATACTGATGACTTTTTTTTGTGTCGAAACTGATCTACCTGGAAACAACCGTTTCAATACAGAGACGAAAAATTATACGATAGACCCAAACAGTATCGAAAAGAAGGTACCTCGTTCGCTGAAAATGAAAGTACCGATGTCAGTGCAGGTGTCACTAAAACCTCAGGTTATTTTATTTCAGACAGTGACAAAGGTGAAAAAGGGGTAGATGAACGGTACTTCACTACCCTGGTCTACGGTACTAGGATCTAAAAACTTACGACTTAAAATTCGGTCGAAAAAGTGAGTGAAGAAAGTGGAAGTAGTTCTCCGAGAAAACTACTTCAAGGAAAAGCGAAAGACGGTAATCTCACCATAGTAGACGTATAGACTCCAACAACTATAAAGAAGACCGTCAGAACTAAGGTCGAACACTAAGTAGGTCGGCCCGTAACGTGTACTACATGAGACGTATATTCAATTTATTTGTCCCACTGTTATGTGTCTAAACTACATGAGGAAAGGGTTAAAGCTTGGTCAGGTAACAAGGTACAGGCCAAGATTGATAATAAAGAACTGGTCGTATATCCAAAGAGTCCTCCGTCCATTCCACCAGACCATAAGACTAGGGGAATTCTTAAAAGGTGTCAAACAACACTAGGTGTATCAGTTTCTGAAATCGTATCAGTCACTTCATCTTTATATTTTTATTTAAAAGATTTTTCGGGGTTCATAAAACCATCAATTCGTTATATGAAGATTAATTGAATACCTGGTTTCTTCTTTATCGTTTCCCTTAGTTTTTTGTTAAAATTGACTTATTATTATTTTATGTTCTATATTTTTTACATACTCTACATTATTCATTTCGTCACGAATCTCTCTTTACATGTCGAATAAAATATTTTTTATTTCCGAATTTTAGTTCTTATATTCAAAGGTGGGTTCTTTGATATCTTTCTATTCGTTTAATTTACGTTTAGTCTTCTTTTTTATTATTTTTAATCGTAATTTAGACTACTTCTTCTTTTGTTTGTTATCTCTTTTATTCCGGTTTTAAACCACGAAATTTTTGTAATTATTTTACCTATTTGAGACTCGTTCTCAGATAATTAGTTAGTATTTTCCCTGGTAGTGTCTAATATGTATCCTCGTTTTCTCTTCGACAGTGATGTTTAGGATGTCTGTAGTCTCCTATTTTTCATTCCTTGAAGACTCTTCTACTACTAAGACTACCGTGTACAAAAAGAAAAAGAATTAGAAAAAAAAAAAAAAAAAATGACATAACCCAGAAGTAACGGCACGAACCCGAAAGAGCTCAACGTCACTCGTCTCCGATGGGAAGCGACACCACGTGTCCGAAGATTAACACCTCCGAAGAGAACACCCTGTGTCCAAGATCGTCGTGCCGAAGTCGTCAACGTTGTGAATCCGAGTCATCACCACCGTGGACTCGAATCGACGAGTCCCCGTACGCCATAGAAGGGTCTGGTCCCAAGCTTAGGCCCAGGGGACACAACCGTCCACACGAGGATCGGTGACATGGTGGTCCCTTTAGGACCGTGTAGCAAAAAGTTAGAGAAGTCTAGGGATGTATTTTTGACTGTGCCGTTGACCTCTGAGTGTAAAAATTTTTGTACGTGTTGTAAATGTTGTTTTAAACCACTGTTAACTAGAGGTGTTGGGATTTAATGTTCGTTCACCCCTGTTTGGTGGTTCTCGGTGGTCTGATATACTCAAGTCGTAGACATGTCTTCTTTCTTCCTTGGTTTCCCTACCATAGACTCTCTTATTCTTATTATCTGAGGGATTTCACAGTTCTCCACGAGTGACCTTAGTTCTTTCCGGTTACTCTTGTCATTTACTTTGAATCCTCCCTAGACGTCGGATTTTATCGTTCACTTCCCTGAAGAGATCGCCAGGTCACCGATTCTAAGGCACGAGGGTTACGTCCCCCGGGTCTAATTTAGAAACCAGTCCCTTGATCTAGGACGTACGGTGTTGATTCTGGACTGTATAGGTTTATTTATGTATAAAAATTTTAAATATTTATTTTATTTTATAGTCCCCTCACGTTCCCCGGGTGTCACTCCTGATTCACCGACCTCGTCCAGTCTGTGGATACTTGACAGTTTTGGTCGGGTGGACCTCTTTGAAGATCCTCACCTTATTTTTATATCATCCTATCCCTGTAGTCTCTACTTCTTTAGTTTCTACCTATTGTTAGATCTCGGTCCTTTAGGGTCCTTTGTTCAGTCTGTTTTAATTGTCTTCTACCTCAAGAGACCACGATATTTCGAAAAGACTTAGGACTAAGTGAGGAATTCAAGTTTTTTTGATTAAAGGGTCTTTTACTTGTTATCCTTTCATAGTTCCAGTTTACAGTATATTTGAATAATGGTTTTTCGACATTCTTATTGTAATCTGTGACACTTTCGTGTAGTGTCTCTACACGGTGTTTCGTCTAGTTTTGACGTTGGACGACAAACTTTTGTTTGATTTTCTGGGATTCTTTTACTATACACTTTCTTGTTGTTTTTAGGGTCAATCTTTTTGAGTCGAAATAAAGTCCGTTTATCGTAAGTTTAGGAAACTGGGTTTAGAGAACAGAGTTGGACACACGATTTTTGGACTGTCACCAGGATCATGGAAAGGATAGTTTAGATTTGGGGTCGATTTTGACCTAAAAGGAAGATAGAAATTTACAGAAATTAAACCACGGGGATGTAATTCGTTCGGTTGTACGAAAAAAAAAAAAAATTTAGGTTGGTAAGAACAGACGAAGGTTCCGGTAAAATATATAGAATACTACAATGATGGAAGAACCGGTTAATATGGATGGGTTTCCGGGTTTAATCCAGAAGGACTCTTTAAGAAAGGTTTGAATTGGAGGTAGAGTAAATCCACTATATAAATACAAACACATAGAACAAAAGTCGTGGATTGACATACGATGATTTTATGTAACCGTAGACGAGTGTTCGAGGGATACGACCTGAGTTCTTTTTTTAGTCAATAATAGATTCGGTCCCCTAAGGTTAGTTGACCAGTTCTAATTCTGCACTAATCACCTTCGATGACTATAAGTGTGAGAACTTTTAAGTAGAGAGAAATTTATGGAAAGGGTCCTGAAGGGACCACTAGGTCACCGATTCTGAGACACGACGGTTACGTCCCCCGGGTCCAAACTTAAGAGCAGTCCCTTGATCTAGGGTATACGACGTTGATATTCTAGTGTATGACGTAGATTCTGGGGTACGTCTGTATATTTGTTTATATATATATATATAAAAATTTTTCTAACGAACATCTTGATTTTAATGTATTCCCGATTCTTCTTTTCTCATATCGTATGGTACTGATATACGGAAGTGTTACATCTAAGTATCAGTTCCGACACCAAAAAGGTCGCCAGTACATACCTACACTCTCAACCTGACACTTCTTCCGACTTGTGGCTTCTTAACTACGAAAACTTAACACCACAACCTCTTCTGAGAACTCTCAGGGAACCTGACGTTCCTCTAGGTTGGTCAGGTAAGACTTCCTCTAGTCGGGACCCTGAAGAAACCTTCCTTACTACGATTTCGACTTTGAGGTCATGAGACCGGTGGAGTACGTTTCTCAACTGAGTAACCTTTTCTGACACTACGACCCTCCCTAATCCCCGTCCTCCTCTTACCCTGCTGTCTCCTACTCTACCGACCTACCGTAGTGCCTGAGCTACCTGTGCACTCAGACACACTTGATGCCCTCAACAACTACCTGTCCCTCCGGACCGCACGACGCCAAGTACCCCAGCGTTTCTCAGCCTGTGCTGACTCACTGACTTGACTTGACTTGACTTACTCCCCCTCTTGCCGTTCACGTAAACATTTTATGAGATTACAAAAGTCATTAGTATGACCACCATCACACAACACTAACTCTATCTTCTTCCCTCATTAATACCTTATAAGATTTAGACAGTAGCGGACACAGAAAAAACAAAATCGGTGTGGTGCAACACCCTAAATCGAAAGACCCGTCCCTGACTTGGGTCCGGGAGTCGTCACTCTCACACTTCAGGATTGGTTACCTGGTGGACCCTTAAGGGAGGACACAGGAACTTTTGATCCCAAGAATTCTTTCCTCGATCTCTTCTCTAATTCATTTTCAAGAAATTAGAAATTAAACTTAACTTTCATAGTGATACATGAGTACTTAATAAAATCACACACATACATGTACACACACATATATATATATTATATATATATCAGATAAGTGACTTAGACATGGAGATAGGTGACATTTCCGGATCGACACAGGAACTTTATATTAAAGAGTGGATTTTTTTACTTCCGAAGAATCTCTTTACCAACTAAGGTCAGACCCTGTTCTTCACATGTTCTACTGGGTCCTCATAAAACAGTTTTGTTAGTCATTCCTCTCGACAGTTTCTAATGATCTCAGTAGTCTTCTTGATTCTTCAGTCGGATCACAGGTGACCGGTTTCAACCACGTGAAGTTATTACTGTTATACTTTGGGTAGTATATATATATATTGGTAAACAAGGATCCCGAAGGATCCACCGTGATCGTCATTTCTTGGGTGGACGGTTACGTCCTCTGGATCTCTGAACCCAAGTTAGAGACCCGTCCTTCTAGGGGACCTGTTCCTGTACCGTTAGATGAGGTCATAAGAACGGATCTTTTAGGGTACCTGTCTCCTCGGACCGTCCGATATCAGGTATCCCAGTGTTCGGAGTCTGTACTGACTTCACTGAATCATACGTACGTATCCAAGTATTACTATGTATATAAATAATATTATTATAAAAATTCTCATCAGTTGAAACCTCCTACTATTCCTAAGTAATAGAAGTTTTGACCACTTTTTTATTTTCAGTTTCAATTTCAAAGAGTCAGTACAGATTGAAAAACGTCGGGGTACCTATATGTCAGGTACCTTAAGAGGTTCGGTCTTATGACCTCACTCATCTGAAAAAGGGAAGAGGTCCCCTAGAAGGGTTGTGTCCCTAACTTGGGTCCAGAGGACGTAACGTCCGTCTAAGAAATGGTCGACTCGGTGTTCCCTTCGGGGGGTTTTTCTTAGTTTATAAATAAGATGGAAAGGATACACTTGAGATGTGAGTCTTTAGTTTATCATCTATTCTCCCACAAAGAGAAAAACTTTCATAAAGTTACTTATTTATTTTAATCTCTTAATAACCGTGGTAAAACATTAGGAGTTACTTAATTACCGAAATCCGTTATTTGTAGTTGTGGACTTTTTATTTTAGTATTCGTATCTCTGTCCTAAATATACGGAGAATTCTCAGAACGGTTTCACTATTTTAGACTCAGACTAAGTCGGAGACCTCAGTCGATGGTTAAACGTCCTCTATAACTCCTGTGTTCTTGTAAGTCTTGACATAATACTCATAGATTTAGTCGTTTTAGGTCTGACACCATTTGAGATGTACAGTTTACCGGGTCCAACAATTTGTTTATTTAACATTCCTTAGTTCTTTCCCTACTTGACTGAAATCCAAGTCAAGGCAAGTCAGTGAGTCAGCACAGGCTGAGACGTTGGGGTACCTGACGTCATACGGGCCGGAGGGACAGGTAGTGGTTGAGGACCTCAAGTGAGTTTGAGTATAGGTAACTCAACCACTACGGTAGGTTGGTAGAGTAGGAGACAGCAGGGGAAGAGGAGGACGAAAGTCAGAAAGGGTCGTAGTCCCAGAAAAGTTTACTCAGTCGAGAAGCGTAGTCCACCGGTTTTATAACCTCAAAGTCGAAGTTGTAGTCAGGAGGGTTACTTGTAAGTCCTGACTAAAGGAAATCCTACCTGACCAACCTAAAGGAACGTCAGGTTCCCTGAGAGTTCTCAGAAGAGGTTGTGGTGTCAAGTTTTCGTAGTTAAGAAGCCGTGAGTCGAAAGAGTGTAGGTATGTACTGATGACATTTTTGGCATCGGAATTGATCTACCTGGAAACAACCGTTTCATTACAGAGACGAAAAATTGTACGACAGATCCAACCAGTATTGAAAAGAAAGTTCCTCATTTACAAAAAAATAAAGTCCCGACGTCAGTGGTAGACGTCACTAAAACCTCGGTTCTTTTATTTCACACGGTGACAAAGGTGACAAAAAATCAGATAAACGGCACTTCACTACCCTGGTCTACGGTACTAGAAGCAAAAGACTTACAACTCGAAATTCGGTTGAAAAAGTGAGAAGAGAAAGTGAAAGTAGTTCTCCGAGAAATCAAGAAGTGAAAGACGGTATTCCCACCACAGTAGACGGATAGACTCCAATAACTATAAAGAGGACCGTTAGAACTAAGGTCGAACACGAAGAAGTCGGGTTGTAAAGAGTACTACATGAGACGTATCTTCAATTTATTCGTCCTACTGTTATATGTCGGAACTACATGGGGAAAGGGATAAACCTTGGTCAGACAAAAAGGTGCAGGTCAAGATTGACAACGAAGGATTGGACGTATGTCTAAAGAGTTAGACGTACAGTCCACCAGACTATAAGGGTAGAGAAACTCTTAAAAGGTGTCAAATAACACTAGGTATGTCAGTTTCGAAAACCGTATCAGTTATTTCGTCTTTATCTGCAAAAAGACCTTGAGAGAACCAAAAAACTACTAGCTCGCCTACAACCATTAAACTAGAGATCAAGGAGACGGAAAAGCTTTTGGTCGAACTTGTAGACCTTCAATTGTCAAATGCATGACTACTGCGGACCGAACCTCTTAAAACTTTTTAACACGTCATCAAACTCGTAAGAAACCGTAACGGAAAAATCCCTAACATTACTTTTGACTGGAAAAGGTCAGGACACCGGTAACGACTCAAAAGGTTTAAACGACCGTATAACTCACGTCGTGAAAGTGTCGTAGTGGAAAATCCTAAACTTTATCGAGTTGACCTTAAGATTGGAGGTGACCGAAACAAGTATTACTACGAAGGATTCCGGGTGAACTGAAGTGTAAGGTCCTACAGGTCGAGATCCAACTCACTAGTGTGGTAGCACTAATAAACCCAGTACTTCTAGAAAATCTAATCTAATTCTCTGAATTTTTCTGTAGTTTACATGATTTACTTCATTCAGTCTCGTTCTGTTTATACTATACTGAGTACATCTTAGATTAAAAAAAATTACTATGTTTAAATAAATATTTTGTCTTTGTCTGAATGTCTATAACTTTCGTTTGGATACCAATGGTTTCCCCTTTACACGCTCCTTTCCTATTTAGTCTTCGAAACCTAATTGTATATGTGTGACGACGACGACGACGATCCAGCGAAGTCAGCACAGGCTGAGATACGCTGGGGTATCTGCCGTCGGGTGGTCCGAAGGGACAGGGACCCTAAGAGGTCCGTTCTTGTGACCTCACCCAACGGTAAAGGAAAAGGTTCCGTACTTTCACTTTTCACTTTCACTTCAGCGAGTCAGCACAGGCTGAGAATCGCTGGGGTACCTGACGTCGGGTGGTCCGAGGAGGGAGGTACCCTAAAAGGTCCGTTCTCTTGACCTCACCCCACGGTAACGAAGGCCAATGTACACGAAATTAAACGAAGGACCCCCAGGGCCTCCGACGAGAGGTCCGCCTCCGTGATCCGACCCGAGAGGACGTCGCCCGGGGGGTGTGGTCGGGACGTCTGGGAGGAGGTCCGGCGGGCACGGAAGGTGCTCGAGGACCATCCACTAGAGCCGATTGCCGGCGCCGGGGCTCGTCGAGGTGGTACAGCCGGGTGACGTGAGTTATTCTAACTGTTGGTGGTCCCTGAGTGACGTATCGTGTCCCTTGAGATGAGTTATAAGGCACTTTTGGATATACCCTTTTCTTAGTTATATACTAGACATATGACTTAGTGAAACGACATGTGGACTTTGAATATGTTGTAACATTTAGTTGATGTGAGGTTATTTTCTTTTTCTGTATTTTACAAAAGTTTATCTGTTCTGACATATCATAGATGCCTACATGTAAACCCACTATTTTGATATATTTTCTATGTTTCTTCAATTATGAGATCAGTCCTTTACCAACGAATAACCGTCGTCTCATCTCAATCAACGAGTCAACACAGGTTAAGAAAACCTAGGGTACCTGACATCGGTTGGTCCGAGGAGACAAGTACCTTAAGAGGTCCGTTGTTATGACCTCACCCACCGGTAAAGGAAGAGGGTCCCTAGAAGGGTTGGGCACCTAGTTTGGACAGAGGACGTAACGTCCGTCTAAGAAATGACAGACTCGGTGGTCCCTTCGGGTTTATATTACATTCACGATATATTTATCAACTTCTACTCACCGTTTAAGTTCAAAACAAAAAACCTTAAAGTACCTTAAAAAAAAGTTATAAAAGGAAGGAAATTAACTTAGGTACCTATACGTCTATATATCCCGGCTGACATAAAAGAAGAGAGATTTATAGTTTAAGAAATCGTTTATTTATTATGGTATATGTGAAAGTTTAATTTAAGTGTTCAAAAAACAAGCAAACGAACTAAAACGAAATTGGACAGTACATTGTATGACGGTACTCAGAAACCTACATCGTAGATTCGTTTTTTTCGACGTATACCAGTAAGAGACATACTCTCCATATTTATTCATTCCTCTGTTGTAAAAACACCTGATAAAAATTTCGTACTATTTATCGTAATAGTTGAAATTTATAATACATATGTAATGTCTATTAGATGTATAGTTGTTCATACATTCCCCTTGTGATCTTTTATTTTTAAAATATTACAAGAATACGTCACGAACCGTCGTCTTCTCCTAATATTAACCCTACCCCGTATATCTGTCCTGAAGACCCATCCAAGATCAAGAACTGTACGGTCACCAATATCCTCACAAATTATTAAGTAATTCAGGATATAAATAAAACACACAAAAATGTGAACACGAAATAAAAGGTTCCTTATCAAAAAATTTTTCTCATTGTTCCGTCACAATATTTATTAAAATACGGTTATTTAAGTTGTTGAATTAACTTTGTTTAATAAACTTTTTGTGTTGAATGGTTTTGATTGAGTTTTACTTTAATTTTCAACTTTATGGAGATATACATAGTGTCTTTAACTTAAATAGTTTTGGGAGGGGGTGCTTCTTTTGAGGTTGGTGTCTAATAAAGTGACTACTTCAGCCAGTTTATGACTTATTACGATGGTTTCAATGTTTTCACAAAAGTCTTTTGTTTCCTCTGTCTTTATGAAGGATTGGAGAAAATTCTCCGGTCGTATTAGGACTATGATTTTGAATGTTCAAATAGTCTTTAATTTATCGATATAAAATAATATAATTCCTTAATAATTAAAATCCACGTTATTAGTATTATTTTCAGGAATATAAAATCTCCATGTATTATTTTGTAATATTTATTTGACCTTAGTATTGATCAAAACGAAGTTTTATTAGAACCAATTCCCTTCTCATCAACTCCCTTATTTATTTGGTTCTAACTGGTCTCAACTATTAATAACTTCGACCCACTACCTACGTACCTTTAAGTAATATGATAAAAGAGGTGATAACAAATGTGAGTTCTAAAAAGTATTATATTTTGTTTTTTATTGATGTTTTACTAATTTTCTGTGATTTATATATTTTGTTATTCAAGTGTTGTTATTAAATTTTTCTTTCATTTTATTTTGTTTTAGTAACTTGTGGTTCAACGATCCTGTAGTTGAATGATAAACTTTCCCTATTTATTCCCGTCTCTAAATTCGTGAATAGAACGGTAAAACCATACTTGAAATAAAGTCCCATTGGTTTACCAGGACTTCCTACATTTTTTGCAAAAAGACATCTCTTAATCTTGATTATCTTCTTTTTTGTTGTCGTAATCTCTTATTAGTAAAACATTAACGATCACTTTATTGGTTAAATATTTTACCAGTATTTACCTACCATTGTTAAACCACTTCCTAACTATCTCTTGGAATGCTATGTCCCAGTCGGATAGTGGTGGACTTTTACCTTCCTCAGATCCTGTACTTTACCCGTCACTTCCTCTCGGTAGGTTGGTTCTTATGGACACGACGACACATTCACTTTTTATTTAGAAATAACACAATTTAGTGACATTATACCCAATTAAGTAATATTTCCAACCGAATGAAATCTTCATATAGTAAATATGTGTAATTTTGTGTATTCGTGTATTAATATAAAGTTTCTATGTATGTATAGGTTTGTGTATGACTTGTGTAACTTCACACACAGACCCAGTCCCTCTCCTTACTCTTATTCCTAGTCCCTAATTTTCTTCTTTTAGTTTGTTTTTCCCCGGACCATAGTTGATTACTGTTCTCCAGTGGTAAGAGGCGACTCGTACCAAATTGTTCCTTACTTTTTTATTATTAAGATTTTTCTCTGTTGATTAGATGAGAAACATCTCTCGCGAGTCCGATCACAATCGACCATTAATAGAAGATGGAACTCCTCCTTGTTCCATACTAAGACCTCTCCTCCGTTATAACTTCTGTCTTGGACAACCTTGGGAGGTGATGTAAGTGGTCCCTTCAGAGTCTAGACTTTTCAAGGGATTTGTCTCTGAAAGAGGGTTCATACTGGAAGTGAGAGTCGAGAGAAACCATCACTACGTCCTCCGTAAACGGTAAGAGATCTGTACCCCGGACCCGACCGATAGAGGGGGACCGTGGTGGAGAGTGAGGTCCGATTTCCTCCGAGCTGTGTCGACTCTCCGAACAAGACCCGGACCCATGTAGAAGGGCGGGTGGGAGGTAGAGACGAACTCCTCCCGACTTATTGCCAGGAAGGAGGTTTCTACAAGTTCAGGATTAGAGGTCTTAGACCCTTATCAAATGGAATATACCGTTTTTGCTGAACCTTCTATACCAATTTCATCCCTAGAACTCTATCCCTGTACTAAGACAATAGTGTCACCCGGGTTACATTCGTGCTCCTATATATTAGTGTTGCATTAGGAGGATTATCCTCTGTCCTCTTAGTCTCTTTCTACATTCTTGCCTTCATCTCCAGTCTTTCCGTCTTATGATACAACGACCGAAACTTCTACCTCCTTCCCCGGTACTCAGGTCCTTGTGTTCGTCGGAGATCTTCGATCTTTTCCGTTTATTTACCTGACGGGGGATCTCAGAGGTCCTCTCCAATGGTTGTGAAAAATTGAACTGGGTTATTTTAACTAAAGTCTGGACACCGGAGGTCTTGACATTCTATTGCGTAAACACAACAAAATTCGGTAATTCGAACACTGTCAAACAGTCTCGTCGTTATCTTTTGTACATGTGACCGGGACGACGACCCGTCGTATTGGACAAGAGGTTCCTCTTATTCCAGACACTCTTCCCTTACCCCTTAGTCCCTTCTGAAGGACCTTCGGAGACGTCAGTCTGACTGGATCCAAGTATGATATCAAGTAAATAATAGATAGACAATTATTACGTAATAAATATCACAAAGACTCTTACCTTATCATGAAATTTAAAGGATAAGGATGGATTAATTGAAAATTTTAATATTCAATGCAGAGAAGGACCCAAATGTGTGTAAATAAGGAGATGAGACCCACAATGACTTGTGGGTCATGTACGGACCGTGGCACGTGTCTCACTCGGACTCAGGTGACGTTCGAGGTTTGTAAAGAGTGGATTCGACGGTGACTCGAGGGCCAGTCAGGTCACGAGTTCAAGTGATGGGATAGGATTTACGTCCGAGAGTATGGACTCGTAAGTGTACCAAAGTGCAGAGGAACTACCTGAGTAGGGTCGTCGTAGTGGAGAATGGGAGAGTCCACGACAAAGGTGTCGATGGTTCTCGTCAGAACGGAAACGGAACTGGGGCTGAGACTGTTTTCAGACGTCGGGTGAATCTCCTATCATACGAGGGAGACTAGTATAAAAGTTCTGAGGTAAAAGTGGAGTAAGAAAAAACAGAAAGACGTGGAGAGAGGGAAAAGTACAGAAGAAGAAACTCGAGGATTTGTCCAGGAGAAGTATTGGCCCTTTCCAGATTTGATTGTCCTCTCGATTCGAAATTTGTCGGTCATGTCTTCGTCCATCCTCCCTGGTTCACACACACAAATGGTCGAAGAGACCCTCACTTTACTTTAGATTCCATAACTCTGCCCTATAGGTCCAATGGACCTCAAGGGTCCGTCGGGGTGAGTGGGTGGAGAGATCGGAGAGTTATAGGAGTCTACGGATAGGTTTGACTCGACATTAGGGAACTGAAACTTCGAGGGTTGAGGAGTCTTAGGTAAACTTAAATAGAGAGTGGACGGTAGGGATAGAGGACGAAGATTACAGGTCCAGACATTACGACTCAAGACTAGGGTACTACAACCCGGATGAGTGGGACGGAAGGGTCTTTTTATAAACCAGGTCCTGACTAAAAGGAACATAGGGACCAGGCCTAATTACGTGGGAAATGGGTTAAGACCAGGTTCCCAGAGAAAGGAGTCTCGGACACCGAGAAAGACGTTTGTGGTTCGACGGAAAGATCCTGTTTCATTCTTGGACTCACAATTTTGTCCCTCTTTTAATGGAAGTCTAGGAAACCCAAACCTACTACAACTACCGGTTCACTACTTTGAAACCACCTGCCCGTCCATCCGTCCACTAGACCCAAGAATTTGGACTCCTAGGAGTCTCAATGGTGCCCGTTTAAACCCCGTGAGAGACGGAAGAGATCCGGACAGAAAGATTGGACAGACACGTTATTGTCCCGACCAGAAGTAATTCCGAGATAAACTCGGACTTCAAAAGTGGGTCGATGAGGTCGTTACCACGTATTACCGGTGTTCTCCCGCCTGTTGCAGAAGTCGAGTCTTCAAACATCTAATTTACTTGGCCGTTCGAATTTTTTCCTTGTGTTCCCAAAGTTTTTCTTTCTATCAATGGGTTTCAGTGGTGTTTTACCGTTGTCCCAGTCCCATGACCCTTTCCCATGAACTTAAGGGTCGAATTTCCCTCCAGTCCTCGGGGCTCTGGTTCTCCCCACCATTCCTCTCCCGACCACCCGTCGTCTCTTCTCTGAATGAAGATAAGAAATCTCTAAAGTTAGGGAAACTCTCCTCTCCTCCTTTGTGCCTGAACTCGTCGTTTAGTTTACATAAAGGACTTTTCCTAGACGCACCCCCAAAGCCCTGTTCTGAACTCCTCAAATACCCTTGATCTCTACTTGTTGAACCGAAGACAGGGAAGGGGTCGTATCTTACTTTTCGTCTCTTTTTGACGTCCTCAATAAGATCCTAAACTCCTTCTAAGGAGTTCAGTCCTTCACCTCAGCGAATCAGCACAGGCTGAGACGCTGGGGTACTTGACATCAGACGGACCGAGGAGAGAGGTACCCTAAAGGGTCCGTTCTTATGACCTCACCTAACGGTAAAGGAAGAAGTCTCCTAGAAGAGTTGAGTCCTCCCGTGTCGTTTATCCGTTCCTAGTGGACTATAGGAAAAAAGGAAAAACGGAAAGTTATTAGATAACTATCAAAGTCCCGGGTCCTTTCTGTCCGTGGTTGTATCCCCGTCATGGGACCCAAGGTTCCCAATTAAAGGTTCTTAAGTATGAGACTGTAGTCAGTATCGGGAGTAGAGGTGGGAGAGGGACCCTGACAGGGGAGGGACCCGGGCAGGGGAGGGACCCGGGGTCCAACCGTCGAAGGGACTCAGGGAAGACACCACATTGAGTGATGCCGGGACCCTGGGTCCTGGTCTCGGTCACTGGGCGAAGGAGACGTCAGGGTCCTCAGATCTCGAACGAGATTCTCTCCTTCCTTTCGTCAGAAAGGGAGGATGAGGGGGCGAGGGTCCTACGCCCGGGATTTTGGTTTGTCGAAGTCAGAAAGAGACGGTGCGGGACGTGACATTGGGTCTGTTCTCCTAAGGAACACAGGGTCGGGGTCCATCCGTAGAATCACAGGTTTACCACCTTCCAGACCCCGTCCTATCCCCTTCCCCTTAGTGTCCTAGACTCTTCTATAGAGGGGGAAAACCTCTAGGACCATATGGGGTTCGAAGAGGGAGACCGAGGGTAGTCTTCAACTTCCTGAGTAGACGTATAATTTCCGGACTCCGGGTCTCATCTTTGACTCTTCCACACCTCTGTGTTTCCGACTTGGAAGACCGTCTGTCTAAACCTCGGTCTTATGTTCTTACCTCCGGTGGGTCCCTGTCTTATTCTGTCCCCTGATACCGTCCCGTCCGGTTTGTCTGACAACTCTAGACATCCACCTCCGGGGACGGTCAAAGGAGGGATTTTCGTCTCTTTGTCCTCACGTCCGTGGTCTGTCCGTCCACCAGTCTCTCCTTCACTCTTAGGGACCTTATTTTACTCTTGAGGGACAAATTTGTCTTTCTTGGAAAGACTCTTCACGTTTATAGACTGACTCTTTGAAAGGACGGTTCTCCCATCATATCAGGGTAAGTGTTCTTCCTTACCATCCCTCTTATTTATTATACCAGAGTGAATCGTCGTCCCCGAGTTTATGGGAATATAGATAGTAGTGATTTTCTGACCATGTTTCCTTTCCGATTAGGTAGGAACGTCCTTTACTGTAGTGAGTGGTCGGTCCTTCCCCACCGGGATGGTTGGGGTTTCCGAAGACCCTCCCGGTTAGGTACCTCCAAACCGGGACTTACAGGTACAGGGAGGTTTCTGGAGGTATGACCGGTTCTCACTCCGATTCCGAGGATCTTCAACCCACTCCATTAGTGTAGGGTCAGGGAAGTAGTCACTAAAGTATCCCTACGATTTGGGAGTTTAGGAATGGATCAACACCCCTTTCCTCTTCTCTATGATAGTGTGGACCTCGGTGTCCAGTTCGGAGATCTCAGGTACATGGATACCTTTATCGAGATCCCTGGGTTATTAACTTCCAATTTCCGTCTCGGAGGGGTCCCTGGTCTCCCTACCATTCCGGTCCAAAGTACCATTGACTAAAGTTACGTCGGAGAAGGATTAAGGTCTGTCTCCCTCTTGTTTAAGTGCCCTCTGGTCCCGGATCACTACTTTCTCGGTGTCCTCATGTTTTCCCACCTTCTCAACAATGTCCTTCCAGTGTAGTAGGACCGTGACCGGGGTCATGGTCACCCAGCGCTTCGGGTCGAACCGTGAGAGTAGGAGACCGCCGAGTCCTCCACGTCGAACGTCGGGGAGGGGACCCCCAAAGGTGTGCCGGGAGTTCGAGGGATCTGACCACCGACAGTCCAGGTGGAGTCAGGACCGGGAGAGGGGTGGTCCATATTGGAAACGGGTCAGGTAGAGCCCCGCCCCTCGGGGTCCCCCCGGCACAAGTAGGTCGAGCGACCCGCGGTGACACAGGTCCTTCGACGGCTACCTCTGTGACAGGTCGGCCAGTCGCCTCGAACACAGACCGTCCGACAGGGTCGACGGAGCGGAACTCGCCGGACCCGAGGGCGGACAGTCCGATATAACCGACGACCACTCCGACGACGTCACCGACCAGTTACAGGGGGAGAGGAGGTTGTCGGTCGCGTGGCGGAGTTACGGGAGTAAGTTCCAGTGGTCGACGACGTCCTAGAAGTGCAGCTACCGAGAGTCCGTTCGGATCCCCTCACCCTCTTCTTTAGTCAGGGTCCAAGACCCGGTACCCAAAGGGGTCACAAAGATCTCCGGAGATGGAACATTAGGTTTGTTGATACGAACTGAAAGTTCTTGGTACATTTATCTTACCAAACCTGACATCCGAAATCTTCGTCTCTCTAACGACGAATTTTGGAGTCGAGATGTTGACTAGGTCGAAACACTGACACCCATTGAAATAACGGAAACAACCGGGACCCAAAGGAACAAACACTTTATCCAAATTTACTGAGTAGAGTGTCCCACCGACCCTCTCAAAACTCTACAACAGATAATTCATGCCTGGTGACATGGACCATATCTCACTCTAGAGTTATTTATAATTTATAATTTTAGGTTAGGATGACTCTGAATTTGAAGTGTCTATCCTATAAATGATGACTTGGTCAGGTCTAAGTGGTCATTCTGAATCTTCGTCAGTAGGTTTTTCAACGGAATCTCCCCCGGTTCACAATTAACCCTTTATCTAACCCGGTTTGTCTCCGTACTCGACCCCCGCACCGTATTTCTCCTACGATTGGACCAGGGGATCAGGGAAACCCCACACCGTCATCGGTGACACCCCTCCCTTCCCAACCGATCTCGAAGTTTCCCAGTCTTAGGACGACCGACCCCTAGACCGTGAAGGAAGATGATATGTGGTCAGAGGGACAGACGTGACTCACGTTCAGACTGAATGACCCATTAGAGATCCCAGGAAAGGTCGAGTCTACGTGACTCAATAGAAGGGGTTCGCGTTCAGACTTGAACAGGGAGGGAACGAGTTCTTGGAAACTCCCGAAACGTGACGAGAGTCTTTTCTCTTATAACTTTATAAAATCGTCGTCCATAAGTTTTCGGACAGTAATATACCGAGTACGAGTAGGGAGATTGAAGTAGAGATGGTATAACGGTACCCTTAAGGTCCAGGACGGTGTGCATTGAAAATTTTAAAGTAAAGTAAATCGAAGTGAAAATTATTTTCATTGTCTACATATATCTAACTTCTTCGTTTATCAAGACATTCTAAACAATTCTTTTCATTGTCAAAGGGGTAGGATTTAGGGTGAACGGTTTCTGTCGATGATAATTAAAAAGTCGACAAATAAAACAACACACACACGGGTCAGTGAAGTCAACACAGGTCAAGACACGCTGGGATACCTTACGTCGGTCCGAGGGGACAGGTACCCTGAGAGGTCCGTTCTTATGATCTCACCCAACGGTGTGGGGGGAGGTTCCCTAGAAGGGTTGGGTCCCTAGTTTGGGTACAGATACAGAGGTCGTAACGTCCACCAAAGAAAGGACGACTCGGTGGTTCCTCCGGGTAAATAAAACCATGAATGGAAGGTTAAAGATTTATTGACGAATGACTAAAAATTCATAAAAGATAACTGAAACATATATTATCTTCCAATTCCTAAATTGAGAAAGTAGGATGAGGGATACAGAGACGGTATCAGTGTGGGAGGGGTAAAATAATGTTGCATACATTATTTTAATTAGTAAGTCGTAAATGGAATAATCTTAAACCTTTACGATGAGTGTCGATTCGGTACGCTAAATGACACCAATGAAAAGGAAAAAAAAAAACATGTTGAAATGCAAAAGGAAAAATCTATGATTAATAATAGGAATAATAATGATGATGATGGTGTTGATAAAAGAATCAAACCATATAACAATAGTCATTCAGTAGGGATTTGAGAGAGGGTCATCAGATTTAAAGGGAGAGTGTCGAAATAAAGAAAATTGACTTCATATTTACGAAATGTTACAACACATTCGAAGGTGACATGTTGTTTCACTTTGTCGATATACATATATATCTAGGGGAAGGAGGACTCGCGGGGGAGGGTGGAGGATGGGGTAGGGAGATCCAGTAGTATCTCGTGACTCAACTCGAGGAACACTATATGTCGTGGAAGGGTGATCGATAGATAATCTGTGTAATATATATAACCTCTTCCTTTACCGTTGGGTGAGGTCAAGAACGGACCTCTTAGGGTCCCTGTCCCCTCGGACCACCCGACGGCAGAGACCCCAACGTGTCTCAGCCTGTGCTGACTTCGTTGAATC
Source organism: Capra ibex (assembly GCA_006410555.1). Lineage (NCBI taxonomy): Eukaryota > Metazoa > Chordata > Mammalia > Artiodactyla > Bovidae > Capra > Capra ibex. The sequence goes on along the minus strand of SJYO01007492.1, from coordinate 14,291,393 downwards.
GTCGTCGTCGTCGTCGTCGTCACATATATATAGTCAAGTCAAGTCAACGAGTCAGCACAGGCTGAGAAACGTTGGGGTACTTAACGTCGTGCGGTCCGGAGGGACAGGTAGTGGTTGAGGGTCTCGGGTGGGTTTGGGTACAGGTAACTCAGCCACTACGGTAGGTTGGTAGAGTAGGAGACAACAGGGGAAGAGGAGGACGGGGGTTAGAAAGGGTCGTAGTCCCAGAAAAGTTTATTCAGTGAAGAAACGTAGTCCACCGGTTTCATAACCTCAAAGTCGAAGTTGTAGTCAGGAAGGTTACTTGTGGGTCCTGACTAGAGGAAATCCTACCTGACCAATCTAGAGGAACGTCAGGTTCCCTGAGAGTTCTCAGAAGAGGTTGTGGTGTCAAGTTTTCGTAGTTAAGAAACCGCGAGTCGGAAAAAATATCAGGTTGAGAGTGTAGGTATGTACTGGTGACCTTTTTGGTATCGGAACTGATCTACCTGGAAACAACTGTTTCATTACAGAGACGAAAAATCATACAACAGATCCAACCAGTATTGAAAGGAAGGTCCCTCATTCGCAGAAAATATATATAGTCATGATGAGAGCTAACTAAGGTGGGAGGGGTTCTGAAAATGTGTATAGTGTACAAGATAGATAAGGGAGAAGAAGTTCCGTCAAAGACTGGACAAGGTTAGACAGGGACGACGTGTTGATAGGAGGTCTCTAGATAGAGGGAAGTGATAGTGAGGGAAACGGAGAGAGAACTCAACCTAGGGTTAAGGACCTAGGGTGTAGAAAAAAATAACTAAATGAGTTACATACGCACCGCGAAAAGGAGGTCATCGAAGGGTTCTTTTCAGACGTATCTGATATGGACGTATCCTCCATATAAACAACTTCGAAGTGTACAAAATTTTGTAACAATAAGTGAGGAGTGTGATAACTGACTAATCGACTCGTATCTTTAGATCCAACTTTTATCAAAAAACAGTCTTAAATTTCGTAACAAGGTAGTAGAAGATTAAAAGTCACGAAGTAAAATCTTCAGACTACGGCAAGACGAAATAACATACACTGGTGGAAGAGTGAGAAAGATCTTCAAAAACCCTGGAAGAGTACTAGGGGTCACAGGATTTAATAGTGTCACTAAATGGTAACACACTAAGACGAAAGTAGGTGACTTGACCAGTAAACAACCCGTGGAAATTAGATATCCGAGTACAGGAGGTCAAGACCCTCTAAAATTAATAAAGTAACTAAAATATATATATATATATATACTTTTTATGTATATATACTTTTTTGTATACATATATATACTTTCACACTTTCACAAATCAGCGAGTGAATACAGGCTGAGAAACGCTGGGGTACCCGACATCGGACGGTCCAAGGAGACAGGTACGTCAAGAGGTCCGTTCTCATGACCTCAGCCAACGGTAAAGGAAGTGCTCCCCCAGAAGGGCTGGGTCCCTAGTTTGAACCTAGAGGGTGTAACGTCCGTCTAAGAATTAACAGATTCGGACACGTGGATATGTGTGTGTGTATGTGTGTGTATGTGTGTGTGTGTGTAAAAACAAAAAGGACCTTTATAGAAATAAACCTATCTTCCATGGGACTTACCTAGGAGATAAAAAGGAGAGAAGGAGGAGAAGGATACACATAAGATCAAACACTTGATAAAGTTGTCATAGTTGAGAAGATAACTCAAAAAGTAAAAAAGGATAGTACAAAAATAAAAGTTCTCAACAAAGATCTAGAACCTAAAAAGAAGAAGAAAAAGAAAAATCAACACCGTGCGTCCTAGAAAATGAATGTCGTACGTCTTAGAAATCTACACCGTACGTCTTACAAATCACCCTAGATCAAGGGACTGGTCCCTAACTTGGACTCAGGAGACGTGACCCTCACGTCTCAGAATCGGTGACTTGGTGGTCCCTTCAGGAATGTACAAAGGAAAATATTGAAAGGTAAAAAGAAGTACTGACATTATAATAGAGAAATTCCTATATTAATTACTAATTCAAGAATAGAGAGACTTATAGAGATAAATTCAAAAAAAAAAAAAAAGACAAATTCAGATATATCAATTTCCCAAAGTGGTCAGAATGTTAGAATTCGACGACGAGTGTGAAGTCTGACCAGAGATTTTCTCGACTGACCTTTGAGACACGGTCTCCGAACGGTTGGGACTTGGAGTGATTCTCAATAAGTCTCCGACAAGTTAACCCATTGCATCCATCATAGAAACACACACACACACACACACACACACACACACACACACAAAAAGAGAACCCAAGTATTCTAAGTGATATAATATGGGTAAATCTCTTATATTACATTCGTTTCGACGGTAATAAGACCCTCGGTTCATTCCCTTTCCGATCCCCCCCATAATGTATTGTAAACCATATAAAATTAAATTGGGAAGAACGAGAGTCTGAGACGAACCATAGAGGGCTAGACCTCTGAAAACCAAAATAATAAAAAATTTATATATAATGAACTATTCATAAATAATTTGATAAGTCCTTTATTTACGAAGTGAGTTTGGTTGTTACTATTCGGTCTTTATTCTGGCTCATAAACATGTGACTCTTTTTATATCGGTGACCTTAATTTGTCAGGATCTGAGTTTAAGGTCAAAACGGTGATTACTCGGTATACTTTACCCTTATATAAAAAGGAAATTCGGTAGTAAAGAAGTACCATTTTCTCCTATGAGAGATTTCCAAATAATTCTTCATCTTCCTTGTCAGTGTCCGTACCGTATGACAGACTGTTCATAAGTGATTAGTTATTTTCCGTGGATATGGATAATAATATTAATTGAATAGATGATACCGTATTCGTGTCTTTTAAAACATGGACTTTAATAAACACAAAAACCTTCTAATAGGGTTGGACTTAAGTTAATTTGTTTACTAATAACTCATGAACCTAGAAGATCATTAATGTGTTCCTGTTGGGTCTGTCGTATAATTTTTCGTCTCTGTAATGAAACGATTGTTTACAGGCAGATCAGTTTCAATACCAGAAAGGTCATCAGCACATATCTACACTCTAAACCTAATATTTCTTTCGACTCGTGGCTTCTTAACTACCAAAACTTGACACCACAACCTCTTCTGAGAACTCTCAGAAGAACCTGACGTTCTATTAGGTTGGTCAGGTAGGATTTCCTTTAGTCAGGACTTACAAGTAACCTTCCTGACTACGACTTCGGTTCAAGGTTATGAAACCGGTGCTACGCTTCTTGACTGAGTAAACTTTTCTGGGACTACGACCCTTTCTGACTTCCGTCCTCTTCTTCCCCTACTGTCTCCTACTCTACCAACCTACCGTAGTGACTGAGTTACCTGTACTCAAACTCATTTGAGACCCTCAACCACTACTTGTCCCTCCGGGTCACACGACGTCAAGTACTCCAGTGTTTCTCGACCTGTGTCGACTCGCTGACTTGACTTGTGTTTCTATTACCTCTTTGAGAGGGATGAATTGTCTTCGAATGTCAAAGTTAATCCTCTAGACCTGTATTTATTGACTTCATGGTATATGATATGACTGATAAGTACTATGTTCTATTTTCTCTAATATAAGTTAATAAAATACGACCCCTGTTTATCTAATTTCCCCTTTGGTAAATCAGGTACTGGTTTGATTTACGTAATTTGTTTTGAAGAGTATGATTTTTACGAAGAGGACGAAGTAAAAGAGGAGGGAAGGAAGGAGAAAGGAGGGAAGAAGGTAGGGAGGGAGGAAGGGAAAGAAGGACGAAAGGTCGGAAGACGGGAAGGGGAAGAAGGGAAGGAAGACAAGGGAAGAAAGGTTTTGCATGTAAAGGTCAGAAGACGCTACTATTTCCTCATCACCCGTTAATCAACGGGTCAACACTTCCCTTAGAATTTCTCATACTAAGAATCTGTAAGTAGTTGGGTAAACACAAGTCGAGGTAAACATGGGAGTCAAGGTCTTTATAGACTCGTGTCGAGGACTCTGGAAACTCCACGATTTACCTAACGAAAAGACGAAAGACATAACGACCGAACCTTAAGTCGAAAAAAGTTCTGATGAATCAATGATGAGAAGGACGACGAAAGCCGAAGGTCTAAAATAAAGATAGTGGAAGAGAGGACAAGAACAGGATTACCGAAGTACCGAAATTTTTATTCGAGAAATGATCGAAAATTACCTCAAAGTTCTCCCTTACCTTCATTTACGTACACAAACTGTACGGTAGAACTTGACCTTAAGGGTCACTGATATAAGTTCGGGTTGAATTTACAACGGAGGAGATCTTTCAGAAGGGGTATGAAGAAGTTCTACTTTAATTCGGTAAGTCAGCACCTTGTTATAAATAACTCACAAAAAATATCCGTACCGTAAAACATCTATTTCGTTCTTTTCTGTGGTAAAGAACGGGACCCTCAAGTGTCAGATCATCTATTCTACTCTGTTTCTATGTTTGTGAATTTAAAGTCTCGTCCTTTACGGTCCCCTGTATTTACGATGTGTCTCTCGACACCCATGGGTCTCCTGATGTTGGATTAGTCCCCTCATTCCTTTACGAAGGATCTTATTTCCTGTCCTCGACTCTGAACTTTCAGTTCACTCGGAATCGGTCCGTTTCGTTACCTCTCGGTAAGATTGGTCTCCTTTATCGAACGTAGAGGTTAAGTCAACACGGAAGGGTCTTGTGTTTAGACTGGTACAGTGAGATGTCACTTTTGAAGGTCCTTCATGAGACACCCAAGGTCGTGGACACGGTCACCGATCAGACAAAGAGGGGATTGGATCTGACACTCGAGGGACTCTCGTCGTCCAGGGTGGGTCAAGTAAATACCACGAATCTGATCCTAACCCATCCAGCCGAAGTCACGATACTAAGAGACCGGAAATGAAAGAAACCGCAGAAACGACCAGAGGCCCAAACCCCCGACCCAAAGTAGTGCAGCCCCTCTTTGCTTAGACTCGTCGTCTAGAATGTCAGGACACTGCCGCCCTAAGGGACTGACACTGTCGTGTTGACGAGTCTTATCTTCTTTCGTTCCGAAAGAACGGTCTTTTTCTTTGTGAGTAAAGTGTGGTTAGAGAGACCTTTGTCTTTCCCCTATTTGGTGTGTCTTTTCTACGTCGGAGTCTCCGGTGAGGTTGGGTCAAGAGAAGGGTCCCCTTAAGTCCAAGAGGTAAGGAGGGAATTGTTCGTATACAGTCTACGAGACTGGTCGGGATTCCAGTGTTCACGTCGAGTGAGTGTCCGAGTTAGAGTTAGTTCAGGTCCGTGTTTTTGGGTCTCTAGACTCAGAATCGAGGGACCAAACTCTGACTCTAAGGGTCTGATAACAATGGGAACCGGGCGGGGGGATGGGAGGGAGATCTTCATCCTTTTGACTCCGGTTTCTCTCAGTCCCGAGACGAGTTTTAGTGTTTTCTTAGTCCTCGTTTCGGTCCTGAACTTGGGTACGGAAGAGAGAGAGACGGATTTCGAAAAAGAGTTTGACAAGACACCCCCACCCAACGGTATCGTTGTCAAGACACCCACCCTCCTAATTCATACCCTCCAACGGTAACAAAAGGGAAAGGTGTCTAGGGTCTCAGACAGACCAAGTGAGTTGAAAATTCATCCCCTCCCTTCACCGGTTCTCCGTCCCTACTGGAACCGGAGTTCCTGTCCGGACGGGTGAGGGACGTCCTTTCGACCCTCTCCCCGTCAACTTCCTGTGATGAATGTCCCGAACCTGATCAAGACGGTGTCCACCGAGGTCCCCTTGGGGGAGGGGCGTTTACGGGGTGGGGAACGGGAGGGGTCACGTCTCATGTATCTCTGGTTTCCGTGGAAACGTCCCCTCCCCTTTCCTTATCTCGTCCCGTGAACCCCTTGGAGAGGGACTCGTCCTGGTCTTCCGAGGGAGGGAACACAGAAAGTATCCCTCGGAACCCGGGGTCCGGCCCGACCCAGTCCTTACGTCTTTCTGGGTTTGTTTTCTCTTTGCATAGGAAAGTTCAAATGGCTATTCATTAGAGGTGGTCCCGAAGGGTCCACCACGGCCACTATTTCTTAGGTGGACCGTTACGTCCTCTGACTCCTGAGGGGTCAAGCTAGGGACCCAGTCCTTCTAGAGGACCTCCTCCCGTACCGTTGGGTGAGGTCATAAGAACGGACCTCTTAGTGTACCTGTCTCCTCCGACCGTCCGATGTCAGGTAACCCAGTGTTTCTCAGCCTGTGCTGACTGCACTGAATCGTGTGTGCGTTAGAGGTGGTTTCTGTCCTTTCTCAATTTCGGTCTCTCTGGTCGGTACCGAGGAGGGGCACGCTCGAGTCCGTTCGGGGAGTCGTGGACGTTCGGACAAAGGAGACACTCTCCCCTTTTCCTATTGACGAAAAGAGGGAGGTCACTGTATTTTCTGTAAATCACGTAGACCGTGTTTCGTCCAGAGTTATGACTTTTACATTTCACGTCCGTTTAGTAGACTTAAGTTTTGAACCGATATGAAAGATGAAAAACAGACTGAAACCTGTCGATGAATCGGAGAGACACGGAGTCAAAGAAGTAGATATTTTATAGGGAATGGATTATTCAAAGGTACTCTTGATCCTCTGATAGAACATTTTACAAGTCGTACTAAGGACCGTGTACGTGAACCACTTTCAATCAAAGGTTTCGTTCTGTAAGATTCAATCGAGAAAGAGACGGGACTCGATTTCAAACGTCTCACTCCGTTTCGGTCTGGGGAGGGAATCCACCCGTGTCAATGTTGGGATGACCCCTCTTAGACCGTTATCGAAGGTTAGAAGTTCCGGTTTACGTGTGTACCGTAAGTTTAGGAAGGGGGTCCCTCGGAAGGGACTGACGAAACGGGTGCTTTGAGAGGAGGGTAGGAAAGTCCTTCAGGGTTCTGGAGGGAGGGTTGCAGAGGGATGTATGTGTGTGTGTGTGTGTGTGTGGGGAGTCGTACCGTGTATGTGGGGAGTCGTAGTGTGTGTGTGTGGGTGTGTGGGGGGAGTCGTACCGTGTCTTGACCCGTGTCACCCCGAGGTCCTTCTGGATAATCGACTGTGTGAGTGACACCCGAGGACCAAGATCCGGTCTTCCATCGACCGTTAAGGAGTCAAGGGATCTTAACCAACGTTTCACCACCGTCCACATCTAGTGGGGGAAGTGGCCTTGGTCCCGGGATCCCTCGGACCCTCCGGGGTTGACGGGAAAACCGAGACTTAGATCTCGTCGTCGTTGTCCCTTCCCCGAGCCACGACCAAAGGAGGAGAAGAGGGGTTCCTTCATGTCTACTCTACGTTTAGAGGTCACATGAACCCCCGACCGTCCTTCCTCTGTCCCAGACTCCTCCACTCCAGTTGTGCGACCACGACGAGGAGGCACAGACGATTCGAGGATCCTTGAAAGTTTATAACAGGCACCCACACCCCCTACGATCCCTTTCTCCTACAAAAATCACCGGGATCAGGTCCGTCAAAAGTGCGTTTAGAGAAGACACGTCTCACAACCCCACCGATGACCTCGGTGTCTCCTTGTTTGGGGCCAGGGTCAAACCTCCTCCTCTTTTTTTGACAACGGAACATTACCACCGATCCCCCTTTCCTCCTCGATCTAAACACGGCAGGATCCAAGAGTCCCGAAGGGTTGGGCATGGAGAGGGGAGGGTTAATAAACCGTTTTTTTTTTTTTTGAATGGTTTAGGACGTGGAGGGTGGGCCTCAGTTATGAGGTGAGTGGGAACCACCCCTTCCGTTAATTACTTGGGGTTCCTAATTTCTAACTAGACCATCCTTATGACTCCTCAATCCGTCCACCAAAATTGAGGGAGGAGGGGTCGGGTTGAGACCCATGCGCTCAGGTAGGAAAGGCCGGGGCGCGACCTCTGAGGCAGGGTGACCGGGCACGTCGGGGGTGAGTGGTCGAGGTAGGAGTCGCGGTACTAGAACAGGGGGTCCGACACCGGGCACGATCCCCGGGGCCTCTCGTCGTCTCGCGGTCTCCAAGGACCGAGGGTGAGCGGAGCGTCGGGCGCCTCGTCGGGAAGTCCCCAGAAGGACGGGTGGAACGGGAGGTGCAGAGCGTCCAGTCCGCAGACCCTGAGGCGTCAGGGGAGGTACGCCCGGATTCGGACTTGCCCCAACCCGTTGGCCTGCGGCCCTAGGGCGAGGGCCGCCCCCCCCCCCCCGAGGANCCCCCCCCCCCCCCCAGGAGGAAAAAGCCGACGATCACGGCCCGCCTTGGCCACCCAGGGGCGGGCGTGAGACAGCGCCTCCCTCCTCCCGCGGCATTGTGAGTCTTTTCGCCGCGTCTCGAGCCATACACACACAACTCACACCTAGAAGCCCACGACGCGTATGTGGAGACCGAGGCCTTACCCACTCCGACCCACTACGACTCATACGTGGACTTCCGTTGAGTCGCGGAAGAGGGCTGACACCGCGACTCAGGTCGGTCCGTGAGTCGTCCGCGGGTTACTTACAAACGACTTCCTTCCAATTCGTGGGAGTCAATCCCTCCACCCTAAAATTCCTTCTCACGATTGTCTCGATGTCTCCCAAAACCTTCGGAAGAACCTCATCTAAGAAACGGCAGATTCGGTGGTCCCTTCGGGGACCTCATCTCCTCGACCCAGATTTTGTCACCAACCTTAAATTGATCGGTGGCTGTGTGTGTGTGTGCGTGCGTGCGTGTGTGTGCGTGTTCGGTGATTTAAATCTGATTTCCTCTCCTTCAGTTCAAGAAAACCGGTCACTCCTCTTTTATAACTTCGACTACTAAGAATATGACATGTATATACCTAATAGACCCTTAGAACAATTTTACGTCTAATACTAAAACATTTAGAACCCATCCCGGTCTCTAAGACGTAAAGATTGTTCGAGGGACGACTACCGGTACGTCGACCAGGTCCCTGGTGTAAAACTCATTGTCTAAATATTTTCTACCAAAATTATACGAACCTAAAATAAGACACTCGTTACTCCTAGGTATTTTTGAAAAATACGAGACCGAACTAAAACCAAAAATTAGGTTCATTAAGACCAGGTACCGTATTTTCTATCAATGGGACTGGATAGGAAAGGGTGTAGATCAAGGTGAAGCGTCTCCGTTGGTGAAAATCGATAAAAAAGGACCACAAATATGAGTATCGAGGTGTTATCCGAAAATAGTAGTAGAGGACTAAAATTTGTAACAGGTGACTGGAGGATAATACTATGTATTCTAAATGACGTGTAAGATACGAAGGGAGGAAGGTAACCGGGATAAAGATAGTAATAAAAAGTCGAACAATAGAAACATTGAAATTCATTGCATGAAAAGAAATCATACGGAACTAGGTACTTTCCCAAAATTTAGTCTCTGTCTGTTTTATCTAGACGGAAAAAACTTTTTTATGAGACCTAAAACGTTCCTCTTAATTTCCTCACTTATAGACTTCAGTTCCTCTGTTCCATCTTCCGTTCTTTGATTTGACAGGACCGGCCCCGACCAACACTTCAACCTTTTCTTATTCTGGACGTACCTCCTCCTTAGAAATCTACCATACTACCTGTTCTGAACTATTGATCATTGTAAACAAGTAGATATGACAGTAAGTCATTCATAAACAAGTCTTTCGTTTACTAAAGTTTTTTATAAGACCTCTTAGAGGATACAAGATCGGTACCATACACCATGTTTTTTATATTACCACTCGTTTCTCTGGACCGGACTAACGACCTCTCTCTGTCCCTTAACTCCCACTCAGGGTCGACAAACTGGACTACGATAAGTGGTTCCTTCCCTTGGGTTCTTCTGACCCCAACTCCTCTCTCTCAAAAACGTCCTCAGTACAACTTGACCTCCTCGGATACTCTTACAAGTGTGTCATCAACTTGTGTCCAGACGGACCTCGAGTCCTCTTCCAGACGTCCTTACTCAAATCTTTAGAACTACCAGTCTCTCGAGTACTCTCACCTACTCTAGTAGATACTTCTCACTCAAACTCCTCTCTTCTCCCATTTCCCCCTTGGGGTTCCCTGTGGAAAAATTTTATACAACCCTAAATAAGACAAGATTGTGTATGAACCCGAAGGGACCATCGAGTCTACCATTTCGTAGACGGATGTTACGCCCTCTGGACCCAAGCTAGGCACCCAACTCTTCTAGGGGACCTCTTCCTTTACCGTTGGGTGAGGTCCTGAGAACGGACCTTTTAGGGTACCTGACTCCTCGGACCATCCGATGTCAGGTACCCCAGCGGTTCTTAGCCTGTGCTGACTCGTTGAAGTGAAGTGAAGTGAAATTGTGTATGAATGAATAATCTTCAGTGACTAACGGAGTTGATGATTCTGTTCGGGACAATTGTAAAACCCCTATGGTAGAGTGGTAAAATTCTTCGTCTACCTTATACCTCTCGAGTTTTTTTTTTTTTTAGATAGAAGACCGAAGGAGACACAGGAATATTAGGTGTCAGGTGTCCCGTCATTTTGAAAGAGGACTTAACCTAGTATAAAGAGGGACGGATTTTGACACGGTACCGGTAGGTGAGTGAAGTTTATTCGTAGTGGTAGGGGATCTTTGAAAAATTTTTACGTCATAAAACGAAACGGGAGGTCTGAGGATTTAGTTTTTGAGATTCTTATCCCGTGTCGTTACAAAATTATTGGGGAGGTTCACTAAGATTACGTTCGACTTCAAACTCTTGGTGACACAATTCGATTTACGAAGTGTGGACGACTTGAAATAATTCGCAATAATAATAGTCATATCACTCCCCAATTCTCCTTAGACCTTGGTCTGACGGACCCAAACTTAAGATCGAGATGGTTGAAGCATTATAACGCGAAGTAAAAGAAACAGAGATACTAACCCTATCATTATCAAGGATGGAGAACCTCAACAACACCTTAATCTACTCAATTATATCACGCCACGAATGAATCTTGCCACTGACGGTACGTCATTCGTAGTACATTGCCGTAGGAGTAAAGTGTCTCTTCCCTTGGATACGACTCTGCACTTTACTGGACGGGTTCCAGATCCTCTCACCATATTGGTCCAAAAGTAAGGGGCATCAGAAGTTACCGGAGCGTATGTGATCTGGATCCACGTCGGAGCGGGTTCGTTTCCCTCCACCCACAGATACAAGGTCCGGACAGCGGGAAGACTGGGACCGCGCGTAGCGCCAGATCAGGTTCCGAGATCCTGAGGCTGGGCTTAGCCCAAACGGTAGCGCGCCATGACCCCCGGCCCTTCACCGAGAGGGGGTCGGCGGGTTGGGCCGGTCGGCCGACGTTTCGTCGACTGCCTGGGTCGTGATCGTCCTGAGCGCCCGTCGTCTGTGACCGGCGGCGGGATTCGCGGCGGGCGGCGGGAGAGTGGGGCGCCGCCGACGCCGCCGCCTTCGCCTCTCCGCCCGGCCGGCCCGGCCCCGCCCCGGCGCTCGCCGTACCTCCTCCGCCTCCGGCGCCACGAGGCCCGGCTCGACACGCCCGGGCTCACCCCGAGCTTGCCCCGGGCGCGAGGAACTCTACACTCACAGAGACCTGCCCCCAGGTCCTCCCCACCGCACCGGGCCCGCCTAGGAGGCTGACGAGCCCGCCGGGGCTCGGGGCCCTCCTTCTTTCGTTCCGGTCTAGCCTCCCTCGCTCCCGGCTTCGCCTATCTCTTACCACTACAACCCCCAAGCGACGGGAAACGAGTGCGCTAGTGATCCTTCCAGACCCCGAAGCAAGAATCCCTAACTACTCGGACTCTCGGCTGCTAAACCGGAGGTGGGGACCCTGGCACTCGACAGGACAGTCAAAGGGGTCGGGGTCGCCTCAAAGGTCTACAAGGCTGGGGAAACTTCCAAAGGGAAGGTCTCATCAACTCGATGAAAGGGACCCAGTGTCTCGTACCTACGGGCGTCCCTTATTAATGACCCTCCAGGAGGGAGTAGAGGGGCTCTTTTGTAGTCTGAGACCCTTCTTGTGGAATGGGGTACACTGGGAGACCAGAGGAGTCTAACGACGTCCGTACCCAACCGGTCCTGTCACCACTGGGGGGGTTATGCTGTACCTGCTGACCTTCGGGTCGGGGGAGTAGTTCGGGAAACCCCGCGCTTTTTTCGCCTCGACCATAGAATGGACCTTCATATTTGACTGGTTGGTCGCCCGGGACGCCTCCAAGACAGTCCATATCTCGACAGGGGTTTGAGGGTCCCCGAGGGAGAGTCGAAACGGGGGTCGGATCTGGTACCCTTGCCCTGGATGGAACCGACCGGGGTGGCGTCTTTCTCCCTCGTGGAAGGATCTCCCCTTTGGAGAAACAGAGGGTAGGGAAGGTCCATCACCAAACCCGGGTCTCAAGACCTTAGTCTTGGGTCCATGTTGGAGGATCCGAAGACTGTTTCGACTTCAACCTAGTCCTTCCGAAACGGGTCCCGTGTGTGGACAGTCTGTCCGTCCCGATCGTGGGTCCAGAAGGTTAAGGGGCACACCAAGAGACCCTGACCGAGGTAGAGATCCTTGATTAACACCTCCCCTGGTTCTTTGAGTTCCGGAGGTTACCTTCTTATGTCCTCAAGACCCATCCCTTGCGGGACTACCTTCCCCCCGAGAGACTTCCTCCACCAGTACTTTGACCTGGGACTAGACCCCCTCATCTTGACCAGAATGTCTCTCTCCTGTCCGTTTGGGTCCAAGAGGGGCACAGTAGCGAAGTCGGTCTCGGGAGTAAAGTCCTTCTGGGAGTCACTAGACCTCCCCCACGGGGACAAATAGTAGGGGTGGGGAGGGGAGTCTGTCCTCGACACGAAAAGGATGACCACTGGCAGTAACAGTTGTAGTTCAACTAGGACCTGTGTGCTGCTCGATAGTCGCTCCGGTCACTTCTGGACCTCGGTCTTGTTCTGATACCATCCCGGTCTGACTCCGACCCCAACCACCACCTCCCTCCAGGGGACCCTAGGATTTCGACTTTCCCGTCCGTCTAGGGTCTAAAACGACTTCCCTGGTAGAGGTTCTGGACAGTGTGGGGAGGTCTACTCCGGGACCCGGCTGACCTCGGAGGTGCCGCGTCTCCGTCACCAGGGGCTGCACAGGACCTACACCTCCATATGAGTTCGGCGTCGTTTCACATACACCGTCACCTGCCATGGTGCCACTCACCCGACTACGGATCACATTTCATACACTTTATATAGTATACATCGCCCATAATAGTTTTCACTATTATAATCATCCGTCAATGAAATAACTAAATAAATAAAACATTGATGAAGGACGAGGGAAGAAACTAGAACCGGAACCGGACCTGTGACCTTTAGGTCTCCATTGGTCTGGACCGGAGATGAAACTCCCCAAGTCAGTCTATTTGACACTATCGAGGTCGTACTCCGTCTATCAGTTCCCGAGATTTGCAGTACTGTCGCCCCCGTCTACCATCTTTCTACCCTAGAGGAAAGTACGTTCTTGATACCTCTGAAGGACTTCTGCACGGGAAGTTCGACCCAGACTTCTCTTGATACACTGGTCTCCGTCTCCTTCCTCCCCTCCAAAACAAAGTACGTCGACAAAGACATTCACGGACATTCTGTCTCTCTGGAGTTTACGGTCTTACTTCTCAAACAGGAACAGAGGTGATGAGACGTCCACGACCTCCTACTCCGGGTCCTCGTCCCGGCCCCGTAGGTACAGTAGCAGGAGTTGGTCCGGTGCCACTCCAAGATTCCCATCCCTTGGATCTCCCGGCATCGATTTGGGAGGAACGACCACTGTGATTGAGTGTTCTCGACACAGAGGACGGTCCCGGTACACTACCGTTTCGCTCACAAACTGTGGATAAGTGGAGTACTCCTACTCCGGTACCACGACAAGGAGTTGTACCACCGTGGGCCGGCTCATGAGTAGACGTGACAGTTCCAGTCACTGAGCCGGAACCGGGGTAAGGGTTACGGGGATTAAGTTGAGACGAACACCGGGACCCAAGCACGGGGATTATACCGTCTCACCGTTTTCGGAGACCTCCTTCCACTGGTCCAAGGTTAGGGTCGGAACAGTCACCTCTTGTGCTGTCTCAGGGATGGGAAGACCTCATATGGGTGTCCCGTTCTAGTTGTCCTTCGGCGGTCTATTTAGATATTACAGTCCTTTACTATTGAATATACCTCTTCTTTTATTTCGTTCCCTCTGTCCCACTTTCCCTTCCGGAGACATTCCTTTACTGGACACGTGTCTTTCGACCTTCTTCATTCTTCACTCGGGATACTTACAGACCTCTTTCTCGTAAGATCTACCTTTCCGTTCGTGTTTCTGGGGATTAACCTTTCCACGAACCGTACGAACGTCTTGTTCCGACGGTCACCTCGACCTCGTCCTACCCCCTCCCCTCCTCTTCCCATCTTCCCCCTCCCGTCCCTCCACCGTCCCCTGTCTCCACCCATGACACACCCTGGTACCATTGCTGACTAATCGGACCACTGGAACCCACTCAAAGTCTTAGATTCGGAAGTCAAAAGACCTTACACTATTAAGTTACTCGACTAAATTCATTTTCTAAACTGTACCACGAACTGGACGTCAATCATAAGGACCTCCGGTCCAGAAGGCCTCGACACGGTCAGTCCAACTAGTGGAAGAGACCAGGGGATCCTGCTCCCGAGGAAGGTGGAGTTCCTGTGGCGGTTCCGAGACGACTCCTCGGATCCGTCGGTCCGACCGGGACGGGACCCGACCTCCCTGTGGACCCGGAAGCACCCTGCTTTTCCTCCACGGCCGTGGTATCCGTAGGTGGGACATCATAAGTCCCAGACCCTCCTCGTTTTGAGGCCCTCTACCCCACCCTATCCCCAGGCTAGTCTCGACCACCACCACCCGACCTACTTCGACCCGGTCCTCTACCCTTCTTCTAGGTCGTGATCTCGGACCTAGATCCCGGGGGTAACGGGGAGTAAAGACGGGGGACGGTCCAGGACACGAGCCCCTCTTTGTAAGATTCAGTGGACGGGAGAGGAGGACCCCTCTAGGTCAAGACGACTTCTGTCTACACGGCGACTCGAGTCGACTTCCACCCCAGTTACCCCCGACCCGAGGTCCCGTCACGGACCCGACCCCCACCCGTAAACCCAAGAGAAATGTCCCACAAGAGGTCTGGTGTGACCGGAGTAAGAGGGTAGGACAACTGGAGTAGAAAGGGAGGTGGAGTCTCCGTCTCACGGTGACCCGTCTGTGTCTCGACTTGGCAGCGGCGGCGGCGAAGACGTCGTTTCAACTCCCGATGCCCTCGCACACATCGACGTTCCTGGGGTGTGGGTAGCTCAAGTCGGGTCTGGGTCACTCACCCCGAAATCCGTCACTCCGGGCCTGAGAAGGGGTCGATCCGTTCTCCGGGTTCCTTTCCAGGTTCAACCCGAAAAGGACGGGGTCGGACCCTCCCTTGGTCCTCGACTAAATATGACCCGAGACTTTCTACCCCCTAGGACCAACCCCCCTTCCTCGTCTGGCACACTCGTTTCCGGATCTCTACCTCAACTCGACTCACACACCTCCCCGGTTCTGTCCCTTCGGGAGACGGAAAAGGGAACTCAGGGGGAGAGGGAGTTCCGAGAAGGGGTCCACCCCTTAGGGTCAGACTTCCCTTTTGTTCCGTTCTCGACTTGTGAAAGAGGGAGTCGAGGGTCTGTTGTTCCAGGAGTTACACGGACACCGACAGTAACGTCCCTTGGCCGGGTTAATGGACATGTCCACTCGGGCCCTCACCCGACATAGATCGTGGCTTGTCCTCCAACGATCACCACCCTTGGGATCCGAGTACATAGACGTCCTTTTTACGAACTCCACCCACCTTTCCGTTGTCTAAGACCCAGGTAAGTGGATACACCCACTTGTACCCCTCAACCCCGGGTAGACATTCATATCTCCTCAGGCCTAAACCCCCCTGTTTCTCCAGATTAGGTAGGGACCCGAGGGGTCCTACGACGCGAGAGATGAGAGTCGGGTCCCCCACAGAGGGGTCTACTATTGTCAAAAGTAGCTACCGATGATACTCCACTCACCCCGAACCCCCGAAACCCGTCTCGTCTCACGTCCCAACGTCCATGACTCATCGTCACTAGTGTCTCCGGACCGTCCCCTCTGTCGGGTCCGTTCCCGACACTTTGTACGTCCCGAACTGCTCTGTCTGGACGTCTCCACCCGACCCCGACCTCAACTCCACCGAGTGTACTACCGGCACGGGGAATCCTCGGCTACCTACACCACCGCGACAAACCAGACTCCCCGTAGGTCGTGTGAGGGTAGTCGTAGTTCTTGCGGGCACACAGAGTCCATGGTGGACCCGTTCCTACCTTCCCCACCTGTAAACCGGGGTGACAGGTGGGGTTTCGAGTACACGGGATAAGGATGAGGGGTGGGTCGTGATGTTCCGGTCGGAGTGACGGTGAAAGTTGGACAAAGGCCACTCATCATTCCTGTTTTGAGAACCTGGATCTCCCCCTTTCACTCGTATTCAGACCAGAATGGTATATCGTTCGAGAAGGAGAGAGGCCCGGAGTAGGAGGACTATACTTTTTGCCCCCGTGACACCGGACTCTTCCCCTACCTCCACCCTCTCTGTACCCTACTCTTTCGGGGGATCCCGAGTACAACAAGAGGTGGACGAAATCCTTCGGTTCAAACGACACCAAGACCTTCTCCTGGACCTGTAACGACACCTAAAAAAGTCCACTCTCCTCACGAGGAGGTACGTCGAGCTTCGACGTACCCCGGAGAAACAAACTGACCCAGAGGTCCCTTCTTCGCGGGCTACGGGGGAGGTCACCCCCGAGAATCTTTCGAAAGACCTCCTTCGTCAGAGGTTTCACCCCCCCTTACGGACTCGTTTCCATCCGACCGGCCACAACCCCGTCCTCCTCTCTCGTCTTTCCTATTTACCTTTGCCTTCCCTACTTACCCCAAACTCCCCTTCCACCTTCCTCCGTACTGAGGATTCAGGGTAGAAGTCGAGAAGGTCGTAGTGACACACTGACCCAAACAGGAACGGGGAGAGACTTGGGGGCCTGGGACGGAGAGTCAAAGGACTCGGTTAGGTAGGTGGACGACCTCCTCCTGCTGTCGAACATGACATAGAGACGGACCTTACTGGTCCATCCGAGTCGTCGGTCCCCAGTCGACTCCCTACCCATCTCCGGGGTTCGATTGGGGAAGAGAGCACCGACGGACAGGTGTCCCGATACTCGTGTGTCGCCTCCTGGGTCGTGACGACATGGCACACCTCTGGTACGGACCCGACCCGACCCACGAGTCCTTCAGGAACATGTTCCTTCTTGAACTCGGGTTCACCGGGTGTGGTCTCTTCCACGGGACCGTCCCCTCCCACCCATCCGAACCTTGGGGGACGGTCGAGCGGGAGAATTGGGGGCACAGAGGGTGCGGCGGTCGAGACCCTGACCCTGTACACCTACGCCTACGGTCTCGTCGCGGCTCCGGCTCTCACGCAGTAGGGGCTGCACAGGGCTAGGATGGTGAAACCGTAGCAACCGGAGTTGTACTTACCGATGAAGGTACACTCACCCTCCGTCCCCACGACCCCACCCCCCATGTGACACCATCTACCCCGTTCTTATACCCGAGTCGAGACGGTGAGTGATCGGTCCATCGGAACCCTTTAACAATCATTGACGGAAAACGTAATCAAAGAAATAAACTCTTTCCTCCGATTTTTATGGTGGATGGAGTATCCCTACACTCCGAATTTCTTCTATCATACACATTATACGAAACCTGACATTTGTAATATATTCCCAGTCGACCATAATAAAAATAATAACGATAAGAATCGTGATCTGACACCCACACCCCTCCCCTAAAGACGACGGTACGTGAGTAGGTCGGGACGTTTAACACGAGAGAAGATAGGAATATTTACAACTCCGACTTCGGAGTCGGACTTCACTCGTCCCTCCCGGGGTCAGGGGTGGTGAAGTACCGACACAGGTTTTCCGGTGAGGGGTCAATATCGGTCCCTCTGGAACTCTTTTGGATCACACTTCCTTACCTGTCGAAGGTGAAACCTTGGAGGATCTTCGGTCCTCCCGGAAGTCTCCGACCAATGATATTCTGGGGGTGAGTAGAGACTCTCCTTGTCCCTCACTGGAGTAAAGGGAGTGGGAGTCGAGGAATCAGTAGTTCAAGGGAGGGAGGGTCAGGTTGGACAGCGAAACGCCCGGAGCAAGGGTCGAAGACACCGGGATGTTGTCGTCCAGGCCCCTCTTGGCGACCTCTGTTCCTGATCGAGTCCCCGGTCGTCGTACTCTACGGTCACACTTGAGACGTCACCACCTCGGTCTAATTTCGATCATCGTATGACGGTTCTCCTACCCCTCCTGCTCCTTTAATCTCTCCGAAAATATCCAGATCCTGAAGTAGACACCCAGAACACCTATACACCACCCAGACGTCCGTCCACATCCGGTCGGTCCCATTCCGGGACGAAAAATGGAAGTGTAGGTAAGGTCCTCCGGATGAAGTTCTTCGTGTTCAAGTTGTGCCAAGGGCCACAGGTCGAGTCCTTGCACCTGTCCATCTCCGACGCCTGTCGTGTCCCCTCCGGATCCTCAGAGCTATTGGTCATGAACTGTCCGGGAAAGGGACCCCGAACACATAAATGGGGTCGGGACAACGGGGCTGGGGGTGTACCAGGGAACTCCCCGATGGGGAGGGGACCTGACTACGGGGCGGGGCTGAGCCAAGAAGGAGAGGAAGTCAGACTTCTTCCTGCGAATACTTCACCTTCAAGTGTCCGACGAGTCCATGCCGACTCCCGTCACTCCCTACACAGTCCCTCACTCCTCCACAGTGTATGACCCTCAGAACCGGGGTCTCAAACACCTCAGGTTACGTTTTACTTTTGGTCCCAGGGAACAAGTTTTTAAGAGTTCTTCAAGTTCTATCGGCGTCATCTCGTAATTTTCATGTCCCGGACACACTGTGTCAGTGCTCCACCCGGAACAGAACCGGAAAGAGGGGGCGGGGGACGACGTCGCTTCGCCTCCAAGACCTGGTGTCGTTCTTGGGAACACTTCTGAGAAAGGACGGTCTGTGTCTCCCGGTGTGGATGCACCGGAAATAGGCCTACCTCTTCCTGCTACTGAAGTGGTGGACCTGAGTCGAACGGTTCCACGAGGTTGTGGTGTGGACGGGGTCCTTATGGGGAGGGGTTCTATGTCCCTCGGAAAGACCTGAGAAATCTTGGAAGAGAAGTATGAGAGTCTCGGAGAGAAGATTGGAGGAAGTGTTTAGGTATCAGAACTTCTACGACAGAACGTTTAACTCTTCCGACGACTCCCCCCACCACGACCCGGGAGCGGTGTCGAGAGACTGGATACGGAAACGGCCGGGGGGAGGGGGAGGGGGTCACGGAGGCTTAGACCCTGGACCTACACGCACCGTTGGTGGCCCCGGACACCTCTGACAAAGCCTTCTTCTTGGTGAAGGACCACCACCCCCAGGGTCGGAGGGGCATGAGCACTCACTGGGATAGGACAGGACCCTTTACCTTCCGAGTACCCTAATCCCCTACATCGATTACTGGCGAAGGGATAGGTATAAGGATAAGAGAAGAGTCCTACTTCTTCGGTGGTAGTTAGTGGGGTTAAAAGAACCTCAGTGGGGGTTTCCTCCTCCCTCCGGGTCCTCGACGTCTTGTCTGTACTCTGGAGGAGGTCCTTGGACATCCCGACCCATGACACATGGGGGTCCGTCCGATCGGGAAATGGGTTAGGACATCCTAAAACATCTGTGACCGTCCTCGACCCAGACCAAACAAAAATTGTACTCTGAATTAATGATTGAGGGTCCCCTCCCAAGGAGACGAGGTTGTGGGGACAAGGACTCAACCTCCAGATAAATAAATGAAGGAACAGCCCTTTCCCGTCCTCTCATGGACCCTTAGTGGCCCTAGGGACCCGTCGGGTAGGACGGGAAACGTATGAGGGAGGAGGGTCCGGACTGAGTCTTGGATTGTATAAATAACTGACAGGATTCCCGGAACCTTTGTCGACTTCGGACCTCCCGGAACTAAGGAAAAAAAAAAAAAAACCTGACCCCACGACGGGACTCCCACCCCGTCCGAGAATGAGTCCTTTGACGACACGGGTTGGGTACCTGTCCGGGTGGATCCCGGGTGGACGACTACGTCTGAGTGAGTCTCTGGGAGTCTGTGACTTGGTCCGGAGAAGAGTCGGAGGAGAAACAGGTCTAAAGGTTTCGACCTATTCCACCAGTAACTAATTTTTTCCTCTTTTCGAGACCCCTACACAGAACACTGACACACACATACTCTCTCTCTGTGTGTGTGTGTGCCTACCCACCCTCTCTCTTACCAGCACTATCTACCACTCAAAAGAAATGATAGAAGGTGTCCAAATAAAAGGTGAACCCGAAGGGACACCGAGTCAACCATTTCTCAGGTGGACGTTTCACCCTCTGGACCCAAGCTAGGGAGTCAACGCTTCTTGGGGACCTCTTCCCTTTCCGATGGATGAGGTCATAAGACCGGACCTCTTAAGGTCCCTGACATATCAGGTACCCCAGTGTTTCTCAGTCTGTGTAGACTCACTGGAACTGATCACGGTAAACCGGTGGTCCCCTACGGGCTCAGAGTTTGAGGTTCTAAAAATGGATTCCAGGTGGGATCTTGTTGACTCGGACTGGAAATCGGGGATGAACCCGGACTCAAGTCTCGTCGTGGGGGTGTGGGGCAAGGGTGACAAGTTAATTGGTACCATGATAAGGACGGATCAAGCAGACCCGGTCTCGTGGACAGGGGTCTTTACCTCGTTCTCTCTCGTTTTACCTTATCCACCGCTACTCCTCCACTACCTCTCGCCCACTCCTACCACCACGTACACCCTTCCTTCACCCGTTCTGTCTCGACTTACAGGGAGTACGTCCTTCACTCCTCACGTGACGCTTACCTCTGTGTTCTTGTTCCTACGGACACCGGGACTCCCTTCGAACATATGTCTAAGGCATAGACTCGCAAAAAGACCCCTTTTCGATAGTAAAAGTAGTCTAAGAATGGGTCGGTCACTAGGTCTCTAATCCTTCTAGATTTAGTACGTTCGGACGGTCTTCTACCTTCTCTAATAGGTCTCCTTATCAACTATGTCGGGTTCCGTACCGTTGACCCCTTAGACACTTCCTGAATGCAAGTACTTTCACTCATGTCCTGTCAAACTCTTCCCCAGACGGACGTCTCGGGAACATTTCACTCGGCCTACTCGAGGAATATACCTCGGAAACCGGTTCCTCCGTCCTTGACCGTCCTTGAGGCGGGACAGTGGTCGAGAGACGGGGACGGAGAGGGTGACCACGGACCTTGGGGCGAGTCACTACCGTCCCTGTCATACACCGAGGCTGTAAAGAGCGGTGGCACTGCGGAAGTCACAAACGGCCTCCATTTCTATCACAAGTTCCACGGTGTTTTCGGTCCAACTCCTCGTTAATTGGACATCACTCCACCTCCTCCGGGCGGGTCCCGTTTGTTTAGGGAACGTCGGAAGTACATACGTGGACCCCCACCCCATCATACTCCGTATCTCTCCACCCTACCCGTGACTCACGAGGTGGGCGGGTAAGGGGTCCTCTGAGGACTAGACCCGGAACTTCTGATCGAGAGCCTGACACAAGGTGACCGTTCCAACGTCAAGAAAAAACCTGAGTCCTGTTTACTATCAAGACCCAACGGGATCATTTCGGACCCTTCTTCCTAGGTTCCCAGTTTCCCTCCGTTCCTCCTGACCAAACGGTCCGACCCGATCCGAACCTCCATCTGTCGTATGGGAGACCGGTACCGGAGGGTGGAATCACGAGAGAGAAGACGTCGTCACTAGTCCACCAAAAGACCCTACAACACTAAATTTTCATTTAGTACGGCGGTACAGTCGGTCCTGGGGTGGACCGAGACCTCAGTCTACCCTACCTGGCTTTAGGTCCGGGTCGAAAAGTATCCTCCAACACCTGGACCTTCTTCAGTGAACCGAAGAGATCCGGGTCAAAGACCTTATACCCCATCAATTCTGATTTATTCTCTAGTCTAGATATCTCGTGACCCACTAGTTCTGTCATTTACTTTAAGAGAGACTGCAGGGGTTTCGTCCCTGTCCACGCCCCGAGACGGACGGACCCTTCCCATCCGTCGAACCCACGGGACCACCCCCGAAGACCTCTCGAAGGGTCTTGAATTCCTTACTGGGAGAAGGTAACGGGACCGTCATAAAAATCAGAGGGACGGGGGATAAACCCGTGTTCGAACAATAAAAGTATCAAAAGGTCAGGTCACGGGGATGGGTCCTTCCCCATCAAAGTCTGGTTTCAGGAGGGTGTAATATCCCGATGTCTGACCGGGTCGGGGGCGGTGGAGCGAGTCACTGGAGAACGCGTAAGAACAATTCGAGGGAAGGTCCAGACGTTAGGTTTACTTCCACTCTTTATCGGTTGGTGGAGTTACGGTGAAGGGAAGACGACGGAAAGGTCCTCGGAGGCTCAGTTGTTGGGGTGTCCTCAAACTCCGGTCACATCTGTTCAAACTCCAGGGAGAGGGGTTTCTATGTGTGTCAGGTCTATTTGGAAAATTACCCAAATACTTAAGACTTTACGGAAGATGTGTAGACGAGTCATTGACGACTAAAACATATACGAGTACGATACCCGACGAAAAGAGATTAAGGGGGACACCACATGACCCTAGGGGTTCTCGTGGGGGGGTGAAACGAGACTCCCCCATAGTTCACAAATTGCCTGTCTGACCTCCTTATCCATTCTCCTGACCGATGGAATCCCCGAGACCTTATTCTCCTGGGGTTTGGGCGGTTATCTTCCTTTACAGTCCGAGGTCTACTTCCCCCACCACAGGTAAACCGGGGCTCAGGTCTCCTTATTTCAGTCCAGTTGAGGTCGGGTTCTCTGTGACAATCTAGGACAGGGGTGGGACTAGTAACGGAGAAGTGTCAAGAGTATGCTGTCGTCGCCACCACCTTCCTCTTCGGCTGAATAAGGTCTAACGTCATGTCTATGTACCTGTGTTAGTACCGTCGGTCGACCACCCTTTCCCTGTCCCTCTCTACTTCTCTGTATAGTCCCAGGAATTTGAAATCAGGGGACGGGGGGCTCTGTGGCTAGCACTTCGAAACAATCTTCAAACAGAGAAGGTCTCTCCGGAGTCTCCACCCAGTTCGTCGGGACTCGGTCCCACCCCCTATAGGACGGGGTTCGAGGAGAGGAATGGAGGTTCGGGGGTTAAGGTCGACGGTGTGGTGGGTGTCACTGACGCAACCAAGCCTACAGTATGTCTTCGACAAACTTCGTAGGGAACCCCCTCCCCTCTCTCGTAGATGTCAGTCGTCGACGAGGGTGAGAGTAAGTCGTGGGACTCCGGCAATTTCGTAGGGTTGGAGGATCCGGTTGGAAATGGACATGCGAGTACAATACCCGCAACTGTGACAACGTCCCAAGGTGCTTACTCACTAATTGTGACAATATCGTTGTCATACCCCCTTTCCATGGCAAGTAAGAATGTATCCCACTCGGGAGTTTTAGACACATCAACCACTTCGGTGTCGTGAACTCGACCCTTACTTCTCTTCTACTAGTCTCCCCGGGAACGAATAAAGAGAGGTGGGGGTTCAGAGGGGGTCGGGTGGAATGGGGAAGGTACCACCTCAAGGTGTGAACTCACTTCAGAAAAACCCTTGGCATGAGAAAAAACTATAATCCGTGGTGGTGGCGGTAGTCCTTCAAGAGTCGGACCCACCCCTTCCGGTCACAAATGTCGGACCACACCTCCCACACCGGGGGAGAGTCCTGAAACGGGTCCCCATGGGGGAACGAGGTAGGGACAAGGAGTGGTTACATCATATGTGATTCCGCTGGTGTCGTCGACGTTGGAGTCGTTACTTCTACTCCTCCTCCTACTTCTTCTTGACTTACCTCTTGTCCCTAGACTCAAAATCCCTCTCTCTCGGAGAGTACGGAAGGAATGGGATTGGCACGAGAGGGGAGGGGCGGGGGGGTGGGGCAAACGGTTCTGGGGACCTTAGGTCTCGTCCCAAACCCTTAGGAGTCCCGGATCACAATTCCCACTCCCCTGGGACCCGAAACCAATACCCGGACACCTCGACCCAAACTGTGTGGCAGTACTCCCGTGTGAACGAGAGTCACACCCGCGGCATCGTCGGGTCCTTTGGTTCTCGCTTCTCGTGTCGTGGCCGACGCTACTCCTTCATCGGGTGCAACTGCTTGACGTACCGTGACCTACTGTAGCCGGGCTTCTAGAAGTACTTCCTACCAGGTAGTTGGCTGTGGGTCTACGGGTGACGGTTGTCCCGACGTGGTGTGTCGACCCCTGTCTCTCCGTCTGAAACTTTGTCACGACGGTCCGTCGAGGGATAGTGTGTCGAGTCAATCCTTCTACGCTCTACTCTTTGAAAGGGTAAATAACCCATACCTCAGGTTTTTGAGTAGGACATCCCTCAAGACTGAGTAGAAATCTCGGTCTTTCTACCCTAGACCCTGTAGACGTCAGTCGTGGTCCGACGTGTAGATCCGTCTACATTTACTCTGGTCCCTAAGGTCTTTATCGGTGTCCCACATCCCCTCCTCGTCTCGAAAGGGAATGGCGACGGTCCCAGGACGGTGTATCGAACTTCACGTTTGTTCGTCCACTTGTGGACGGGGACGTGGGGGGTGGCCGTCGGTGGAGGGGGGTAAAGCGAAGACCCAATATCCACGGACCTTGTGGAGCCACGAGACTATCCGTCTTTCTCCTCCCACCATCGGAACTCGTCCAAGTTGCCAGTGATATCGTTGTCTCCGCACCGACTCCAAATGTGGACGAGGGTTGGAACCTCTCCCGTTACCATTCTTCCCTGTGGGTGGAATTCCAGGAGGTAAACCCAGGGAAGGTCCTGGTCGAGTCTGGAGAGGAACGGTGTGTTCACCTTTGACTCCGTGGTCTCTACCTCATGTCGGTCTCGAGAGTCTCCGACGTGGGGTGGAGTCTCCACTAGGACTCCGGCTCTGACCTTTCCTCCCGTGACGGGTCAAGGGTGTCGAGAATCTCGTTTCGGAGTGACTGGGTCACGAAGTCACCTACTTAGTCGGACTGTGGTGGGTCCACAGGTCAGGGGTGAAAGGCCGATACCTTTGACTCCGACCTTGGTCCTCGTTTCACCGTCCAACACCCACCTAGGGTCCGTACAAACGGGTTCCTGTGTTTCGACCCGAAGATCGGACACCCCAGTCTAAAGTTCCTCAGCCTCCGGACGGGACGGGTCAGACCGTTCCGGACCCGTTGTCTCCGGTCTTTGGTTTGGCCTAAACGGAAATTGGGGGGAGCCCGGTCTCGGGGACACGAGGTCTAGGGACGTTAGGACGACGGAAGAAGTCTATGTCCCTATTTCCGATTAAGGGACTTTCCTCTTCTTCGGGTTCCGTGTCCGGTGTGGTCGTAGTCTCTCACAGGAGTGGGGGTCGGGTTAAGGAGGTTTAAGTGGACGTGAAGTATGGAGGTAAAGGAGTACGAAACGAGTGAGAGTGGGTCAGAGGACTCCGAAGTTCCAGAGACCACTGTTGGACACGAGTCGGTACCCACATAGGAGGAACTGAAAGACTGTGGAACGAAAGGACGAAACGAAGGAATACGAGAAAGAGGTAAACGAAGGACCATCGGAAAAGAGACAAATGGGGAATCTTTGACTCAAAGGACCTCAAGTGAGTGGGACACACACGCGTGGGACGGGTACCGAAGTCACTGGTGGATACCCGTGTGCTGAAGGTTTATAGGACTCGACGTTCAGGTGACCCATGTACCGACGACCACTTCATGGGTGGTCCAAACGAGAGTTGTCTCTCCTCTACGCCAGTAATAGAGGTTCTGGAGACAGAGCGAACGGGGAAGGAGGTAGGAGTCGGTGGTAGGTTCCCGAAACAGGAAACAGGTACAACAGGTAAAGAGGGGTTAAAATGGTGGTAGAGATCTAAGTACGGAGTAACGAGTCGAAGGAGTTTGTACGGGATATGTCAGACAAGGACCAAAAGACTTGTTATAGACTAAAGTAACGGAGACCCGGAAAAACGTACGAAATGGTTGGGGGAGTGATGCACGTTTAAGGATCGGAGTCGATAAAGGAAGATCTTCAGAAGAGACTGATCCGTCCCAAGTTCGGGGAGGTTACGCGAGACACTAGTCTGGTGTGTATACATTTTGACCGACGGATAGACCGGACAACCTGGGTTCTAGGGACTCCCGTGTCTCAGAATCCGTCACAAACAACTTTTTTATGTTGTTTAAGGCGAACGTCGACTTTGAGATGAGGGTATAGAGACCTGGAAGAGCCGAAAACCGAGGGGTAGTATGTGTCCGGTGACTTAAAGGAAGGTACGATCCACTAGAACCCGTTTGGGGACGGGGAAGGACTCCGGGGTCGGACAATCGGATGGGACGGGACGAGATTCGGACTTTGAAGGACCTTCCTCTCCTACGGGGATTTGAAGAGGTGGGGTCCAACACGCCGTCGATCCGACGAGGACCTCGGTTCTGAGTCGGAAGTCCCTCTGAAGGTGTAGAGTAGTAGTCCTCTTTGAAAATCCTTCTCACACCTGTATCGTTAGAGAATAAGGGGTCATCCCCGAGATGAGTCCGATTCTGGGTGAGGACATCCCTTGGGGTTTCTTGGGTATTTGGGGTATGAATGTTTCTACTCGTACAACTTCTCCTAGTAGTACTGGAATTACTTCGACTTCGTGGGGTACCACCGAGGACCCTCCGTCTGTACACCCTTAATCCTAGAGCGAGGGACGGGCGGAGGGGGTCGGACCTGACTGTATGGTCTGAGGTCGTAGGACCTGAGTGTATAAATGGCTCGAAGACGGAGACCTGAGACTACAGAGACCTGAGACTGTGGAGTCCTAAAAGGGGTCAAGGGTAGGACTATGGGGATTGAAAGACATGACGGGTCCTGGAGATGATTGTGGACTGTGAAACTTTAAGATTGTAGGGTGTACACAGGTAGGGTGTGCGTGGGGTTCGGACTAAGGGGGTGAAGTCCCAGTAAGGTACAGCAATGGACCGAGGTCGAATGGGACCTGAAAGGTGAGGGTGGTGGGGTCTGGTTAGGATCTGAGAAGGTCCTGGGAGGGGTACCGGGAAGGTCGAGGGGTTTGGACAAAGGTCTAACGAGAGAGACGCGTCCTCTCAGATAGGATACGGTAGTGGACCAGTCCCCAGGACCATCATTCAAGACATTCTCCCTAGGCGACTCCGAGGTCTCTCCTGGTGTCGAGGTCCCCTTGACGGTGACTCACCCGTCCGCCCTCTGTCGCGACCGAGAGTGCCGTGACGAGTGGACACCCGCCCCGTCCTCGAAATTTCCGAGGAAGACGGGCGGGGGGCGGGGGCCAACCGGACGGGGACGACGGGGGACGACGAACGGCGAAGGAGGGGTGTCGGGGCCGTCGGAGACCGGAGGCGGACCGTTGCGGTTCGTGTTGTTGCGGGGAAGACTAGACTCATTCTGTCGACAGACCCCGACTCCACTCGTCGGGGGATCTTGGCACGTGGAAGGTGTCGTTCCGTGTCGACGAAGGATTGGACGTGGACGGCTCAGCCGGCCTGTGTAGGATGTACGAGCGTCCATGTGTGTGGACGGGTTCGACATATAAGTGTGGGTGTATGTGTTACGTGTGAACGTGTCCGTGTGTGTGGACACTTGAGACACACCCGACCGAGGATCGCTGTTAGGTGTCTCGTTGTAGACTCTATGTAGGACTTTGAGAGAGAGAGAGAGAGAGAGAGTGTGTGTGTGTGTGTGTGTGTGGGGTGTGTGAGTACGTCCGTACGGGTGTGTACGAAAGTTCCTTCACTGGTCCGAACCGTAAAAGAAGGGGAGGAGACTCACCGTTTGTTTGCTGAGAAGGAGAAAGAGGGAGGTGCTTTGAAGTTGGGTAGAAAAGAGAGAGACGCAGAAAGGAGGGAGGGGTGTGAAAAAGAGAGGAGACAGGAGAGTCGTAAGACATATGTGGGGAAGGTAAGGATGGTCGTCTCCCGTGGTACCAGGGTGTTTTCGCGACGGGAGGGGACTTTCGAGACGTCGAGACAATAGGGGTAGAAGTGCTCAGGAAAGGGCCGACGACTACAACTCGACGACCCTT
The DNA here is from genome assembly GCA_006410555.1 of Capra ibex. NCBI lineage: Eukaryota > Metazoa > Chordata > Mammalia > Artiodactyla > Bovidae > Capra > Capra ibex. The sequence continues at coordinate 14,263,230 of SJYO01007492.1, read as the reverse complement.
TCGAAACCGAAAATTCAGTGAGTTCGGTTCACGAGGTTAGGACCAAGACAACGAATAATCGACACACTGGGACCCCCGTAAAGAATCTGAACCCAAACTCGGAGATAAAGGACCAGACATATTGTCCTATCAATGTCCCAAAATTCTGCTCTAATTTTTACTCTAAAAAGAAGGGTAAGACCCTGTATTCGCTTACTGGTGTCTCACTTTTCAAGTCTTGTTTCTCTCAGTGTCGGTCTCCCCCACACCCCACCTTCTAAAAATTAAACAAAAATATTACCCTCCTCCGTCGACTTCTCTGTCCTTTCTCTCCTTCCGACAATGGTACTTATAAACATGTCTAGTACAAAAGTTACACATTGAATATAGCATCCAAAAAAAAAGTGGAAAGTGTTATTAGGATATTCTCAGAGAAAAGTAGACGAAAAAGTCATACCCCTTTCTCTCTATGTCTTTCAATTCACGTGTAAAGACTTACTTACTTACTTACTTACTTACGTCTTACACGACACACGAGTCAACGAGTCAGCACAGGTTAACACTGGGGTGCCCAACATCGGGTGGCCCGAGGAGACAGGAACCCTAAGAGGTCCGTTCTTATGACCTCACCCAATGGTAAAGGAGGAGGTCCCCTAGAAGGGTTGGGTCCCTAACTTGGGTCACAGAGGACGTTACTGTCTACCTAAGAAATGGCGACTCGGTGAACCCTTCGGAACTGACGTCTTATCGTCCTCAATTTACAGACCCGAAACCTGGAACCGGTAAGGTCTAGACTTAGGAACGGACGGAGATCAACACACTGAAATGAGTTGATTCGGAGCCAAAGGAACATGTCAGCTAAAAGTAGTAAGTACCTAAAGTGTAGACACTTAAATGGGCGAGCGTTTTACTAGACATTCAGGTCTCGTGTGAGTACCGTGAAATCACCAGTAGGTACAGACATACATCTCGTCGTTTTTTTAAGTTCAACACGTTGTACGAACAAGAGACTACTCCAACTTGTTCCCCTACGAGACGAAAGAACAAAGCCGAGAGTATTATATTTGTTCACAAGAAAAACACCGGATGAATAACAGACAGTGAAAAAACGTGAATACACGAAAAGCAACCACTAAAACGATAATTTATGGGACGAGGTCGTATTATGACTTCACGAGAGATCACAAGGATTCATGTTCTTCTGACAGTACACGGAACACTTCTTTTATGAACACAACCTATTTGAAATAAGTCCATGTACAATATCTCGATAACCGATACTCAAGTTACAATTACTGTAGTTATATAAAATTTACTTCGTGGAAATTATCTTTGTGTGTATTTAATCCAATAACCACTCAACTGTTCTATAACACTGGTCTCGAACCATACTTAGCTTAGGACATAAAGAGGACCTTCGTAACCGATTTATAAACGATTATGGCACTAACACCACTAAATAATCTTGTATTGATGGTGTTTATTACTTTAATCTTCTGCGAACGAGGAACCTTCTTTTTAATACTGGTTGGATCTGTCGTATAACTTTTCGTCTCTGTAACGAAACAGTTGTTTCCAGACAGATCAGTTTCGATACCGAAAAGGTCATCAGTACACACCTACACTCTCAACCTGATATTTCTTTCGACTCGTGACTTCTTAACTACGAAAACTTCACACCACAACCTCTTCTGAGAACTCTCAGGGAACCTGACGTTCCTCTAGGTTGGTCAGTTAGGATTTCCTTTAGTCAGGACTTATAAGTAACCTTCCTGACTACGATTTCGACTTTGAGGTTATTAAACCGGTGGACTACGTTTCTTGACTGAGTAACCTTTTCTGGGACTACGACTCTTTCTAACCCCCGTCCTCCTTTCCCCTACTGTCTCCTACTCTACCAACCTACCGTAGTGACTGAGTTACCTGTACTCAAACTCATTTGAGACCCTCAACCACTACCTGTCCCTCCGGACCGCACGACGTCAGGTACCCTAGTGTTTCTCAACCTGTGATGACTCACTGACTTGACTTGACTTGGTGTTTATTACTTTATCCTTATTACTATCTTAGAGGAACATCCCAACAACACCCTAATCTACTCCATTACAAACACTTCCTGAACCATGGTATAAACCGTGTATCATTCACGAGTCATTTGTTACAATTATAATAATTGTAACCTACTCACTTTTCCACTCCCTCACTTAAAAAATGAGTCTCAAGGAAAGGGTTCCCCGATTTGACTTCAAAAGACAGAGACCCCGACCTAGGGACCTCCCTTAACACCCCCTCAGTCTGGGAATCCCTCGCCGACCCCGGGTCCGAGACATTATTTCTCGTAGTGAGTATGTGTTCGAGACATACAGTATCTCCGGCACAATGGGACCGGTCATTGTGGTAGTCCGTGGAATATCTTCGAGTGACGCGGGTACCCCGGAAGAGTCGAACAGGCACGGGGAGCCGGGGCCCCGAATTAAAGGGGGATGGCGTCCGGTCCGCACCCAACCGGAGCCGGGGCGAAAGGGTTCTACAAGTTCACATCGGCGTCTTCCATGGCCGTCTTTGCCGTTCCGGGTCGACCGTGGTGACATTGGTGGTTAGAACGGTGACACCGGTGCCTATAGTTGCTGTGGGTTTGACGGTGGTGGTCCCACAACTAGGAAGGCGGCGTTCCATCCAACTCCCGGACTCGGTCCCACCCCAGCCACCCCCCCCCTCTTGTCCCGGGGACTTCAGGATGGGTGTACTCCGGACACGTCCGTGAGATCGTGGGTCTCAGACTCGCGACATTGCCTCCCCCTGCACAACCGACTTCACCTGCCGAACCCCTTTGCCCTCTTAGATTCTCGTCGACTCGAAGGAGTGAGAAAAGGAGAGGGAGGAGAGGAGTCAAGAGTCTATGGAGACAGTTGGACCGTCGAAAGACTAGGAGATCTTTGTAAGTCTTTGATCAGGTCTTCGAACCGACCGAGGTCTGGAAGTAGAGGAGTCCCGGTGCCCGACACTTGTCGTCTGTTTATGTCAGGAAAGACGAGGTTGATGAAAGGAGGTGAGGGTCCACGAAGGTAGACTGATACCTCCCATACTCCCGTCCCGATCCCGACTTACGAGGGTCCCTGTCCGAAGTCGCCGTCGTCGTCCGTAGTGTCTTCTGTGACCTTCCTATCATGTTCCAGTCGTTGTGTATGGCAGAAACCGGAGTCGAAAACGAGACCGGATACTCCACCCCCAGGAAGGACGGAACGTGAGGGTAGTCTTGTCCCTTTTCCCAGAGGCATCTGTAGAACCTTCCATATCCCTGGACCCAGCAACCCCTCTTCTCATCTCCGTATTTAGTCTTTTTCTTCCGTACTTTCTGTCTAACGTGACGAGGTCCCATTACTCACAGACTCACACTCCACACACGGAGACTCACGGACACTCCCAGTCACACTCACTCTGCCTCTCTTACCTCCAACTTCGTCTGCACCGACTCACACGGAAACGCTACTTACACAGACGCACCGGTCGACACACACAGTTCCACACACACTCCCATACTTACCCGGTCCCTCCGTCCTCCTTACTTCCGGTCCTCCCCCCACCCCCAGTGGGCCTTCATCCTTTCCCAATCGAAGGTTCCCCCATGTGGTGGGAGTCGGGGGTGTCGGCAAGAGACTCCAGCCATAAAAGGGCCTGACTGTCGACTCGACCCCGGAAATCCCCACCCCGCTCTGACTCAATCGTAGGTCCTTCCCCCTCCCACGATTCGTGAGTCCGGACCCCTAAAAGGTAAACCTAAAGACGCACACGCGGGTACACAGTAGCCCACATTGACCCAAAGACGCCCCACACAGAGACACCTCAAACACAGAGTCTCCGTCCCTGACAGAGAGTACACAGTGAAATACGTGTTCACTCACTCACAGGGTCACAGGGCTCCAGACCGAGGTCAAGGTCCTCCCGCCCCCACCCTCTCCTGACACTCTGGAGACCGGACCGGGGGACCCTTCGGACACTCCTCTTTTACTTAACACAGACGAAAGGAGGTGAGGTCCCGAACGGTCTGTGACCCTGGACTCTCCTCCTCGCCCCGTCTCTTGAGTGACTGTGTAGCACAGGTCTGACGTGACCACCTCCTACTCCGAAGAGTCCCACACCCCCTTCCACGACTTGGGGGTCAGTCTCGGCCTCCGACTGATCGATCACGGGTTTCGGACGTTCCTACGGGTGTGTATATTTCTGCACACTGTGTCAGGTCCTTGTGTACGTCTGCATATTTGTGTTGACTATGTCTATTTGTTACGTTGTTTAAGTGTGGACGTACGTCCATGTGCGGTTCATGTGGGGATATTTGTCTATATACGTGACTGTGTTTATGATATTTGGAAGGGTAGACTGTGTCCATTGTTGTGTGTGTGTGCGGATGTTTACTCGTGTGTGTGTGTGTACGTACGTGGACCAACGTCGTGCGCCCGTACATCTGACTGTAGACGTTAGGACGAGTACGGTTGTGTCCGTGTGTGAGGACTTTTGTGTGAGTCGTCCGAAGGGACGGAGACACCGGGACCCTGGGTCTTCGGAGGGAAGGGGATACGTTCTTTCTCACACATGCCCACTTAGACCCCGACACTCTAACACACACCTACACACACACACGTACGTGTGCACATACACACACACACACACACACACACACACACTCTCTCTCTCTCTCTGTCTCCCCCAACGAATCGACACCCTTGGGTTACTGTAGTAGAGAAGACCGATAAAAATCGAAGGAGACGTTACTGCCGAGGAAGTGACGGGGAGGGGGAGGTCCAAGGGTTGAGAGGAAGGGGAAGTTCGAGGATCTCTGTCGGTGTCGGTTACCAGGGGGAGTAGGATCGGATCCACTGGGGGACCTAGCGATTAGGCCAAGTGAGAGAGGGTGGGGTCAGGACCGAGGGACCTTCGACTCTTGTGGTCCGAGGGCCCGGTCTCCTCCTCCGAACCCGTCATACCGTCGGGCCTCTTCCCCGGACCCAATCCACTCGACTGGACCGACCAGAGGTCGGGGATCCCACGGAGAGGAAGACGAAAAGTTAGACTTTGACACAGAGCCAGTCATCACGGACGATACACGGTCCCTCCTACGGTTCAAGACCCCTATCTCGTCACTAGTACTGGCACCCTCAAGAAGGACCAATCTCGACGTCGAGTCACCCTCTGTCTGTAATTTATCTCGCGTGCATCCACGTCGGGACTCGACGTCGTTCCCGAGACTCAACCATTGCTCCCGTAAGTCCGGCCCTACTACCAGACAGAGAGTGTCTCCACTGGACTCCTTTGGTCTTCCTGTGTAAGGGAAATGGAACATGGAGAGTGGCGTTGGTGGCGTGGAGGTCTTAAGGTGGTTCGGGACGAAGGACGAGTGTGGGGTAAGACACGAGGGTTGTGACGTGGTCGGGAGGTAGGTGTACCGCCAGGTGACGATAAGTCTAGAGAAAAGAGACCTCGAAGGGGTGTCAACTAGGGACCCTCCGTCACGTCATAAGGGGTAGACATCTACTCTTTTGACTTCCGGTCTCTCCCCATCACGACCTGGTGTGGACGGGGACGAGTCCCTCGTCGGGTCCCCTCTACCGTCCGTCCACCTCCTCCTTCACCACCGCCGGGACGGCATCTTCTTCGTCCCCTACTGTAGTCCTCCACCCCCTCCCCTACGGACACCGGACTTCCTGAGTACGGACCTCCTCCCGAAGGACGAAATGGGTCGGACCCCGTTGGTGACCTTTTAGCCCAAACCGTCGAAGTCGACCCGACGTCCCGACCTCCTCTCCAGATCTGGTGTCCCTCCACCGGACCTCCGCCCGGATAGGAGATTGTACCTCACACCGGTTTACCAGAGTAACCTCCTCACAAAATATTATGACCCTGGGAAACCTCTCACACTCGACTTAAGTCCTCGGGTCTCAAAGGTAAGAGACCACACTGTGACTCTTTGAGGACGGGGAAAGAACCGGAGTCACCGGGGAGGGTCTTTCAACGAGACCTCCTAGTCAAAGAGGTGAAGGTTGAGGACGGGAGGACCCTCTCGTTGAGGACAAAGGAACCTCAGACTGAGTCCGTGTCCTCGTGTCTCGGTCACCCATCCCCGACTGGTCTGTCGGGGATCCCGCGGTCCGACCTCCAGGGAACAGTGGTCACCCAGTTACCGGCCTTCGGGTCGAGGTCGGGGTGTTACGTTATGGCCAGTGGGGTGGGAATGGTCACGGGAGTAGGTGTGGGGGTGAAGGCCGGAGACAAGGAAGGAGTGGAAGTCCCTTTCGACGTCCCGAGGGAACCCCTAGAGGGTATAGAGGACGTGACCGAGGGACGGGACAAGAATTGGGAGGGAGAGACGGGTAAACCCGTCCGGTCAGAGGGTCATTTGAAAGAAAAGGACCTGGACGTCCGCCAGGTCCCTCCTTTCCTTCGACCCACCCTCCCGACATTTCCTCTGACGAAAAGGAGGACGGGAGTCTACAACAACAAGTCAACGATTCAGTACAAACTGAGGCGTTGCGGTACTTGATGTCGTGCGGTCCGAAGGGACAGAAAATAGTAGAGGGTCTCAAACGAGTTTAAGTACAGGTAACTTGACCATTACGGTAGGTTGTTAGAGTAGGAGACAGTAGGGGAAGAGGAGAACGGGAGTTGGAAAGGGTCGTAGTTCCAGTAAAGGATATTCAACCGTGTAGCCCACCGGTTTCATAACCTCGAAGTCGAAGTCGTAGTCAGGAAGGTTACTTATAAGTCCCAACTAAAGGAAATCCTAACTGGTCAAACTAGAGGAACGTCAGGTTCCCTGAGAGTTCTCAGAAGGGGTTGTGATGTCAAGTTTTCGTAGTCAAGAAGTCACGAGTCGGAAGAAACTCTCCGAACCCCCTCCGTCCACCTGACTTTCGTACCCGGATTCTGACTCGAAGAGTCCCGTACAGAGTATGGACCGTCGGGGTCCACTTCATCCTTCCGATGGGAACTGGGTAGGTCGATCGAAGAAGGAGACGGAAATCGCTTAAGTCTCTATTCTTGGATCTCGTCTATAAACGTAAGAGACCTCCTGTTTGTGTTCTTTGGATACGGTTCACTTGAGACTGACAACAGTAGTATAGTCACTGTTTAAATACTTTGTTTTTAGTGTTTTAAGACCTACGTATCTTAGGTATCAGTGTCTTAGAATCATAGTGTCTTAAGATCGTACTACGTTACGTTCATTGTCGTAGAATCTTTGTGTCTTAAGACCGTAGTCACTCAGGGTCTACTGTTCCGATCTCATAGGAACTCTACCTTCAGAACTCTTCAGTTAATCATTTCCCACCTCCAGATTTAGACCCTTAAGGGGTGCCCCCTGCGTGTGTCATCAAGAGTGTACTTGAACTTCCTCCTCCGTCTCGAACCCTGTATACTCAAATCAATCCCACTCCATTGTGTGGACGTTATTTGGTCTGTCTTCTGTCTGGAGAAAGTATTCCTGTGTAAGGACCAAGGACTCCCACTCCCCTCACTTCACCGTCACTCTTCTCTCCCCCTTGATATATTTGTTTCTTTTATGTTGGATTCCTTTTCTAGTTCATCGTTTTATGTGACCGGGACTACGGAGGTCGAAGAGGTCCTGACCCCACTTGTAGTCGAGTCCTGTAAAAGTTTCCAATCATTCTGATAAATGGCGTAACCTTACCCACTGGGAACCGACCACAAACAAAAAAAAAAAACGGTCTTTCCAAGGTTTGTCTTTTATCAGGCATAGGATGTAAAAAGAAACCCGACGACCGTCCTCGTTGGGGAGAGATTTCTCTACGACTAGAACCTCGTTGTACTATATGTTGTTTCGGTGAAACATCCCACCCCGAGTGTCGGGGGTCGTTCCGGGACTATCCCCTGGAACACCTCCCGCAGACAGACCCCACCACGGACAACCCCCGCCCGTAGAGATGCCTTCCTCGGTTCAAACTCCGTTGTAAAACATACCCCTGGGAACAGACTAATACCCCAACCAATGAGTCATTTGTTGTCCCTATAAATGGATCGTAAAGACCCTTTGATGACGTTTGAGTCCTTGGGTCTTCCTCACCGAGGTCTCTTTCCGTTTACGGTCCGCGAAGACCCGTACCCTTTACCCCGTTACAGGCTACCTCTAGGAGGACGAGTCGATTGACAGGAACCTAAGTCGGGACTGGAGATGGGTGTGAGGGTGAACGGAAGGAGAGGGACGACCGGACGAGATGGATGGATGTAGACGACACACAAGAAACCATTTATAACAGGGGAGAGATCCGGGGTTTGGAGGAAACGAGAAAAAAACTTCAGACATTAACCCAGGATTCACGTCGAAAATCATAAAATATCAGGACGAAAGTAGGTCTAGTCAAAGTCGAAGTCTATAGAGGTAAGAGTCGAAGGTCTCTTTCACAGACCGTCGAAGCCCCTCCTCCGTCCCTTCTGTCTTATCTTTATCACGAGTGCAAACTGTACGATGTACACAGTCACAGGTACTACTCACAAAAATATTGTGAGTAGTGACCCGTAGAATGCGTTTCGGGTGTTTGTGGGACACACATATTTAGTAACGAGGGTAAAATATCTACTTCCTTGACTCCAAGTCCCTCCCATTTATTGTATTGGAGTTTAGTAAGTCGATCCCTCGTTATCCTCACCTTAGAGTTGGTCCAGACAGAATTAAGACTCGCGACACTAAAGTCTAATCGTAATAAAGTACACCGAAGTAAACCATTTTACTTTCGGGTACCTAGCCTCAAAGTCTCTCTTCATCAGAGAGGTCGCCCGAGACTTTCCACTGTTCAAGGTGAATCTTTTCAAACGTCAGTCCTGACTGTCGAGCATGACACTTTTTCGACTTGACTCTGAGGAACAGAACCCTTGAGACCCATACGAGGTCGAGTCTAACCTCTATCGACTTGACCCAACTTACACTCCTCCAACCCAACCTCTCACCAGGACCAACTCTCCGACGACAGTGACAAGGACCTCTATCACACATATACAACCCCTCCCCGACACTTACCTCCGAAGAACTGAAAGACCCTACCCGATCGGAGACGGGGGACTTCAACCTCGACTAACTATCCGGAGGTCCCGAACCTCGTCCCTATCGTAGTACCATACAACCGTGATCAGAGTGATGGAACGCTCAGGGTCGTGAAAAACCTAGGGATTCTGAGTCGTTACACGTGTTGACGTAGTCCATTGACTGAGGTTCCTCCACCTTCCTAAAGTCTCTCTATGGATGGGGACCAGACAGGTTTCTACCCAGTAGTAGCCCCCGACTCTTTATTCCTTCAGTGACTAAGTGTCCCAGTCCTGATCCCCGTGGACCACCCCCACCCCCTCAGTAGATTTCCTAGGAAGTGACATTCCCACTCTTTTCTCAAACTCCAGGTCTTTCCCTTGTCCTGAACGGTTTCTAACGAACCACCTATGTGGTTGTCTCTACAGTCCTGATTTTCTCTCCAAGTCTAAAACATATGACCCTCGAATGTCTCCGTCCCGTGTCTGGAGATGTCCGGAGTACCTTTTACATATCCACCCCCTGAAGGGACCTACAGGTCACCGATGGTGAGGTACGAGGGTTGTGTTCCGCGGGTCCGACCTAGGGACCTATCCCTTGATATAGTTATGACGTACGGTGTTGATTTTAAAAGGTACGACATTGACTTCTAGGGTGTACGGTGTTGCTTCTAGTTTCTAGGACGTACGCCGTTGTTTCTAGGTCACGTCGTTTAATTTATTTAAACTTTTTCTTTCTTTTCCATATACACCAAAATTTCCACCTGAATTTCTTTCCTGTTGCAAAATCGACTACGTTTCCCCATTTTCTGTAAGGACCGACTCCTTTTCGTTCTCGTCGGTAGACCTCCCCCGTGGCTAACCGGTGGACCCTACTTACTTAATAGGGTACTCCTTCTCTTCAGACTACGGGTCACTATGTTCCGAGCCCCGACAGACGCGAGACACGCGTCAGTGTCTCCACCTCCGGCGTCCCTATGTCCCGGGTCTTCGTCAACCGCCCGGTTAGACTCCTCTGGTCCCGACCCTCTGAGAATCGTCATCCCCACCCCCGTCGATCTGCGAGTGGTGGGTCCCGCGGCTGAAAAGGAAATTAGGATCGGAGCTGTCCTGGGTCCGAGGATCACACTCCACCCCGGGTCGATTCCCCTTCGCTAAGGTGGAAAGGGCCGGCCACACGTGTGGAGGAGGGAAGTCGTCGAAGGAAAGGTGAAGGCGTGTCGGAGGCTAGGCCGGTGACCCGCCACTGCGCTCTCCCTGAAGGAGCCGAAATCCCGAAACTTCCGACACTCGGATAGGTCACAACGACACTACGTTTAGGCGAGACCTAATAAGGGCCTGCAAGAAGGCATTTCACCCTGCGTGGGCCGCGGTCTCGACCCGATCTTCACAGAGGGAGCCGGGACTGGGCCCCTGCGGTCCCGGATCTTGCCCCACCCCCACACCCACCCCACGGAAGGAGCCGTCAGAACCCTATTTCCACCGCCACCCTCGGGCCCCACCCTACCCCACGCCCCCACCCCCACCCTCGTCCCGACATTAATTGCGTGGCCTTGCGGACCACACCTCGGCCTTCGTCACCAGACCTTGTGGTGGTTCTTGGGTCGATCCTTACATCTCCCACCCGTCGACCTTGAGTCCAGGCGCGGACTCCAAAACCACCTCTCTAAACTTCCACAACCTGCGCCCTGGTACACATCGCCACCTCTAGCACCACCCATACACTCACCAGACACTCCCCGTCGGGGTTCGGACTCCCACCGAACCAGAGCGATGTCTGCACCAAACCTGTGGTTCTGGTCCAAGCTTACTAGTGACAGGGCGTCCCTTGGTTTCGACCTCAATGTGTAGACTCCGGACTCTCGGACTCTGACGATCCCCTTCCCCTCTTCTCTCCTGTTCCGCCCACCCCCACGACCCACGACCCCGAGGTTGAATTCCTTTGTCTGGACGTCTTACCATACTCGTCAAATATCCTTTACGATAGGTATGTTTAGTCGTACATATATATCCGTATTCCTCCCCGTAAATGACTTACTGATGACGCAGGAACTGGTTCCTACGAGTTGTGTAACTGTTTTTCTCCTCACGCAGACGAAAAAAGAACAATGAAAACATTAGTCTTTTCCTGTTATGTCGAGAAAAATAATTTTTTTTTTTTTCCGGATCAAAAGTCGGGATGACAAACCGGAACCTTTAAAACGAAATTAAAGATGTTCGGAGTCAAAAGAATAGACATTTTAATTCTTATTGTCCCTGAAGGGACACCAGGTCACCAACTCTTAGGCGGAACGTTACGTATCCTGAGTCCACAGTAGGGACCACCCCCTTGATTCTAGGGTGTACGGTGCCCCGTTGATTCGGGTACTCGGTGTTGCTTCAGGATGTACGACGTTGATTCTAGACTACGTCGGTTTATCTAAATTTTTTTCTTCTTTTTCTTCTTTTGGATCCGGTCCCAGACACCTAAACTCCTAATTTGCTCAAACCTGTCGTTTCCACGAACCTTGTCACAAGTCGTTCAACATCGTCATTTTTGTATCGGATCAAACCCCCACTCCTACCCCTCGTTTTTCAGAAGACCTTCTCACCTTTAATCTCGCCTCAGAATCTTATACTCATCGTCGAACAACCACCTTCTCCTTCTTCCCTTCTTACAATTACTGTCTCGCCTGTCGCACTCCTCCTTGTCCACCCACTCTTTGCACACTTAAACCCCCTTTACTCCGCACTCCGTTCCTCACCTTTCTCTACTCTAATCTTTCCATTCGACCTCGACCTACAAGTTCCACCTCTGAGTCAAGGACTCGGACCAAAGGAAAGATTCTCGACAACTCCTCAAAAGTCGTCTCCGTCCTCCTCTATCCAAGGACTACCCCGTCACACCCCTGTTCCTCTGGACACTCCTCCTCCCATTACCGAACTTAATACGTCGTGGTCACCCCACCCTTCTTCACGTACCCAAACTCTCTCCCTCCTCGCTGTCCTGAACCACTATCTAACTTATTCACCGTCTAGAACTAAAGATTGAACCCAGGGGTCCCACGACGACAAGATACTCTGTCTCTAGTTCCCTAGTCTTTCTCATTGTGTAAACTCCCCTTAGCCTCAAGTCAAAAGTCGTACGGAAACTGGAGACTTGTCTGGGAGTTATTAACTCCAGGACAGCAGGGTGGGTCGTTAATGAGACAGGGATTCTACCCTCCCCACAGTGGTCGAGATGACCGACCGACAAGGAACCGATCTTCACCTATCTCTAGACCCACCCCTCCGACCCAACCCCCACGACGATGGTCACCCGATCTGGACCCTCGTAAGGAAACACCAAGACCTGACGAACCGTCAAAGAAACCCGTGTGAGTACAATATCCTTGCACTCCTAACTCAACAGTTTACCAAGGGTGTCTCTCAGGGACCTCACCCTGTCACCCGAAGGGTCCACCGGGATCACCATTTCTTGGACCGACGGTTACGTTCTCTGTATTCTCTACACCCAAGTCAGGGACCCAACCCTTCTAGGAGACCTCCTCCCGTACCGTTGGGTGAGGTAAGAGAGAACGGATCTCTTAGGGATCCTGTCTCCTCGGACCACCCGATGTCAGGTACCCCAGCGTTTCTCAACCTGTGCTGACTCACTGAATCGTGTGCACGGGCCTCCCGCGGTCACGAGACACGACACCTCTAAGTCAAGTCAAGTCAGCGAGTCAGTACAGGCTGAGAAACGCTGGGGTACTTAAGGTCGTGCGGTCCGGAGGGACAGGTAGTGGTCGAGGGCCTCAAGTGAGTCTGAGTGCAGGTAGCTCAGTCACTACGGTAGGTCAGTAGAGTAGGAGACAGCAGGGGAAGAGGAGGACGGGGGTTAGGGAGGGTCGTAGTCTCAGAAAAGGTTACTCAGTTGAGAAGCGTACTCCACCGGTTTCATGACCTCAAAGTCGAAATCGTAGTAAGGGAGGTTTCTTTAGGGTCCCTACTGGAAGTCTTACCTGACCAACCTAGAGGAACGTCAGGTTCCCGGAGAGTTCTCAGAAGAGGTCGTGGTGTCAAGTTTTCGTAGTTAAGAAACCGCGAGTCGAAAGAAGTGTCAGGTTGAGAGCGACACCTCTAATGACACAGGTAAAATATCGAGTCCTTCGACTCCGAGTTCTTAACTCTCAGTCTCGAACCTTCACTTATTTCAAGACACACTACAGAAGAGTGTCAAGGTCGACGGTGTAGTAGTTACCGTTGCAATCTAGATTCTCCCATTCCCTTTCGTGGTGTCGGTACCGAGGAACTCTCTCTTTACGTCAGATCTCCCCAAGACCCCTGAGTCCTTCCTCCGTCCCTTTGAAGGACCTCTGACATGTTATACACTCCAGTATCTTCGTATTAGAACAGACGGAAAGGTCGGTCGCCAGTAACCGTTATTCGGTGACGAACGCCACTCCCTCTGGAACAATAGACTCCCTGGAAATCCGTCTTACACAGGTGTCTCGGGGTCTTGACCGTCCTACCTTAAGGAAGTCCGTAGAGTGTGGACTTTACCTCCATGAGGATGGATCTACAGACCGTAGGTAGTCGGACTCGTAGGAAAGACGTGACCATGAAGTGACCGGAGACCTTAGGATCAATCGGACAAGTAAACGTATAGTCCCAAGTCGTGTTCAAAGACGAGACAAGGGTCCAAAACAAAATGAATTTTTTTGGGAGTACACTGCTTCACTACTTAAGAAAGATTTCCTCCTGACTGTCAATGTTTTTTTTGAAGAAAGACACTTGCCAGTCCCTCTTAAAAATTCTATGTGTGTTTTTTACAACGATTGGAAGTAGACAGTGAATAGTTCAACAAAAAAAAAAAAAGGTCCACAGGCTTATTGAACGGTACCATTCTCTCCCGGTTTAAATCCTCGACTCTTCCCCATCAATTTTTTTTTTTTCAAATTTATTATAAACCAGTAACATCTTTTATGTTCGTTTATTTTTCTCTTTTTCTAGTTCGTAGGTAGTTCTCTCTTTGACGATTGTAAAATTTCATAAAGGAAAAAAAGTAAAGACCCGTATACATCAAAGGAAAATGTACCAATTATATGACGTATCTGTTAAAACACAAAACGAAAGAATAAGTTATTTTAACATTCTTGATAGAGTACCAAATTTTGGCAATTTTTTAAAAATTTACTGACGTATTAGAAGATCATATACCTCAATGGTATATATATATATAAAAAAATGGTGAGGGGGTAGGAATCTGTACGTCCGGAAAAGAAAGAAAGAAAGGATTTTATACATAATTAAAAAAATAGAAAAACCAATACAGTCCAGAATCGAAGTCGTGTGTTTTAGCAGGTGACGTCGGACGTCCGAAGACAGATCAGCTCAGTACTCCCGATTCAACGGGGGTGCCGAACACCATAGGATCAAGAGACTGGTCCCTAGTTTGAGTACACGGGACATTACCTTCCACCTAAGAATTGGTGACCTGGTAGTCGCTTCAGGGGAAAGAAAGAAAAAATAATATTTTTACGACACTACTTTTAGAAACATGTATATAGAAACAGACATAAAACCCAATAAAAGAATATCGAAAAAGGAGTTAGTCGTTCGATTTACTGTGTTGGTCTCCGAGGTACTGTCAAGGTTCCATGGTAGTTTTCTGGTTTTTCACCGTCACCGGGCCAAGGACCTTTAGAGGTGAGGAAGGGGTTCTACGAAGGATCATGGGTGAACTGAAGTGTGAGGTCCTACAGACCGAGATCCACTCACTAGTGTGGTGACACCAATGGACCCAGTACTTCTGGAAAAGACATGTCAAGAAGACACGTAAGAACGGTGGAGAAGAATTATAGAAGACAAAGGTAATCCAGGTATGGTAAAGATAGGAATTGACACGAGTAGAAATATACTTTACAAGGGAACCATAGAGATTAAAAGAACTTCTCGAGAGATCAGAAAGGGTAAGATAAAAGGAGATAAAGAAACGTAACTAGTGACTCCTTCCGAAAGAATAGAGAGACCCGATAGGAAACCTTGAGACGTAAGTTTACGCATACAGAAATAAAAAGAGGAAACGGAGATCGAAGAGAAGAATAGAGTCGATAAAGATTCCGGTAGAGCTCGGTCTGTAGGACCTCACGCTTCAGTTCACCCGGAATCCTTCGTAGTGATACTTGTTTCGATCACCTCCACTACCTTAAGGTCAACTCGATAAAGTTTACGATTTCCTACTACGATATTTTCACGACGTGAGTTATACGGTCGTTTAAACCTTTTGAGTCGTCACCGGTGTCCTGACCTTTTCCAGTCAAAAGAAAGGTTAGGGTTTCTTTCCGTTACGGTTTCTTATAAGTTTGATGACATGTTAAAGTGAGTAGAGTGTACGATCATTTCATTACGAGTTTTAAGAGGTTCGGTACGAAGTTGCCATACACTTGGTACTTGAAGGTCTACAAGTTTGACCTAAAACTTTACCGTCTCCTTGGTCTCTAGTTTAACGGTTGTAGGTAACCTAGTAGTTTTTTCGTGCTCTTAAGGTCTTTTTGTAGATGAAGACGAAATAACTAATACGGTTTCGGAAACTGACACACCTCGCGTTGTTTGATACCCTTTAAAAATTTCTCTACCCTTATGGTCTGGCGAAATGGATTGAGTACTCTTTAGACATAACGTCCAGTCCTTCGTTGTCAATCTCGACCTGTACCTTTTGTCTGACCAAGGTTTAACCCTTTCCTCATACAGTTCCGACATATGACAGTGAGACGAATAAATTGAAGATACGTCTCATGTAGTACTCTTTGCGACCCGACCTTCTTGGTGTTCGACCTTAATTCTAACGGCCCTCTTTATAGTCATTGGAGTCTATACGTCTACTATGGTGGGAATACCGTCTTTCACTTCTTCTTGATTTTTCGGAGAACTACTTTCACTTTCTCCTCTCACTTTTTCAACCGAATTTCGAGTTGTAAGTCTTTTGGTTCTAGTACCGTAGGCCAGGGTAGTCAAGTCAAGTCAGAGAGTCAACACAGGCTGAGAAACGTTGGGGTACTTAAGGTCGTGCGGTCCGGAGGGACAGGTAGTGGTTGAGGGCCTTAAGTGAGTCTGAGTACAGGTAACTCAGCCACTACGGTAGGTCGGTAGAGTAGGAGACAGCAGGGGAAGAGGAGGACGGGGGTTAGGGAGGGTCGTAGTCTCAGAAAAGGTTACTCAGTTGAGGAACGTACTCCACCGGTTTCATGACCTCAAAGTCGAAATCGTAGTAAGGAAGGTTTCTTGTGGGTCCCGACTAGAGGAAATCTTACCTGACCGACCTAGAGGAACGTCAGGTTCCCGGAGAGTTTTCAGAAGAGGTCGTGGTGTCAAGCTTTCGTAGCTAAGAAGCCGCGAGTCGAAAGATGTGGCAGGTTGAGAGTGTAGATATACACTGGTGACCCTTTTGGTATCGGAACTGATCTGCCTGGAAACAACCGTTTAATTACGGAGACGAAAACTTATACGATAGGCCAGTGTAGTGAAGTACCGTTTATCTACCCCTTTATTACCTTTGTTACTCTTTGAAATAAAACCCCCCGATGTTTTAGTGACATCTACTACTGACGTCGGTACTTCAATTTTCTACGAACGAGCAACCTTCTTTTCGATACTGTTTGGATCTGTCGTGCGACGTCAGGCACCCCAACGTTTCTCAGTCTGTACTGACTCACTGACTTGACTTGACTTGAGGGGTTCTATCAACCTTGTTAGGAGGGTGAGTAATCAGATACTTTAATGACTCGGGTATTTACGAGTAAAGTTCCGACGGTGTGAATAGGAGGAACGACCGGGTGTAAGACAGATACCTCACATAAAGACTTATTTTAGGTTAAGAATGATAGTGAAACAAAGAGTGGCTTAAGAAAGACACTACTCTGTAGTTTTTGGACTCGAAGCAATCCAGGACTCTGGTCATGACACCCAAAACCAACCCGAGGTCAGGGTCGGTGTAACCAATCTCAGGGTTTGACCCAAAACTGGACCAAACTCAGGGTCGTGTACCCAAGTTCAAGGTCAGACTCCATTTGCCAAAATTAAGAAAATTTCCAACACGGGACAGGGGAAAGGGAGGACAAAGTTACACTAAGTTTACTCGGTAGAGGTGGAGACTTAAGGTCCCTACCCGTAATTCTGGGGTCGTACCGGTTAGTAGTGTCCTTAACCAAATCACTACCCGTAAAGTAGGTTCACCCCGTTACTTTCGGAAAGCGACCTTGTTGACCCCCCGTCTCCGGTAGAGAGGACAATTTCTCAGCCCTTATCTCTCTCACTTCGATTTCTTATGTCTGGACCTTGACTGGCCACCGAAAACGATTAATTCCCCGCTCAGGTACATTCTGTCTTCGGTTGTGGTCAATTCACCTCGGTTCTTTACCCCTTCTATATGACTTCTGAAACTCGTGAACCTAAGTCGATGGAATGAAATGTACTCCATTACTTAGGTGGGGAGGGGTGAAATTTCGGTTAAACTTGATCAAGAGACAATATACGCTAACTTTTTCAGTATACCAAAACGGACCACAAGTCTTTTTTCACGGTTTAAAAATGTCTTAGTATCCAAGACTTTAAACTTCCTAGAAAATGTCACAAGAAGTAAGTACAAGATGAACTTAGTCCGGAAACCCATTAAGGTTCCTACCCCATGAGTGAGGGATGTCTCCATTAGAAGGTAACTCTACCCTCTATCTACACAAGGGACACCCGTCTATGAGGTTCTATTCTATTACCGTCCTCGTCCCTCCTGGACTCTATTTTCTATTTCCTTGTTAAGTCACAACACCTCGCAAAAGGAGGTTAATTTTTTTTTCTTTTTTTCATTTTCTCCTTTTTTTTTTGGGTCATTCTTGTCGTTTTTTTTTTTTCTCTCTGGTGTATAAAGAGTAAGGACTCCAGTTCTTCTGGAAGGACTGATATGTTCGTGTCTTACAGAGGAGTCCCCGGTATTTCCCTCCCCCGTGGTAGGGTATCATCCACTACAGTGTATCTGGAGGAACGATCTTAGGTAGAACCGATTCTCTATGTACATGTGTATCCTCTCCTGTGACTCTTTATATGGTCTATGTCTGAGTTTGGGTCCGTTTCGTCCTACTGACCGGTCTCCTTTGTCTTCTTTACGGAGTGTACTCACTAACTTTGATGGTGTTTCCGTGCTGAGAGATAGGCTTGGGTGGGTGTAGACAAAGTCAAGTCAAGTCAGTGAGTCAGTACAAACTGTGAAACACTGAGGTACCTGACGTCGTGCGGTCCGAAGGGACAGGTAGTGGTTGTGGGTCTCAGGTGGGTTTGGGTACAGGTAACTCAACCACTACGGTAGGTTGGTGGAGTAGGAGACAACAGGGGAAGAGGAGAACGGAAGTTGGAAAGGGTCGTAGTCCCAGAAAAGATTACCCAGTCAAGAAGCGTAGTCCACCGGTTTCATAACCTCGAAGTCGAAGTCGTAGTCAGGAAGGTTACTTATAAGTCCTGATTAAAGGAAAACCTAACTAACCAAACTAGAGGAACGTCAGGTTCCCTGAGAGTTCTCAGAAGAGGTTACGGTGTCAAGTTTTCGTATTTAAGAAGCCAGGAGTCGAAAGATATATCGGGTCGAGAGTGTTGGTACGTACTGATGACCTTTTTGGTATCGAAACTGATCTGCCTGGAAACAACCGTTTCATTACAGAGACGAAAAATTATACGATAGATCCAAACAGTATCGAAATAGAAGGTTCCTCGTTCACAGAAAATTAAAGTACCGACGTCAGTGGTAGACGTCACTAAAACCTCGGGGGGTTTTATTTCAGTCGGTGACAAAGGTGACAAAGGGGTAGATAAACGGTACTTCACTACCCTGGTCTACGGTATTAGAATCAAAAGACTTTCAACTCAAAATTCGGTTAAAAAAGTGACAGGAGAAATTGAAAGTAGTTCTCCGAGAAATCAAGGAGAAGCGAAAGACGGTATTCCCATCACAGTAGACGTATATACCACTGTGTATAGATACGTGTGTATTAAAAGGGGGTTATTCCGGAAATAAACAAAGTCATGATGAACAGAGAAACAACTTTAAATAAAGACGTTTATTCTGTTCGGTTCTAGAACAGTAACTGGGAGTACCAGATCTCTATCCCAAGTCACGGGAGTGACGACCCGGGACTGAAGTCAGAGACCGACCCTTTGACTCTAGGACGAAGTTCGGTGACATCCGACTCCGGTGGCTTCTAGTGGTAGTGACCTCTTAGTTTTAGTTTCCCTTCAAAAAAAAAAGAGTACTTAACCTTCTTGATTTAATGAGGGATACTGACTTTGATTTTGTTTTCTACCCTTCTGAGATTAGTCTACTGGGTTCACTTTGTCCTCCCTTCCCCCGTCTCCTGTTAAAAACTTTCTTACTGTATAGGACTCCTGTGTCGTATTTGGTTAATTTTAGTCTACCCAGGTTCTACCGTCTGTACAGTTGAAGCTGATCTGGAACTAGGAGTTTATCTTTCGATTTACTATGTGGGTCTCCGTGATACTGTCAAGGTTTCTTTCTTCAATTTTTTTTCACGATCATCAAGTTAGTGCAGGTTGAGACGTACACTGGGACACCTGACATCGGACTGTCCGAGGAGACAGGTACCCTAAGAGGTCCGTTCTTATGACTTCTCCCAACGGCAAGGGGAGAGGTCCCCTAAAAGGGGTTGGGTCCCTAACTTGGGTCCAGAGGACGTAACGTCCGTCTAAGAAATAGAAGACTCGGTGATCCCTTCAGGTACTGTCAAAATTCAGTTCAGTGAGCCAGTATAGGTGGAGAAACGCTGAGGTACCTGTCATCGGACGTGGTCCGAGGAGGCAGGTACCCTAAAAGATCCGTTCTCATGACCTCACCCAACGGTAAAGGAAGAGGTCCCTTAGGAGGGATGGGTCCCTAGCTTGGGTCTAGAGGGCGTAACATCTGTCTGCGAAATGGCAGATTCGGTGGTCCCTTCAGTCTCGAGAATCCCTCGAAGGGTCCACCTCTGACCTTCGGTGGGGTGATACTCGTGTACCATCCCTCTCCGATTCTTTCCCCGTCCGGTGAAGTCTGACCGCCCACCGTTCAAATTATTCGTCCTCTTGAATGGAGGTCCGAACAGGACCCTCTGAACGTGCTACTCCCTTAGGGGAGTAGACGGACGGTTTTAGAATTTTTGTATATATATCACCGGAGTTTTCTAGTTTTTCAACCACCACCGGCTTAAGGACCTTTAAAGGTGGGGAAGGGGTTTTATCAACTTTATTAGGAGGGTGAGTGATCGGATACTTTAATGGGTCGGGTATTTTTGATTGGTACGATGTGAACCCCCGACAGTGAGAGTGAGAGACACTACCGGGTGGGAGAGACCTCACACAAAGAAAGAGTTATATCGATGAAGAACGGATAGTGAAACAGCGATTGACTTAAAAAAAGACGCTACTCTGCAGTTCTTGGACTTGAAGTAATCCAGGACTTTGATCCAGACACTAGAGACAACCTCCTGACACCCAAAACCGACCCAAGTTCAGGGTTCGTTCCAAAACTGGATCAAGCTCAGGGTCGTACACCAAAGTTCAAGGTTAGATTCCATTTACCAAAGTGTTCATAAAACCGGTTTAGGTACCGAAATCTTTCCTTCTCCAATCCCTGAAGGAACTACCGGTTCACCAATTCTTAAGCGGACGACTACGTCCCCAGTGACTAAACTAGGGACCAGGTCCTTGATTCTGGGGTATACGACACCCCGTTCATTCGGATATCCGTTACTGATGACTCGACCACACGGGATCTCGGGTACGAGACGTTGTTCTCTTGGGTGACATTGTTTTTCGGACACGTGGTGTTCCCCTCTCATGAGGGGTCAGTAACGTCGACCTCTCATCGGGTGTGCGTCGTTGCTTCTCGGGTACACGGTATTGTTTCTGGACCGTGTCAGTTTTCTTTTTTCATTTCTTCTCCAATTTCTGTCGACTCTAACCCCCGTCCTTCCTCGAATTTACTAAACTTATTCTATTCGCCGTAAAACAAACAAACAAAAACGAAAACTCTGAAACTTCCCCGGTCTTTCTCTTCCGACCTCTCTTTCTTCTCTTTCCTTTCAGTTTATTATACCGTATCATGGTCTTTCCGAAAATTCTTGTTATTAAAGATATGATTTAAAATTTCCAGAAGACGTCGACACGATTCAAGAGAGAAAGGGTACTTAGAAGTCATTTCAAACCAGTGTTTCGTGACCTCGTTCGCTAACAAAACCACTGTTTCCTAACTCCTGGTCCACGTCCTGTTCCTATTGTGTGTCCCCTACACTCCGTTAGGTATTCGATTTAAGTCTATCACCTTCGTCCTTACGTCTCTGTCCCCAATAATACCGTTACATTAACGGGACCCCTAAAGGTTAGTAGAAACCCTTACAAAGGCCCTTAAACTCCCTTACTCCCAAACTGATTATAGACAAAAACAAACAAACAGGAAGAAAAAACCGATCCGATCAACCGACACCTTAAAATCAGGCGACTGGTCCCTAACTTGGACCTGGGAGTCGTTACTTTCACACCCCAGGATTGGTGACTTGCCGGTGCCTTAAGGGATTAAACCAAGAATTCTCCGTCTCTCTTGAGGTCGATTGTTGATATGACATGAGTATAATTCTACTTTAGTCAAAGGAATTACGAAGGAAACACTAGTTTCCGTAAACAGAAACTCCCGGTATTTCTGGTTTCGATAAAGGAAACGGAGTGTTCTGATATTAAAACAGTAGACCGAAACCTAAGTCTTGATCTAAAGTTAGACCCGAAACGGGGACTGGTCACACTGACTTTAAATATTAGATCACCCCTCTCTAACTTTTATAGGTTTATTTATTTTATACATTCCTGAAGGGGACACTTCTAAGGTATGAAGGCGACGTCCCACCCCGTATCAAGGGTAGGGACCAGTCCCTTGATTCTAGGGTGTACGGAGTCCCTCACCGGTTATTCTGTTTTATTTTATTTTACACATTATACTCCCTATCTTTAATCACTATGCCACCATTTCGTTCACTCTCCCTCTACTTTACGGTCCCTCAATCAATAAACGGTGAAAAATATACCATCTCTGTCCTTCGGATTATTACACTATAAACTATTTTCTGGATATTCTTCCCTCCGTCGTTCGGAACAGATATGAACCCCCTTCTTACAAAGTCCACTCCCATCTTGTTCACATTTCCGAGACTCCACCATCATACATTTCACGCCATAAAAAAAAAATTAACTTCCTATTAACGAAATGTCTTAAAACAATAAAAGATAGTTTGGAGTTGTAATTAGTCGGTACGACGACGACGATGACGATTCAGTGAAGTCAGTACAGGTTGAGACACGCTGGGGTATCTTGCATCGGATGGTCCGAGGGGTAGGGACCCTAAGAGGTCCGTTCTTGTGACCTCACCCAACGGTAAAGGAAGAGGTTACGTGTTTTCACTTTTCACTTTTCACTTTTACTTCAGTGAGTCAACACAGGCTGAGGAACACCGGGGTACCTGACGTCGGATGGTCCGAGGAGGCGGGTACCTAAAAGGTCCGTTCTCATGACCTCACCCCACGGTAACGGAATCCATATGTATATAGGGGAGGGAAAACTTGGAGGGAGGGTAGAGAGAGAGGTAGGGTGGAGAGATCCAACTATCTCAGGGACAAATTTAAAGAACTCGGTATCTATACCGATAGATAAAATGTGTACCATTGCATTCAAAGGTACAATGAGAAAGGTAAGTAGAGTGGGAGAGGAGGGGAGAGGGGCACAGGTATTCAGATAAGAGACAGACAAAGAGGTAACGACGGGAGATTTATTTAAGAAGTCATGGTAAAAAGATCTAAGGTATGAATACACAATCTTATGTTTTTTTATATCTTACGCAGTGCTTAAACGTACAGTAGGAACGTGTCCCCGGTACGATTAGAAGAGACATAGTAAGGTTAAAATCATATACACGAAGGCTTCACTCGTGACATTCTACACAAATATCTGGTTGTTCCTCCGACCACCGACTTTTTTACTTAAACGGGACGGTCTCGGAGTTAAAAAGTAGATTTATTAAGTCTACTCTTATCATGGATATATTGTCTCACCTATACTACTCATTTACACTACCCATCGTGTTCCAGGTCCGGAACATTTAACAACAGTAATTCTGTCAATGTGGAAACTGGAACAACTGGTAAGAAAAAACTATCACTAATCACTAAGGGGGAGATAGGGTCAAGAGAAGACTAAGTACGAGAGTAATCGGATATTAGACAGACACCGTCAAACACGTAGTTATTGATTACTAATGGTCATGGATGACACACGACGTGTGATCTACTATTCTGAAAGAATTCTATGGATGACAGGGTACCCCCTCTCATGTAGACATACAATTGTCGTCAGTATTTTTCGTCTCGTCCGGGATCTCTTATTGATCGTTTCACGAGACCCTTAAGTTTCCACTCGATACCTTCCGAAGTACCTCCTCCACCGTAAACCCGACTCAAAACAGAGGAATAAATACATAAATAAAAACCGACAAGACCCAGAAACAAAGACGTGTCCGAAAAGAGATTAACACTGTTCAACAACAAGTCAACGAGTCAACACAGACTGGGAAACGCTGGGGTCCTGTGGTCCGAAGGGACAGGAAGTGATAGAGGATCTCAAACGAGTTTGAGTACAGATACTTCAGTCACTACGGTACGTTGGTAGAGACCTCACCAAAACCTCGGGTTCTTTTATTTCAGACAGTGACAAAGGTAACAAAGGGGTATATAAACGGTACTTCACTACCCTAGCCTACGGTACTAGAAACACAAAACTCACAACTTAAAATTCGGACGAAAAAGTGAGAGATTCTCCTCTCCGAGTAGTTCTCGGAGCAATCAAGGAGAAACGAAAGACGGTCCCCGAAGGGAGTATCGAGTCAACCATTTCTTAGACGGACGTTACGTCCTCTGGAACCAAATTAAGGACCCAGTCCTTCTAGGAGACCTCTTCCCTATCCGATGGATGAGGTCATAAGAACCCTAAGGGAACACAGAGTCGGTCATTTCTTAGGCGGATGTTACACCCTCTGGACCCAAACTAGAGACCCAACTCTTCTAGGGGACCTCTTCCCTTTCCGATGGGTGAGGTCATAAGACCGGACCTCTTAAGGTACCTGATATGTCAAGGTCAACGTTTCTTAACCTGTGCTGACTCACTGGAAGTGAAAGTGCAAGTGAAAACGAAAGACGGTATTCCCACCACAGTAGACGTATAGACTCCAATAGCTATAAAGAGGGCCGTTACAACTAAGGTCGAACACGAAGTAGGCTGGGTCGTAAAACGCACAACATGAGACGCATATTCAATTTATTCGTCCCACTGTTATATGTCGGAACTGTATATCAACATCGTTCACCCTCGAATGAAAGATCAACACGTACCCGAAGAGTAACACCGCCGAACAACGTCTCGTGGTCGAGTTCCTGTTCCCGAAGACATCGACGTCGAGTACCCGAGTCATCAACGTCAAAGATCCAAGATCTCGTGTCCGAGTTAGGAACACCACGTGTCCGAACGAACGAGATACCGTACACCCTAGAAGGACCTGGTCTCTAGCTTGGACACAGAGACGTAATCTTCCGTCTAAGAAATGGTGACTCGGTGGTCCCTTCGGGACCCGACAGAAAACTCCTTTCAGAAGAATACCTACCTCTGCTCCACCTCTCCGGTAAGGTCTTCCCTTTTTTTCACACTCGGACCCGTGTCTCGGACCGTACGAGTTCAGTGTCCGCCCCTTCCCCTTTAAGGGACCATACCCTACTCGTATTATCCAACCTTCACCCTGTTCTAAAACTTCTATAAACCAATAGTTCAACGATTAAAACCTGAACGAGACATTTAATATCGGGACAGTCTATGAAAGTCCCTTACTATGTCAGTGTTGACACAAAAAACTTACTAGACAGACCAACGTCTCATCCTCTCGACTCCCAGTCGTACCTGTTTCTCCCACTACCCTTATGGCTCTCTCCTCCGACATCCTTGACGGGACTACTCATTACTACTCCGGAATCCTTACCTCTACCTCTCCTACCTACTATCTCATGTCCCACTTTATTTTATGAAATTGACGAGGGGTTCCTAGTAGTCCCTTGTCTGTCCTTAACGGGTTTATACTGATGTTACTTTGACATGAGAGTTGAGAAGACGTTGACCCGAAACCCTCTAACTCCAGTCGATAAAAGTCAGGATGAGGTGTCTTTATGGAAAGTCTTTCCCCTCTACCTGTCCTCATTGTACCCACAGTTGGGACCCGTGGAAGGACAAAATCGTAAACTATTGACGTACCTTGAAGTCGTCGATTCTCATGAGATCGGTAGTGAGACAGGACGCCCCTAGTTGAAAGATTTGTCCCTAAAGAGGACCGAGGGTTCTCGTCGAACTTGATTCTCTACCTCTTAACTCAAAGCCGGGACCCTTACAGTCAAACTTTCGAGACATTAGAACCTGTTTATTACGACACTAAGGGTGTATTAGAAAAGTTTTCCGACAAGACTGAAAGATTTACCAGATAGATCGACTTCTTTCATTAGTTTCTATCGGTTTTAAACTATGAAACCCCCTTAGGTCTGGACGACACGACGGTTAAGGAGATTTTCTTCTTTCGGTTAGGTCTGAGACCTGAAGTCCTAAAGGTTATGATCAACCGACTTAGGTCTCGTAGTCATAACCCTCTGACCCCCACCCCAAGGTCGGACGTTGTACTTACTGATGAGTCGGTGGAGGACACCTCAAAAGGGTGGCTGTCAGGACACCCGACTGAAACCTCCCCGTTCTTGACTTCCCTCTCCTGGGTCGTCTACTAATAAAATTACCGGGTCGACTCGTAAGAAGTCGAAGTTCGTAAAAATGGGTGTAATCGATTAATTGACTATCAAACAGGTTCACCTCTACTCCCTACTATCCTCTGTCCCTCGAGTACGGACTAGTGCGAAAGTCCCAGACTTTCCCTGACTATAGTACTGATGTCAAGATCCCGGTCCCGTAAATTCACACACCTGTCCCCGATTACCTGTTCTCGATTAACTGTCCGAGAATCCGGGTACACGTACTGCCAGTCGACCAGACAGGTTCTGTCACACTATTTACGGGGGTATGTCAAGTACCCGTCAGTGCCAGTCTCTTTGGGTCAGTCTAGGGTAGTGACTAGACTACTGTTCACGCACCCCATAATCGACGAAGTGGTGTCTACAGAACAGGTCTCTTGACAGGGACACAGGTCCTCGGACTTACTCTAAGAAGTACCAGTCTCTACAACGCATACTACAAAAAATATGTCCTTTGAAAGTGTAGTCTTGGGTCGGTTGTTACTTAAGGATAATAAATGAGAAACACGAAATATTCCTCGTAGTCTTTTCTGTTCGTGTAAATATCTTTCCTCACACAAAATCGTGTCAAACATCATCAAGTTACATCCGTTATTAAAGTGTAACATTTTAAGTGGAATTTTAAAAATGTATTCATTTTATATAATAAAAAACACATATAAAAACACCCAAATCTGAATTGATATTTCTTTTTGTAAAAATCCGAAACACCTGTGTGGTAGACAGTGTCTATGAGTTGAGACGGAAACCTAGTGGTCTATTATGTATTTACTTACTTGTACTGATAAATACTTGTGACTTTAAACTATATATAAAAACAAGTCAGTGATTCAGCACAGACTGAGAAACGTTGCGGTACTTGACGTCGTACGGTCCGAACGGACAGGAAGTGATAAAGGTCTCAAAAGAGTCTGAGCACAGGTAACTCAGCCACTACGGTAGGTTGGTGGAGTAGGAGACAGAGGGGGAAGAGGACGAGAGTTAGAAAGAGTCGTAGTCCCAGAAAAAGTTACTCAACCGAGAAACGTAGTCCACCGGTTTCATAACCTCAAAGTCGAAGTCGTAGTCAGGAAACCTACTTATAAGTCCCAACTAAAGGAAATCTTAACTGACCCCGATATTAAAAGACTGGAGACCAAACTTGACCCCAAAGAGTCGGAACCGTGATGACTGTGAACACCCGTCTATTAAGAAACGACACCCCCGACAGGACAACGTAACATTTTACAAATCGTCACAGAGACCGGAGATGGGTAATCTACGGTTATAGTGAGGGAAGGAGAAACGTAACACTGTTGGTGTTTACAGAAGTCTGTAACAGACTATCGGAGATCCCTCGTCTAGCGGGGGACAACTCTTGGTGACCAAATCTGTCTACGTATATCAGTAAAGTGATGGTGTTGGTACTTTTATGTCTTATCAACATAATAGGATTTTTTCAGGGAGTATGACGTGGAAACTTTAGTTGTGAGAAGAGGTAGGGTCAGGGACCGTCAGTGACCAAAGACAAAGATATTAAAACAGAAAAGGTCTTATTATGTATTTGTCTTAATATTCCGTACATCAAAAAACTCAAACTAAAGAAAGTGAATCGTGTTACGTAAACACTAAATAAGTACAACAACTCACATAGTCATTAAGTAAAGAAAATGACGACTCATCATAAGTCAAAATACCTGTATGATTTTAAATAGGCAAGTGGCCAATTTTCTATAAATATGACAAAGGTCAAAAAACACTAAAACCTACTTTAACGAAACCTGTGAACACACGTCCAAAACAGACTTGTATTTAGAAGTAAAAAGGATCCATTTATGGATCCTCACCTTAAACCCTTAGTATATTATTAACATATAAATTAAAATATTATTTGACGATTTAATAAAAGGTTTCACCGACATGTTAAAATTTAAGGGTGGTCGGTACATACTTGTAAGGTAAACACGGTATAAGAGTGGTTGTGAACCATAACAGTCCCAAACGAAAAAATTCGGTAAGATTATCCGTAAATCACAAAGTAACACCAAAATTAAACGTAAAGGGATGACTAATTACCACAACTCGTATAAAATTATACGACAGATAGAAATAACCACTTAACAAGTATAGAGAACGGGTAAAAAATACTACACTAAACAAAATAATGATTGAAGAAATATATGAGACCTATGTTCAGGAAACAACATACACTGAACGTTTATAAAAGAGAGTCAGATATGGAAAGAAAATAAGAGAATCGTCTTAGAAAAATTTTGTCAATAAATACATAGACGAAAAAACTTAAAAACCGACACGACCTAGGAGTAACGACGTGTACCCGAAAGAGATCAACACCACTCGTCCCCGATGAGAGATCCACACCACGTTCCAGAAGAGTAACACCACCGAAGAGAACACGGCATGTCCAAGATCCCACGTGTCCGAAGTCATCAACGCCGTGTACCCGAGCCATCAACGCCCGAGACTTCGAGTCCGAGTAATCGACACCGCAATCAACGGGGTACCCTACACCCTCAAAAACCTAGTTCCTAACTTGACCACAGGGAACGTGACGTTTCGTCTAAGAATTGATAACCTGGTAGTCCCTTCGGGTTGTCAAAGAAAGTATTCGTCTACAAAAAGTAAAACTCCTTCAGGTCAAATAGTTAAAAAAAGAAAATACTC
This sequence comes from Capra ibex, assembly GCA_006410555.1. NCBI lineage: Eukaryota > Metazoa > Chordata > Mammalia > Artiodactyla > Bovidae > Capra > Capra ibex. The sequence goes on along the minus strand of SJYO01007492.1, from coordinate 14,234,688 downwards.
AACGAGACAATACAGTATAGTTTCTTTCTAAAAAAAAAACACAAAAGAAGATGTTCGAAGCATCAAATTCCAAAATGTAAATCCAGATGCTAGGTGTAACTTGATTAAAAACGTATTTTACGCTCTACACAACAACAAACAAGAAAAAAACGTACACCCATAGATTGACAAAGTCGTGGTAAACAACTTTTCTGATAGGAAAGAGGTAACTTGACGGAAACGTGAAAACAGTTCAATCAACTCTTATATACACACCCTGACAAAGACTCAAGAAATAAAACAAGGTAACAAGATACACAGACGACGACGACGATTCAACGAAGTCAGCACAGGCTGAGACACGCTGGGGTGTCTGCCGTCGGGTGGTCCGAGGGGGTAGGGACCCTAAGAGGTCCGTTCTTGTGACCTCACCCAACGGTAAAGGAAGAGGTTGCGTACTTTCCTTTTCACTTTCCCTTCAGCGAGTCAGTACAGGTTGAGAATCTCTGGGGTACCTGACGTCGGATGGTCCGAGGAGGCAGGTACCCTAAAAGGTCCGCTCTCATGACCTCGCCCCACGGTAACAGAAGAGGCTAGATACACAGATGGAAAATCAATTATAGTGTCACAAGTTAGAATGGACAATTTATTTTAAGAATTTCCACTTAAGAAAACTTTGTCAATACACAGATTATTCACAAGACAGTACAACTTGTGTAAGTCTTAACACTTTCTAAATTTTGGGTTTCGATTACAAACCCACTTTTAGAACCTAGTTTCAACCGTCCACTGTCTCTACTGTTACGTCTATTACACTTTCAAAACTTTCTTGTGACTTTGTAGACACCAAAACCCGTTTGGGGGAACGGGTCAATTTCAAGGACCCTCAGTGGACTGTGTTCGACTTTATCATCATACCACCGTTCTACTGGTCGGTAACTTTTTGAATAAGAAAAGGAAAGAGATTAAACCGATACCCCAGAATCAACTCTGTACGTTCTAGAAATCAACACCGTACGTTTGAGAATCAACCTCGTACACCTTTGACCAAGAGACTAATCTCTAACTTGGGTCCGGGTGACGTGACCTTCACACCTCAGAATCGGTGACCTGGTGTACATTCAAGGACATCTTGAATAAGAACTTCTGAGTTTTCCGTGACCTCTCTCAGAAACTTTATGGACTCCTCCCCAATTAAGGATGTTCATCCCTTCACCCACAAGTACGATCCTATTTATTACGTATTTCCAATAATTTATTATATTAGAGTAAATCATTAACCTCCGTTTACTTCGACTCCTATACACCAATATAAAACCCCTAAGGTAGGTCTTAAAAAAAAAAAAAAAACGACTAGCGACCTGAAATAATTCTACTTTAGTGACTATTAATGTGTCTTTAATGAACGGATTCGGTTTTAGGAACTCTAAGTGTACTTGAGGTGGGTCTTAAAAATATTTAGAATAACTTTAATATAGGTATAGTACTTGAGTAGTGATATAGATCTTTATTTCGGTTATTTACAATCCTATTACTGGTTCTATTGTAATCTTTTAAACACGTACCACCATCTACATCTGAAGATCTTTAGAGATACGTAACACCCTAAATTTTCTTGACACTTTTTGGACTTTATATTCTCTACACGTTGAAAAGACAATCCATGGACCCGTCTATCTCCCGGGTCATTCCAGAAGTCCTCCTCTCTCTTGTGTCGGAATAAGTTCAAAGATTTCTACACTTGACCCGACGTCATGATCCTTCTATGGTCCCTTGTCTCAAGGTCACAACCTATACCAATCTTAAAGAGGATGTACTTTTGTCTGTCAAGGTTGAGAGTGGTCTCAGTGACCGGATTAACGACCCCTGTCCACTTTCCTTTCCGGTAAGCCAGTCTCTAAATACTCTAGGTTTTCAACTCTCATAAATCCCCCTTCCGTTGGAGACCGTACTCCTTTGAGACGAGGACCAACCCGGGAGACGACTCTATGACGTTTGCCACCTATGGTGATCACCTCTTCACTCTCGTCTTGGAGACTCAGACTGTTTCCCTCAAAAGTTCCGATGGTTCCAGAGCCATAGTCGACCGACTCACGGTTTGTGAGACTGATAAAATCGTGAACCTTTCTAAATATCAGTATTCCAGTAAGTCTAAAAAAAGATACGAGATAACCTCCCACGCCCTTTTCTACGTATCAAAAAAAAGAAATTTCTTTCTTTGTTTCACTTCAGTGAGTCATCACAGGTTGAGAAACACTGGGACACCTGACACCGGATGTTCCGAGGCGGTAGGTACCCGAAGAGGTCCGTTCTTACGACCTCACTCAACGGTAAAGGAAGAGGTCCCCTAGAAGGACTGGGTCCCTGGCTTGGACCTAGAGGACGTAACGTCCGTCTACGAAATGGGAGACTCGGTGGTCTCTTCGGGAAAAAGAAATTTCCACGGATGAAAACTTAACCCCAACCTCTGTGGGAATGTCCTCCGTCTCATTTGTCTTCGGTTTCAAGATTTGTCATACTTAGTTCAAGAGACATATTGTCCCTCCCTGATTTCATTCCGAAACCCCTTTTAAAGTCGACGTTCTGGTTCTTATCAGAAAATCCAAGAAGGTCAATAACTTTAATTGTATCCTTTTCCTCCTTCCCTCCGTCGAGTTCAGTACCCTACTTCCTTCGAGGTAGTTAACTCCACTAACATCTATTGGTCGTTCTTGAGGTTACTGATGATAGGTACTTCTGAAGTTCCATGCATACTTTCGGGACGATCACGGGAACATCCAAACCTCTTTCTCGACACTCCCACCTATGAAGTCTCGGGATTTTCCGTCTTACGACCTCCTTCACCCCCCACTCCTCCAAGGTCTTGTTCTTCTTTAAGGTCAATAGGATTCCAACTTCTCGTAGACCCCTTCTCCCTCACCTCTACCCGGATCTCAAACTCGACAGAAGCTGGGTCGGTCCTCGGGTTCCGTCCACTTCTCGGGTAGAAACAGAACGCCTCCCTCCTAGGATCCTTCTACTCCTCGGTTCTTTTTGTGGTTCGGCATTCGTACCGAACTATCACTTAAGTGTTCATCGTTCGAGGGTTCGGTAAGGGGTTCTGTTTTTATCTTACTTATTCTACACCAAAACGAAATTATGACTAACACTCCGTACTCATAGGATGTCCTGACCACCTTTACTATCTTTTCTACTTTTTAGACATCAATATATAACCTGGGACCGTCACGAACCGTTTCCATCCATGTAATATCCCTAGTTCAGGTCTGAGAAATTTCACAAGTGACCTTCGTAAGGCACCACAAGATGGGAATGGGTCCTTTTAGTTTCGTTCCTTCTCAGATTTTAAGGGTGGGGGGCGGGGCAAAGGTAAGACCCAGGAAATTGACCCCCCAAGGATTTTAAGTTTTTCACCTTTATCTTCCTGGTTTGGACCTTATCAAAGAGATTCTTACCCGACACTGACTCGTATTCCATACGGGTATTAGAACTTCAACCTTCGGGTCTGGGAAGTCTTCTATCACGTCCTTCAGACATAACAGACTCTCCCTACTAAAAAATCTAGTGGAATTTCTGGATGACTACTTGACGTAGTCGAGACCCAAGGTGTAGGGGAAATCACTATCACTTCTTTTTTTAAGTCCATTTAAGACCCAAACACACCTAAAGGACCGAGACTTGTCTGTCAGATTTTATCAAGTCGTGTGACACAAGGAATATGTCCTACCGAATCGGTGAAGGATACCTCAGCCAACAAAGGTCTTAACCTACAGTCTCGTCCATAATATTTTAGAGATACTGACGTCTCTTGTAATTGCCCCATCTAAAATAGACAGAACACATCCAGATCGTTGCACTTCCCTAACCCCAAAGTCCTTAGGAATAATGATGAGTCTCCAATAACATCTTTCACTGACCAGTAAACTTAACTAGACGTTCACGAATACATAAGTAAATATACATTATAAATATATAAGTAATAAGTCCAAGTATATGTATATAAGTATAAGAGGGTTTGGAACCTTTTTACACCTGTCACCCAGAAGTTCGTCACTTGTATATATATTTTTTTTCATCACTTGAAAAAAAAAAAAACAGACGGGTCTAAAAGAAATTTTGACGGGAAGGGTTAGGATTTAGATGCATAGAACCCATATCGGCTGGAGTATAAGACGAAGATCCTCACGGTATACTGGTCGACGACGACGACGATTCAGCGAAGTCAACACAAACTGAGACACGCTGGGGTATCTTCCGTCGGGTGGTCCGAGGAGACAGGGACCCTAAGAGGTCTGTTCTTACGAACTCACCCAACGGTAAAGGAAGAGGTTACGTACTTTCACCTTTCACTTTCCCTTCAGCGAGTCATCACAGACTGGGAATCGCTGGGGCACCTGACGTCGGATGGTCTCAGGAGACAGGTACCCTAAAAGGTCCGTTCTGATGACCGCACCCTAAGGACAGGTTAATCTTGTAAGGTAGATTGATCCGAGTCCCTAACCAAGTTCCACTCACACACTAGGTTCAATTCGGTAACTCTGAATTGAGAGTCTTAAAAAGACATTGGTATTCCTCTTTGAACGTGAAACGATCTACCGTAACGACTCGCACATCTTACATCCGGACCCCACGACCTACGAGAGGAACAGTGGTGAATCCCCTTGTAGTCTCCCTTCCTCCTGACTCTTACTTAGACTAAGGACCATCGTAATAAACTCGTGGAGTTGAATTCGAATCCTGAAAGGTCCACCGAGTCACCATTTCTTAAACGGACGGTTACATCCTCGGTTTCGTCGACGCCCAAACTAAGGACCCAACCCTTCTCGGGGCCTCGTCCTTGACCGTTGGGTGACATTATAAGAACGGACTTCTTAGGGTACCAGTCTCCTCGGACCGTCCGATGTCAGGTATCCTAACGTTTATCAGTCTGTACTGATTCGTACGTGTACGAGCTGAATTCGTACAAATAAACTGAATTGGTCTAAAATGAAAGAATCCGAGGTTTTAGTGACATTTACCACTGACATCGGTGTTTTATTTTTCTGTGAACGAGGAACCTTCTTTTCGATACTGTTTGGATCTGTCTCATAATTTTTTGTCTCTGTAGTGAAACGGTTGTTTCCAGGTATATCAGTTTCGATACCAAAAAGGTCATCAGTACATGCTTACACTTTTAGCTTGGTGTTTCTTCCGACTCGTGACTTCTTAACTACGAAAGGTTTAGATCACGAGTCCTTTTAAGAACTCACAGGGAACCTGACGTTCCTCTAGTTTGGTCAGTTAAGATTTCCTTTAGTTGGGATTTATAAGTAACCTTCTTGACTATGATTTCGACTTCGAGGTTACGAAACCGGTGGACTACGCTTCTCGGTTCAGTGACCCTTTTCTGGGACTACGACCCTTTCTAAATCCCGTCCACCTCTTCACCCATTATCTCCTACTCTACCAACCTACCGTAGTAGTTGAGTTACCTGTACTTAAACTCGTTTGAGGTCCTCTATCACTTCCTGTCCCTTCGGACAACATGACGTCAGATGCCCCAGCACTTCTCAACCTATGTTGAATCGTCGACTTGTTGCTGTTGTTTCAAAGGACAGTGAATTTAGACTTTTACAGTACGATTATGTTATCACTATGATCTTGTGTACCCTCTGAAATGTTCAGCTCGAGTCAATTTCTCTTACTGTACATTACAGTGTGTCGCACATTCTTGTCCGGTACTCTTCTAGAGATAATAATTGTTGATCAGGATGGGATAGTTGATACTTTTATACCTTTATAAGTATTTCGAATACTTCTTGAGAAGGTCCTAATGTCTTCAGAACACAAGATTGAACCGTAATAGTCCTGTCTGGGTCCCGTGACTAAGTATTCAGTCGAAGGTCTTCCTTCAGTTTAGGGAATGAGGAAACTGGGGAAAACCCTCAAGTTCCGGAACCGCTGAAACGACTCGAGGAATCGAATTCCAACAGGATCGTTAACGACTACGTGTGATTATAATCAAAACTCCTGTAGATTCATCCACGATACAATCTTTTTATTTCTTATCTCCAGATGTCAAGAACAATAGTTCATACAGACTATCATTCTGTGGTAAATTTACCTTGTTTACCTTGTGGTAAATTTTGTCTCAAAGACCTAACTTTCACCCTTTAGTGTCCATTTAAGACTCTCTTTATCGTCCACATAGTTCACGATCTGATTAGAGTAAACAGGTACACAAAGGGTCAGGATCCAACTAACGAGACCAGTCAGTCACAATCAGCGAGTCAGCACAGGTTGAGAAACACTGGGGTACCTGACATCGGGTGGTCCGAGAAAACAGGTACCTTAAGAAGTCCGTTCTTATGACCTCACCGAACGGTAAGGGAAGAGGTCCCTAGTCTGAGCCCAGAGGACGTAACGTCCGACTAAGAAATGGTAGACTCGGTAGTCCCTTCGGGTCCAACGAGGACCATGGACCGATAATAACTGGACATCGTACGGTCACCAAAAAGAAGTGATCAATATAGGTGTCCGGTGGTTCTTAGTCCGAGACTGTGTCCAGATCGTCCTTCCGAACATGTGGTACTAGCACCACCGTAATCTGATACACCAGCTTCCGTCTAGTAATGGTAGGATTCACACCCACATCTCAACCTCTTTCCTTAGTACCTGTCCTCGGTTCGGATCATATACACACACACCCAAGAGAGGCTTCTTTTATGAGTTTTGAAGGGTTCCCTCTCTTGATCTTGTAGGAGGTTGTCTCTACCGAAGTTCTGGACTATTTACTACATCATGGCTTATAAACTGTAAGACAAAACCTCCTGAACGTTCAGTCTACCCTCCGTCCCGGGTGTTTGAGACTATACTACAAGTCATACTACGGTCTTCTACGTTCTTACTTTATTTTACGAGAAAATCCTAAACTCCGACGGGTACTTCGAGTTTTATCTATTAACCTCCATATTGAATATCGGTCACTCTCTCCTTTCAGTGTCGCTAACTGGTTTTATTGAATGATGATTATTTCTTTAGTTAGGAGGAAAGAAGACCGGGTGAACCATCCGTAATCTCAAGTACTCCTTCGGGAGGGGACAGTGACGAGTAAGTGAGTCAACGCAGGTTGAAAAACGTTGGGGTACCTGACATTGGGTGGTTTGAGGAGATAATCCTTATGACTTGTTCTTTCGATCTCACCCAACGGTACTGGAAAAGATGGAAGACAGTGATCATCGCCGGAATATCCCTTGTCTCTCTCCTTTAACCTGTCACCAAGTCTCCCATTTCTGTCGTCGGAATAAATCCTAAGAACCCAACGTGCATTGTTGGATGAATTATTTGTTCCTTAAATATATTTGTCGGGGATAATCTTGACTCTTTCTCCCCGGTCCCGTCCCGTGTATCTGAAAGAGGAGTAGTCTACTCTTTAGTCATATCAATTCCCTTGAATAGGTGGTTCTCGGAAAGAAGGAAGAAAATCTGGTACGAGAACCTCAAGAAGTGGGTTTACCGGGGTTCGGACAAAGGTTCTAACGTGACCCAGAAAAGGGACCTGGACAAGAGGATTCCTGTCTATCTTAACAGTTGCAGTTATGGAAATCTGGGTTTCCCACCAGTTCCCTGTCGACAAATATCACCTTACCTACCTTCCTCTAACCTGTACACGTGTTCCTAGGGGAAGTGTCACGTCCTACTTCGGTCCCCACTTTTCTCTACCCTCAGTCTTTAGGTTCCTAAACACTTAAGATTTAAACTTGCATCAGAAAGTCCAAACGTACCTCCATATAAACCGTTCTATCCTCGTATCTTATATAAATCGAATTAGCGAACAAGGAAGCTAAATATTAAAATTTCATAAAACTGTATTCCATACACACGAAGATAAATATAATGACAACACCCGGGACTTTTACAATCTCCACTCGGACTGGAATCTTGTCCCTGTTTCGACCCGTAATCCTCCGAGCTCTGAGTTCTTTAACTGATAACTAGTCCAGGAAAGGTAAGATGTAGAAACAAGGAAAGTCTCACAAAGGAAGTAGGAAGCAACCGAAAGACTTGTGACCGGTCGAAGTCTCTAAGGTACGATGTCTAGGTTTGGGGACCTCTCTGGTTAAGAACAAAACCGGTTGGGTTATAAACGTTTATAAACACTTTCTTTTAAATTGAGTTGGACACAGGGAGTTGATTCCGGTCACGTTCCAGTACACGTTTAACCTTTTTCCTTACAGTGTAACTTGACCTCTTTCCAGAAGTCGTCACACATGACGACGACGACGATGACGACACAGTGAAGTCAGGACAGGTTGAGGCACGCTGGGGTGTCTGCCGTCGGGGGTAGGGACCCTAAGAGGTCCGTTCTTGTGACCTCACCCAACGGTAAAGGAAGAGGTTACGTACTTTCACTTTTCACTTTCACTTCAGCGAGTCAGCATAGGCTGAGAAGTACCGGGATACCAGACGTCGGGTGGTCCGAGGAGGCAGGCACCCTAAAAGGTCCGTTCTCATGACCTCACCCCACGGTAACGGAAGAGACGTTACACCTGATGTTACCCCGTTAACTGGTAGGTCAGACCCAGTAGTTAGGTGACTGTGGAAGTTCGGAATTGAGTATTTGCCATAAGAACTCCGACCAATTAGATAGATTACTTCAGGGTCTTCACTCACATGGTTCACCTTTTCGCCTTCTCCTTTTATGATGGTTATTTCTCTTTCTCAGAGTTGTCTTTTAAACATTAGAATAAAGCATCACTCATCAAAAAATCCTACCCCTAAACGACAATGGATTAGGAGTGGTTTACACCGGAAAAAAATGGAGGATACACACAAACACGATGTAACGAAATCAGCACAGGTTGAGACACACTGGGCGGTCCGAAGAGACAGGTACCCTAAAAGGACTGTTCTTATGACCTCACTCAACGGTGTAGGAGGAGGTCCCCTAGAAGGACTGGGTCCCTGACTTGGACACAGACAACACAGAGGACGTGACCGTCCTCCCAAGAAATGGTGCTCTTTTGTGGAAAGTTTAGATGGATACCGAGAGGCAGCAAACGGATGTAACAAAGTTTTTACAAAATAGAAGTTTACTAAAAGTCAAACTTATAAATTAAGTGAGACGTTAGACATTACTAAGAACTTATGTCTAGACGGGAGTAACCAGACTTGTATTCCTTACGTAAGAACCCTTAAGGGACCACCAGGTCACCAATCCAGAAACACGAAAGTGACGACTCCCGGTCCCAAGTTGGAGACCATCCCCTTAATTCTAGGATGTTCGAGACACCACTTCGGTTTTTTTCGGGGGTTTGTTACGTAAGGAATAGAACCGAATGTTCCGAGAAGTACAAATGGAACACGAAGTAGGGAGTGGTAGGAGATGGAGGAAGTACTGTGTTAAAGGTCCCAGGGGTTCTCTGTGACCGAAGGGAGTACCGAGTCTGTCATTTCTTAGACGGACGTTACGTCCTCTACGTCCTCTGTACCCTGTCTAGGGACCCGACCCTTCTAAGGAACCTCATCCTTTACCGTTAAGCGACGTCATAAGAACGGACCTTTTAGGGTGCCTGTCTCCTCGGACCACTTGATATTAGGTATCCCAGCGTTTCTCAGTTTGTGCTGACTTGTGCGTGTGTTCTCTGTGTGCGAGAGAAGACCCGGAAACATGTACGAGAAGAGGAACACCCGGATGTAAGGGTAGACCGGGACAGTGGGTCGATCTTTTCTTTGACCGAAGCTGTACTACTAAAACTCCACAAGACCCCGATAGATCATCCGTAAACCCATCTGTCTTCATTCTTATGAAATCTTCCGACTACTCCCACGATGGATCTCCAGTCTTTCCCACTGATCGAAAGTTGACCTCCTTTCTGTATGAGGGAGTCTCTCCTTCCGTTCCTTCTGTTCCTACCACGAGCAGCGATTCGAGACCTCCCCTACATTCCTCCCTCCGCACTTCGGACTACTAGAGACACTTTATTTTCCGGTCCAATGTGAATGACTAGACTCCCACTTTCTGTCAGTAAACACTATTCACTACTTCCAAACCTTGCAGACTCTTTCGTGGAACTCCTATTCATTTTCTTTGACTTCAATACCGGTCTCTGGTCGGGTCTTCCTTGAACCGTTTGAAAGAAAGACAAAATTTAGATTCGGGTCGACGGACTCACATTCTTGTCTTCCTCCTGAGTACAAAACTAGACCTTAAACCGAAACCGTCACACTAAAAACCTTCCTGTTCCTTCTCTCTGTTAACTTCCATGACCCTCTTTTAACAATTTTTCTATGTGGAACCCAGGCCGGACACCAAGGACCATGACCCCGATCGGATACTGTTGCAAAGTAAGTAAACTTATCGTATAAGTTTCGCTGAATGTCCCAAGAGGGACCACCGAGTCACCATTCCTAGACGGACGGTTACGTCCTCTGTACCCAAACCAGAAACTAGACCCTTCTAGGGTGTACGACGTCTTGTTGATTCGGGGGTGTGTGTTAATGACTCGGACACGAGATCTCGGGTCCTTGGTGTTGACGACCCGTGTACTCGGTGTTACTGACTTCGGCGGTACGGGATCTCGGGTACGACGCGTGGGTCTCCTCGGTCGTGTTACTCTCGGGGCTCGCGGTGTCGATCCCGCATCGGGGGTGAGCGGTGTCGATCTCTTTTCGGGTGTTTCGTTGCTTTTGGGCCGTGGTGGTTTTTATTTATTGTTCATTTTATTTTTCTTTTTATTTCACTGAACGTTTGTAAAGAACACGTCCAACCAGGAAATGAAACTTCAATATAAGAAAGATATAGAACGAAAATTTTACAGAATTTTTTAATTTAATAACCCGTTACATAATCAAAGGATCCCGATCTTATTACTTATTGGTGTTTGACCCACTTAATTTTGTTGTTTTTACATAAGATAGTGTTAAAACCTTCAATTTTCAGGCTTTAGTTCAACAACCATCATAACCAAGAAAGATTTCTGAGGCTTCCTCTTAGACAAGATACGGGGAGAGGGTCGAAAACCAGCAACATCCGTCAAGAGCCACGAAGAACCGAACCTGCACGTAGAGAGGTCAAAGACGGACACGAAGTGCGACAGAATGGGAGACACAGACACAGAGTTTAGAGGGGAACGGAAAAAGCAATACCATGGACAGAAACGTAGATCGTGAGTGAGATTTAGATCCTACTAGAGTAAAATTCTAGAAATACAGACGTTTCTGGGAGACAGGTTTATTCTGGTGTAAGTCTCGAAGACTTCCCAATCCTACATCTGTATAAAAAACCCCCCCGGTGATAAGTGATGTCACCATAATCTACCGACAGGAAAAGGAGGTTACGGATACGGACCAGTTTTTTTTTTTTTTCTCCAGTCCCTCCCGACCTCTCTCAACAGACTCGACTCTAAAGTCTATTTCTCGTTAAGTACCCATATCATAGTATACTAAGAGTAAACGTCTCAGGACCCTCTTGAGTATTCTTTGTAGTTCCGGGATATAGTCCCATCCTATACCTCGATCTAAGGAGGTAACGGGACCTTTTCTTCTGTTCTTTGTAAACTCAACACCAATCCCTTGTGTCGGTCTTTAGTCACGACGTTCTTGTCTTAGTCACTTCTCGCACTCCAATTCTATTATCAGTTCCTCTAGTCCTCCTCCGATTTGTCATTTCGATAACGTTTTCTTCTACTTCTCTCATTTATCTCACGCGACACAACGGGACTGGAAAACCGGAGTCCTCTCAATCGATCAGATTTTCGTGTTCCCAACCCTCCCTTCCTATTTAACCTTTAAACCCTAATTATCTATGTATGATAATATATATTTTATCTATTTGTTATTCCTGGATGACATATCGTGTCCCTTGATAGAAGTTATAGAATATTATTAGATATTACCTTTTGTTAGACTTTCCCTTGTATATTGACTTAGTGAAACGAAATGTGGACTTTGTAACATTTAGCTGATATGAAACTAATTTTTTTTACTTTTTTCGTGTTCCCAACAACTTACATAATGATGAACAAGTACTCAGAGGGAATGGTCTACTACCCAAGTAGTCCCTGTCTTATCACAGAATGATTCACAACAAGTACGCAACGATTCAACACAGAGTGAGAAAAACTGAGGTGTCTGACGTCGTGTGGTCGAAGGGACAGGAAGTGATAGAGGACTTCAAACGAGTTTAAGTACGGGTAACTCAACCACTACGATAGATTGGTAGAGTAGGAGACGACGGGAGAAGAACAAAACGGAGGTTAGAAAGGGTCGTAGTCTCAGCAGGTTACTCAGGAGAGAAGTGTAGTCCACCGGTTTCATAACCTCGAAGTCGAAGTCGTAGTCAGGAAGGTTACTTATAAGTCTCAACTAAAGGAAATTCTAACTAACCAAACCAGAGGAACATTAGGTTCTTGAGAGTTCTCAGAAGAGGTCGTGGTGTTAAGCTTTCGTAATTAAGAAACCACGAGAACAACTCATGAGTCGTATTTGAGATCTTGTACTTTCCTAAAGTCAACTCGACTTTCTCGAACAGTAAAACCTAACAAGAAGGGAAGATGGAAATTGTAAATTATTTAGATGAAACCCATATTAATAGTATAATGTATAAACTATATACACTACTGGTCAACTATCCCTGTCTCATCTCCCTGTTTCATCCACTAATTTATCAATTAGGGTGACGACGACAACGACGATTCAGCGAAGTCAGCACAGGCTGAGACACGCTGGGGTATCTACCGTCGGGTGGTCCGAGGGGGTAGGGACCCTAAGAGGTCCGTTCTTGTGACCTCACCCAACGGTAAAGGAAGAGGTTACGTACTTTCACTTTTCACTTTCACTTCAGCGAGTCAACACAGACTGAGAATCGCTGGGGTACCTGACGTCGGATAGTCCGAGGAGACGGGTACCCTAAAAGGTCCGTTCTTATGACCTCACCCTACGGTAACGGAAGAGGCTCAATTAGGGTGATCCCCTACCATTTATTTTTTATATGACCTTTGGGGACATTCAACTACCGATGATATCTTTCGTCCAAGTCTTTTTGTTTATAGTATATAATTACGTATATATACCTTAGATCTTTTTACCATGACTGTTGGGATAGACGTACCTTCCTAACTCTATGTGTACATCTCTTACCTTCGGAACTGTACATACATGATGGTACACATTTTATCTTACGATGGTACTTCGAAGACATATTATATCCCTCGGGGTCGGATCGTGAGACATTACTCCCCACCCTACCGTCACTCCCACTCTCCCTCCGAGTTTACCCTCCCCTATATACACACACACACACACATATATATATATATCGATACTGATTAAACGTAACTATATACCGTCTTTGGTGGTGTTGTGACATTTTGTTAATAGGAGGTTAAATTTTTTTAATTTTATTCTTTCGTTCAAACGAATTGACGTTTGGTTCGACCGAACGAATCGTTGTTTTGGTATAACGTTTTCGTACTTTGTACGGGGGTTTGTTATTTTGTTACCACCGCACTCTGGGTGTATGACGGGTCACTCGAGTCATTCAATTACTAGAGATCCTATACGACGGACGTGTATATTTTTTGTTAGTAGACACCTGGATTGAACTGGTACATCCCTGTTCTTTTGAGGGGACGAGTTGGACCTCCTTCTCGACTACTACCTTCGTACTGCAGATGAGTCCTTTCTGTTTCTTCAAGAGGGGAAGAGGTGAAAAGGAAACTAATATTATGGTATCGAGTTATTCAAGAACCCCGTGCTATGGGGTGGTCAGCGAACATTCGGAGTGTTCGTAGGATAAGATTATTTAGTGAAGAATAGACAGAGAAATGGAGAGTGACTTAAGAAAAGACTCTGTTATTTCCTGATACCATGACCTCGAGAAGCCTAGGGGGACTTTGCTGTGGTTTTTGCCACAGTTTACCACTCGTACTGTCCTGACACCATTCTATTCTTATTTCCGAACCCAGGATCATCCCCGTACCGTACGGTACCCGATCCTCAAGGTCCCTCCTACGAAGTGGGTACTATCGGGTAAAGTCAGTCGGGCTAGGTGAGACTTACGAAACCCCGAGACTAATCCAAGGGTCCATGTCCGGTCCCTCTATTACTTACCGTACTTGCAGATTTTTCTGTCCCTTGACCTCCTTGCCACCGTTAGTCGTACTCAACGATATTTTTCCACCACACCTACAAATCTCTACGGCTTCCCTAGAACAACAACAACGTCCCCAGTTCTCTTTACCTTACACTTTTCCTTCCTTAAAGTGTCAGACCGAACGAAACCAGTCCAAACTTAGGACCGGTGTACCTTTGTATTTTGTCGTCACTCCACCAATACGAACATGTGTAAGTTGTCGTTCGGACCCTATTTCGGTCGACGACGCACTATAATGTCTTAAATCGGTAGATATGAGACGAGAAAGTGAGACTCCAAAAGGAAGATACGAGACATAGACAAAGACAAGGTAAAGAAAAGGAAAATTAAGGTCTTTTGAAAAATGATGTAAGTGATCTTTTTTAAGCAAGAAGAGAGAGTCAAATAAACCGTTCTTTGGTCGATTTGAGACTCTAAAAAGAAGATATGCACTAATTTTGAGTTCTGATACACAAAGAGTGTTCCGGGAATGGAAAGTTCTACCGGGTGTAAGACAGATGCTTCTCAAAGAACAATTTATTTATGAGTAGTGAAACAGAGAGTGACTTAAGAAAGAAAGATACTACTCTGTAGTTTTTGGATTTGAAGTAATTCAGAACTTTGATCTACACATTCAAGGTTAATTTTCTGGGACCCAAGCTCAGGTTAGACCGAATACCGACCCAACCTCAAAACCCAATACACTCAAGTTCAGGATTAGACCCAATGTGCCAAAGTCATAATTTATTCTTTTTGACATTTAACCGTGGGTGAAACAACCTGTTTAATATGTTCGGAGACACTATTTAATTGGTCTAAATAAAATGTTTGTTTAGTTAGAATTGAACCGATATAAACCATTTTTTATTCCCGTTAAAACCCGAAGGGACCATCGAGTCGACCTTTTCTTAGGTGGACGTCCTCTGGGGTCAAACTAAGGACCCAACCCTTCTAGGGGACCTTTTCCCTATCCGATGGGTGAGGTCATAAGAACCCGAAGGGACCACCGAGTCTACCATTTCTTCGGTGGGTGTCACACCTTCTGGACCCAAGCTAGGGACCAACCCTTGTAGGAGACCTCTTCCCTTACCGATGGGTGAGGTCATAAGAACGGACCTCTTAAGGTACTTGTCTCCTCGGACCGTCCAATTTCAGGTACCCCAGGGTTTCTCAACCTGTACGGACTCGGTGAAAGTGAAAGTCCCATTAAAATCTCTTTTTCAATACAAAATTATCTATTACGTAAAATCAAAATGATGAACTCCAGGTATAGATGACAGATTCTGTGTGAAAAGTTTATCGAGATACAACAATATAATAATATTTCGAATTGACTCAATAATTCTTCCATAAAATTCGAACAATGACTTCGACTAGTGACATTAGATAGAAACCTATTTCTAATTTACGAATATTAAATATTAGTCCCTTGAATATACAATCTTTTTCTTTAGTAAATTTCCTGACACAGGGTGGATCTATTTTTTGGAGAATAGTCCATAAGAAATCATATAGTACGGGTTCTTTTGATTTACCTTAGTTGAAGGTTCTGAATTCCATGAAAGGGGAGTTAATGATTTCGCGGGGTATCTCCTGAAGAACTCGGGACTACTGTCAGAAGGAGAGGAAAGTTGAGAATGTTCACGACTGGGAAATAAAGGTCAAACGTCGGTCTGGTCGAGAGTAAGTGACAGTGGTGGTGACCCCGTGGAAGACAGGAAGACAGGACAAGGGAACGTAGTCCAAGAGTGCGTAACTGTGGAGCAACCCTCTGATGAAACCTTCTCTATTGTAGATTTCAACGTTTATATTTGGAACTAATTTAATGTACCATCTAAAACTGTATCCTTTCTTTGAAAACCTGTCCATCGATAACGAGGTCACTTTCGACGATATAGGTATTTTTGTCGACGAGGTTGTTCCCGATAGAGTTTACACCCTCGGTTCCGATGTCAACTCCTATAGTGTCGGTCTCGGGCACACTTGGTTTACCATCGGGTTCGGGTCTCCCGGTATCTCGTGTGGTCTACCCCTTATTACGACAGGGACTCCGTTTAGGTACTACCTTAGTGGCCTGTTTAAAATCACTATCCCTATCTACCCTGATATACCAATTAACAAATTGTCGTCCATATTTTTGAATGTCACTCTGTAATTAATACTTTTTCACTTTTTTCAGGTTGTCCCTGGTCTACTTTTAGGATACAAAAAGTTCTCTCTAATTTCCTTCGAAAATTTTTCATATGTTTACTAAGGATTAGACGGTTCCCTGTACGGGAAAGTCGATACGTAAAGTAAATGTCGAGTCAAATGGGATCTGTAGGCCACGTTTTAAGTTTTTTGTTGACACCCAGGAGTCTGGAGGATTCTCTCTAAACGAGGTTACCTGAATAAACCAAAAGTAATTACACCTATACCGGTTTTTCCGACTTACGTAGATCTCCCTATTTACTTTCCGAGTTTACTACTGTTACCGAAAGAGGTGAGTCTCTGGTGGTTTCCCCTCCGACCGAAAAGGTCCGGGTAAACCGACACCATCTGGTGTTCCGGGTACCCATGTGTCTGTTTTAGTCGACCAGGACACACCTGTCTTTCCTGCGACCTCCTTTATAATACTAGTTACACGAGAAATGTTTATCGGGTCTGTAACTGTCTCCCTTACGGGGTCTACGGTCTCTCGTTACCCTCGGGGAGTCGGAAATTACCAAAGTGTTAGTTTTATGATTACTCCGGGTTCCGGTTTTCACTGAGACGGATCACCCCGGTAGATGTATTGATTACGACTCGGAGTACACCTGTGACTTTCCCACTTGGTGAACTTTTAAAGAGTATCTGTGACCAGGTTAGAAGAACCAGAATTGGGTTTCATAACGTTTGGAATTGCTGATATTCTTTATACATTACCCTCATAGTTCTTTCTCTGTTCCCGTGTGAAAGGACTCTGGGGAAAACACGGTATAGTTACCGACCAACAAAGAAATAAGGAAAGACAAACACGAACTAACAGGATAAAGAGATTACTTTCCCTGAATAATTGATCTAATCCCCGGTGAAACACAGAGCTCCCTGTTCCTTCGATGGGAATAGTGGTTTCCTATAATTGTTTTTTAAAAAATTTCGTCTAATTTAGATATTGACTTTATTTTCTGAAGTATCTGGGATTCCATAATTATATTTTGTGACTCTAAGACTCTGATTGGTTTTTGTCTAACTCCGGAATTCACTACCCCCTTTACCAAATCTAGAAGTTTTAGTACCTATATTAGAGGAAATTGTTGAAAAGATTACGAATAACGACATAAAGAAGAGTAAACATAGAGAAAACACCTGAGTAGGAGGTCACAAAATGTGGATTCTCCCGATTTTCCTACTACGATTGGTCTCACTGTAACTGAACTTTAAGAGGGTCATATCTTCCCTGTCAGTCGTTCCACGAAATGAGGAAGGGATCCGTCCGGATACGGAGTGGAGTCGACCTTCATTGATTACTCACTAGTAACGGGGAATGGGAGAAAATTCGTATTTTCCTACTTGTGGACTTCCCCCGTTACTATAGTTGTCTTATTTCCCCCGTTTCATCCACTAATTTATCATTTAGAGGGGTCCCCTAACATTCATCTTTTTTATACCCTCTGGGGATATTCAATTGTTAATGAGTTCTTTCGTCCAAACGAATTGGTGTTTTGGTTCATCCGAATGAATCGTTGGTTGGTTGTCTTCGTGGTTGGTAGGTTGTCTTCGTGTTCTTGCGAGGGTTTGTTATTTTGTTACCACCGTACTCAGAATGTAGGACGGGTTACTCGAGTAATTCAATTACTAGGGGTCCTGTACGAGAGACGTGTGTATTTTTTGTTATTAAACACCTGGATCGAACTGGTGCATCCCTGTTTTTTTTAGGGGACGGGTTGGAACTCCTCTTCGACTACTACTTTCGTACTACAGATGATTTCTTTCTGTTTCTTCAAGAGAAAGAGGGGTGAAAAGGAAACTAATATTTTGATATCGGGTTCGTTTACTTCGTTGACTGTTTGTTGATTAGAGTTTTTATATGTTCGTTGAGGACGTCGAGTTAAGATCTTTTTATTTGCTGGGTTAGTTTTTTACCCGGTTTCTTGATTTGTCTGTAAAGAGGTTTCTTCTGTATGTCTACCGATTGTTTGTGTACTTTTCTACGAGTTGTAGTGAGTAATAGTCTCTTTACGTTTAGTTTTGGTGTTACTCCATGGTAGAGTGCGGTCAGTCTTACCGACGTTAGGTTTTCAGATGTTCGTTATTTACACCCTCTCCCACACCTCTTTTCTCTTGACAGAATGTGACAACCACCCTTACGTTTGATCATGTCGGTGATACCTCTTGTCACACGTTTAAGGAATTTTTTGACCTTTATCGTGGCGGAATACTGGGTCGTTAGGGTGACGACCCGTATGTGTGGCTCCTTTGGTCTCAACTTTCTCTGTACACATGGGGTTACAAGTAGTGTCGTGACAAATATTATCGGTCCTGTACCTTCGTTGGACAGGTAGTCGTCTACTTACCTATTCTTTCGACACCATGTTTTTTGTTTGTTTGTTTGTTTTCTTTCTACACCATGTATATGTGTTACCTCATAATGAGTCAGTAATTTTTCTTATGTAAACTTAGTCAAGATTACTCCACCTACTTTGACCTCGGATAATACTTCATTCGGTCTTTCTTTTTGTGGTTATGTCATATGATTGCGTATATATACCTTAAATCTTTCTACCATTACTATTGGAACATACACTCTGTCATTTTCTCTATGTCTACATATCTTGTCAGAAAACCTGAGACACCCTCTCTCTCTCCCACCCTACTAAACCCTCTTACCGTGACTTTGTACATATTATAGTATATTCTTTGCTTAACGGTCAGGTCCGAGCTAAGTCCTATGTCCTACGAACCCCGACCACGTGATCCTACTGGGTCTCCCTACCATGCCCCTCCCTCCACCCTCCGCCCAAGTCCTACCCCTTGTTCACATGTGGGTACCTCCTAAGTACAACTACATACCGTTTTGGTTATGTTATAACATTTCACTAATCGGAGGTTAATTTTATTTATTTAAATTTATTTTTTTTGATATCGGGTCATTCAAAACCCCCGTACCGTGGGGTGACGGACGGACGAATATTCGGAGTGTTCGTAGGACAAGATTATTTAGTAAAGAATAGACAGTGAAACGAAGAGAGACTGAAGAAAAGACGTGACTTGTTATTTCCTGATATCATGACCTCGAGAAGTGTCGGAGATTTTGTTGTAGGTTTACCAAAGTACTAATATAAAAGAAAAAAAGAGAACGAGTGATATACTTTTATATAACGAAAACTTGAGGGTCAAGGAATATGACCCTTATAGATTCCACGAAAATGAAGATAAGGGTCCTTGAATCCACGGAAATGAAGGGTCCATCAGGATCACCATTTCTTAAGTAGACGGTTACGTTCTCAACATTGTCTATTCCCAAGTTAGGGACTCAACCCTTTTAGGGACCTCCTCCCGTACCGTTGGTGAGGTCATAAGAACGGACTTCTTAGGTTACCTGTCTCTCCGGACCATCCGCGGTCAGGTATCCCAAGGTTTCTCAGTCTTGTACTGACTTCACTGAATCGGGTGTGTGAATCGAGATTTTAGAATTACTGGACCTATTGGTACTACCACACCAGTGATTGGACCTCGGTCTGTAGGACCTCACACTACAGTCCACCCGGAGTCCTTCGTAATGATAATTGTTTCGATCACCTTCGTTACCTTGAAGTCGACTCGATAAAGTTTAGGACACACGACGTGAGTTATACGGTCGTTTAAACCTTTTGATTCGTCACCGGTGTCCTGACCTTTTCCAGTCACAAGTAAGGTTAGGGTTTCTTCCTGTTACGATTTCTTACAAGTTTGATGGTGTGTTAACGTTAGTCAAGTGTACGATCGTTCAAGTGTACTAGTTTTAGGAAGTTCGATCTGAAGTTGGTATACACTTGACTCTTGAAGGTCTACATGTTTGACCTAAATCTTTTCCGTCTCCTTGGTCTCCAGTTTAACGGTTGTAGGTAATCTAGTGTCTTATTCGTTCTCTTAAGGTCTTTTTGCAGATGAAGACGAAGCAACTGATGTGAATTCGGAAACTGACACACCTAGTGTTATTTGACCTTGTAAGAATTCCTCTACCCTTATGGTCTGGTGGAATGGACAGAGGATACTTTGGACATACGTCCAGTCCTCCGTTGTCAATCTTGACCTGTACCTTGTTGTCTGACTAAGTTTTGACCCATTCTCATGGAGTTCCGACATATAACATTGGGTCGAATAAATTGAATATACAGATGATGTAGTACACTTTACGACCCGACCTACTTAGTGTTCAACCTTAGTTCTAACGTCCTCTTTATAGTCATTGGAGTCTATGTGTCTACTGTGGTGGGAATACCGTCTTTCGTTTCTCCTTAATTTCTCGGAGAAAAAAAAAAAAAAAAAATTCTCGGAGACTACTTCCACTTTCTCCTCTCACTTTTTCGACCGAATTTTGAGTTATAAGTCTTTTTAGTCTATTACCGTAGGTCAGGGTAGTGAAGTACCGTTTATCTACCCCTTTGTTTCTTAGTCACTGTCTGAAAAAAAGGGACCTGAGGTTTTAGTGACGTCTACCACTGACGTCGGTACTTTAATTTTGTACAAACGAGGAACCTTCTTTTCGATACTGTTTTGATCTGTCATATACCTTTTCGTCTCTGTAGTGAAACCTTTGTTTTCAGGGAGATCAGTTTCGATACCAAAAAGGTCATCAGTACATCCCTACACTCTCAACCTGGTATTTCTTCCGACTCCCGATTTCTTAACTACGAAAACTTCACACCACGACCTCTTCTGGGAACTCTCAGGGAACCTGTCGTTCCTTTAGGTTGGTCAGCTAGAATTTCCCTAGTCAGGATTTATAAGTAACCTTCCTGACTACGACTTCGACTTCGACGTTATAAAACCGGTGGACTACGTTTCTTGACTGAGTAACCTTTTCTGGGACTAAGATCCTTTCTAACTTCCGTCCTCCTCTTCCCCTACTGTCTCCTACTCTACCAACCTACCGTAGTGGTTGAGTTACCTGTACTCAAGTTCGTTTGGACCCGTTTACCACTTCTGTCCTTTCGGACGGTACGACGTCAAGTACCCCAGTGTTTCTCAACTTGTGTTGAATCACTGACTTGTTCTGACGTATTAAATCTTAAAGTGTGTAACCGTACTCTCTCCCTCTTTGTCCTAGGACCTACTTCAGACCCCTTATTATCACTAAACACATCTGACTAAGGAGACGTTTTTCGTATTCTACCCGTCTTATGTTCCATCAAAGATGGGAGCTTAATTTTCTTTCAGTAATACTAATATAGTAAAAAGTTAGTTTAAGAATCTAGACTTGTGTGTGTACTGGTCCGGAAAATGTAAGGTACGACCATAAAAATAATGAGTTTACCACTAGAAATTCGAGATCTCCAACGTAGTAAAAGGGTCCAAAGGGTTCTACGGGTACGTCTTCACAAACACACATACATATACAATCAAAGAGTCAGTACAGGCTGAGAAACGCTGGAGACAGGCACCCTAAGAGGTCCGTTCTTATGACCTCACCAAACGGTAAAGGAAGAGGTCCCATAGTAGGGTTGGGTCCCTAGCTTGGGTCCAGAGGGCGTAACACCCTTCTAAGAATTGGTAGACTCGGTGGTCCCTTCGGAATCTCCACAGACCCCTCCGACGTTTTTCTGAGAAAAAAACTTATATGTATAAAATATTTTATAAAGACTTCCGACAAACACTGAAATAACAAGTATCTCCACTCCACTAAGTATCTTAGTTACTTTTTACGATAATCAAAAAGCAAAAAAAATTTTGGTTTTAACAGGTTATACCCTTGACCTGACTAAAACGGGGGATTGTCACTTTATAGACTGTCAAAAATCTAACTCTGGGATCTTAATGTCCCTCTAATAACGTGTAAGGTCTTTCGTCTGTACTTGATGTTTAACAAAGTTTGATAACTTTATTACTGGTGTCTTTCACTCGCATGAAATTTCGGGATATACCACAATGTAAAGTCTTTACTCGACCTGACCTTTTACTTTGGTCGAAGAGAAGAACGACGACTCAAAAAGACTTAAAGGATGTTCGACGAACCTTAAAACGTTTGTTAAGTGTCGACTATTTTATTTTCCCGTCACCTTGACTCACAGAGGTCACTTCTGGGATCTTCGTGGGTCGTCCCGCAGTGGCAGACGGGGAACGTGAACACATTGGTTCTTGACATGTTAATTTTAAAAAGAAAAACAGGAAAATTTATTTACTCTCAGTTAACTCCTTGATGTCTTTTTTAATAGTCCGATTGAACTTGAATCTGACGGGGTCTTGGAAGAACCTCCCAAAACAAAGAAGAACACTAAAAGCAAATAAGTGAGTTTCTCGTAAGTGACCAACGGGTGACACGTGGTCCGGACTACGTCCCGTGACTACCAAACTCCTGTACGAGAGGTGAGGACTCCTTAAGGTTCTCGACCTCCCCTCTCAATCTGAACCTTTGTCCGTGAAACTTACACCAAACGCTTCCCGACGTGTCTCCGGTTACGTCCCCTGACTCACTCGTGTTAGAAGTTCTAGTCTACGTGTATTCACCCTCAAACGGTGAAACTTCACCTCCCACAACATACCTCCTCTTTAAAGGATGACAAGACTCTTGACGTCATAAAGTTATATCGATCAAGAATCCTCCCTGCCCTTCTTTATTTACACACTCTTCTGACCTCTCCATCCGTTCCCAATCTGGTGGTTTCGGAACTTGCGGTCCGATTCTCTGACTTTGGCATGGGACTCCCGTGACCCGTCAAAGACGTTCCCTCACTGTACAGGTCTAAAAAATAAATCTCGGTAGTTAGATTGAAACATCTTATACTTA
Source organism: Capra ibex (assembly GCA_006410555.1). NCBI lineage: Eukaryota > Metazoa > Chordata > Mammalia > Artiodactyla > Bovidae > Capra > Capra ibex. Next base: position 14,211,649 of record SJYO01007492.1, on the reverse strand, counting down.
GTCTGCTTCGTTCCGTCCCTCTAATACTCCCGATAACGGCAGACCAATTTTTATTACTCTGACCACTAGACTAGAAACCCAGTCAAAAGTCACTTTGAAAAAGTCCAAAACTCGATTAGTTTACCTAGACTGTTTGACTCTTCATTTCTCTGGTACATTCAAACGACGACGACGACGACGACAGTGAAGTCAGCACAGACTGAGACACGCTGGGGTATCTGTCGTCGGGTGGTCCGAGGGGGCAGGGACCTTAAGAGGTCCGTTCTTGTGACCTCACCCGACGGTAAAGGAAGAGGTGGTACATTCAAATCCCGTCCGATTTATAATGGAGGAGATCCTTCGGAAATGAGTCGACGTACACCCGTCTCTAGTAGTAACAAACCCCCCGAGTATCTCATGAAACAGTCAAAGAGATAATCCATTAAGATATTAATGTCCATATATTAACCTGAGGACGAGACTCCTTAGACCTCCTTAGTTACAATCCGTGAAACAGAATAAGTAAAAAAATAGGGGTCACAAATCTTCGTAGTCATTTATAAACAATTCACTTACTTCCCCTCTTTCTTCGACACACTACATCACCCTTTCCGTAACTCGATCAACAGCCCAGGACCCCGAGATTAGGACCCAGACGATGATTCACCGACACACTGAGACTTGGTCAGAGGAATGACGAGACCCAGAGTTAAAGGAGTAGACATTTTACTCTTACCCGAAGGGACCATCGTGTCTGCCATTTCTTAGGCGGACGGTACCCCCTCTGGGTCCAAGCTAGGGAACCAACCCTTCTAGGGGACCCCTCCTCTTACCGTTGGGTGAGGTCATAAGGACGGATCTCTTAGGGGTACCTGTCTTCTCGGACCACCCGATATCAGGTACCCCAGCATTTCTCAGCCTGTACTGACTCACTGATTGTGTCTGTATCTATGTGTGTGTGTGTGTTATTTTTATTTTTATGTCGGGAAGAGTCCCAATACCTTTAAGTTGCTCTATTGTCTCGAGTGGTCGACGGACGTGACAAACACGGGACGGGAGTACTTTGTCGGACCTGATAACAAGGACAGTAGACCTAGAGTAAACGAGAGCAAGAGGACCACTCTCAGTTTGACTTTCGACAACGGAACCACCTCCCCTTCAAACGTCTTCGTCGTATTGTGTAGTAGGTCCACCTGTAACACAACGATCATCCCACCTGTGGTTTTTCTCCGCTCGTACAATCCGATCTCTCTCTGGACGACAAAAACCACTAGGGGTTTCGACTTTTTCTTGGGTTTCACCCTCTAGATATAGGGCACGACTCAGACTTCTTCGGGATTTTGTCTCGGGATATTTGAGTCCTTAACTCGTCGTAGACCTCTTTACGGTGAAGATACTTTTAGTGAGTAAGTAGAGTACAGTATTAAAGAGTGACGGAACCCAACTATCTTAATTGGGAAAGGGGTTCAAAGTTCTGTCTACATCTCCTCTCTAATTTTTTTGATGTTTACGGTTTATTTTCCTCATAGTAAGACTTTTTTTTTTTTTTTTTCCTTTCTGTTCTACAATCCGTGACAGTAGAGTTCTCTAGTACTAGTTAGGGATCACTTCTACAGGAAGATCTTCTAGGTGATCGTGACGAAAAAAAAAAAATGTAAAATTTCCGTTCGAAAAGGTGTTTTTGAACTATATAGGGATTGAATATTCAGTACGTCAACTCCTCCAGGACTTTAGACGTTGACTATTAAACATCAAAAGAACCTTAAGGTAAATAACTCAAATAAATCGACGTACCTGAACCAGAATAGTCTTCTGTACACCAGTTCCCTTTTATTATTCTTTCCTTCTTTTTCTCCCCTTAACTCAGGTCACTAGGAAGGGGTTTCCGATTTCGGTCAAAACACAATTTCGGTCACTGGAATTTTTTTATTATTTTCATACAAAGGTAAAACGTTCTGAATTTTTTTTTATAACACACGAGTCTACCGTGGAAATTAGTGCTTCTTGAAAACCGACTCAAGGTCCGACTAAGACGACCGTGTCTCTCGAGACTCTAGTATCGGATATAAGTCACGTATCTTCTGTATAAAGTAGGTAGAGACTTTATGTCTCCCCTTTGTCTCGTATAATCTTGACAAAGTGTCGTTCTGGTCTGGTCCCACTTAGCACTTCCTGTGGACCAGGTAAACCTTAGTGTCTTTCCATGATAATTAAGTTTCATGAATTCACCGAAAGAAAAAAAAAAAAAAAGGTAAAAGTCTCACAAAGTGTTATTTGATTCATCGAACGTATTTAGACTTCCATTAGAGGTTCCGTCTAAAACACTAAATGGATTGTGATGAAATTTTCTCTTTCCTCCCGCCGTTTACCCTTTTTTGGTCAAGAGTCTCATCGGCCACCACTGGGTCCTCAAACTCGAGAATCTCGACTTAAATTAGGTGTGGGTCCGGTTTATATTAAGAGGTCCTACCTTTACCAGGTCCCGTGGTCTCGATTGTAAACGGTTTTTCGGACTCCGTCGAACCACTGTTCATCAGTCTTGGAGTGAAGATAAAGAGTTGACTTCCTTTCATTTCGGTCGTAGTATACTGTCCGCGAAGGGTGGTACCGTCCCGTGACCAAGTTCAGGTAGACTTTCTTCACACGAAGGGGAACTAAGTAGGAATGGAGAACGTAGTGACAATAAGAAGTCTCTGGAGGAGGATAAGTTTCCAAATAAACAACCCGTCGACCCAGTATACTAGAATCCACCGTTCCAACTTAGTGTGTCGAAATGACACACACAGTCAAACCTCGTGTATAATATGTGAAAGGACGAAGAAATGATGTAAAGGACTTCGGAATCAACACCCCTCCCGGACCCACTAACAAGACACATAACTTTTGACTTGGGGGTGGTGGTTTGGTACTCTTCACCAGGTGTGTTTTCGATAATACCTTTAGAGATTCTGTACTAGAAAAGGTGTGAAGGAGAGAAGTGGAAGTAAAACAAACCCTTACGTGTCCCTGTGGGCACTTGTTTTTATTTCGTTGAACGGGACTGACTAACGAGACGAAAAACTCAATAGTTTACACTCATGAAGACCGAGGGTCTATCGTTCTTCATTTCTCAGACGACCCTTCGGTCGGTGTTTAACCCTCAACTAGAAGGTCGTAGAAGATAGACTACTTACCAGGTCCTGTAAGTTTAATTACGCGGGACAGGGTCTATCTAAACGAAAGACTTAGCGTAAACTTAAAGTCTTTACATTCTTTCACTCAGATAATTCTTAGGACTATACATAAAAGTCGTGTCAGGCCAGGTAAGTAAGAAGGACCGAGAAAAGTTGGGTACTGAAATATGCGTCAGGTATGTGTAAAACTGACAGACGAGGGTCCTTGACAGAGTTGAGTGTCAGTCTCGTGAAAATTCCTTCCGTCTTGGTGAACTCCTCCAACTCCCACTTTGCACCGTTGAAAGGGTGTCCGTACAGGTATATCGTCTCGGTGAGTGCCATCAAAAACGACCCCGAATTTAGTCCAACAGTTGGGTTTGTGTTACCCGAAACAATAAGGACGCATTTCTCCTTTACCTCGTCAAAAACCGGAGGACTGACATAACGTCTCATACTTCTCGCCGTTAAGGTCCGTGTTGGAAGTTCTCTAGGATGACATGGGGGCTGGGGGTCGTTCAATTAATCGTCAAAGACTTTACGCAGTTTCATAAGTCGTAAAGTATGAAATTCTTACTCCCCTCCCTGACCCATATGCACCTTCTCCCAGACAGCCCCCCATGTCTTGTCTCGAGAAAGCCCCTCTCTAAGGTGGACACTAAATAAAGCTTCGAGTGTGTGCGCGACATTAACGTTCCGAAAAGACAAAAACAAAAAAAAAAAAGGAGGACCGATCTCGTGAGCTCAACTCCCCGGACGACACCACGAGGTGATAAATAAAGTCCACACCGCTCAAGGGGGACCCAAGCTTTCAGGGCTACACCTTTCGTGTCTCCTTGATGCTTTACGGAGGAATTCTTCACGGAATGACGAGTGCCCTTCTTTAGCTCCGGCCCGAGTCCAATCGCCGGCCCTGACGACGTGCCCCGGGTGCCCGTACAGGAGAGTGACTCGTTATTGCCAGGTCGTCAACCGAAATCCCTGGAAACGAAATAGACTGTTGAATAGTGCCCCCCACCCACTCCACCTCGCCCGACAGGATCGTTCCCCTTCTCCAGGCACCCCCTTCTTGAGACGGGCCCCTGTAGGATTCCCGGTCTTCTGGCGCGCAGGGCGGTTCACTGTCGTGCGAGGGGAGAGCCAGGCGAGGGGAGGGGGCGCCGGTCAGAGGCCCGTCTCGACAGAGCGCGGTCGGGCAGGAGGGGGAGAAGATGAGCAGGCTCGCCTGGCTCGGAGTCGCCCTCGGGGCGGACAGAGGCCCGTCGAACTCGGGGGCTCGCGAGCGGGTCGGACAGTCATTGGCGGCAAACGCGAAAGAAAGAAAGAAAAAAAAAAAAAGGAGGAGAAGAAAAGAAAGGGGGGAAGACGGAAACAGGGCGAATCATTGATCCGAGACTGGTTAGCGGCGGTGTGGCCGGCCGCGGCCCACCGAGGACTAACCGGGCGAACCCCGCGCGTCAGCAGAGGGCGAGGAAGCGACCTCGTTCCGTCTGTTTTCTGCGTCCGAGGCCCGAGGCCGTTGGGCCGATTCGGTTAGTGGTCGGTGAAGTGAGAGAGAAGGGGGGAGGAGAGGAGGGACGAGCGGAGAGGGAGGGCCGGGCCGAGCGCACGAGGTCCGTGACTGAGGACCGCTCGTCGGTCGCGGGCCCGGGATGGTAAGACTAACTCCGAACCCCCCCTTCTCCAACCACCCAATTCCTCGGCTCCGGATCCCTCGCTACCCCTCTTAACTATCGACTCCGTCTCCTGTCAAAATGAGTGTGACAGAGTCCGTGGACTGTCTTTGGGGTTGTAAAGCTGCGCCCTATCTCACCCTCCTCGTGACCGCTACGACCGGCAGAGGGGACGAGCCGGACCAACCCACCGCGGAGTCGCCCCCTCGAACCCCCGCCCCTTCCCACAGGGGGAGGCGCGGCAATTTTACTTTGAGATCACCGACCTCAGTCCCGTCTCGCACTCCCCTAGTCCGCGACCGCCCGAGCGAATGTCGGGCCGCCGTCGCAGGCCGGTTCGTCTCTATTGACCTGAGACCTTGTCCTGGGGTAGGGTTCCGACGCCGTCGAAGCCAAGGCTCAGGCTTGCCTTGCTTCGAGCCCAGGGCCGGAGACTCCCCTAGAGAGGAGCGTCTGGTCACCCTGGGGCTTTGAACTTGCGTTATGGGTTGGGGGAAAAATAAGGAAGGAAACAGTGAAGGGGTGGAAAGAACGTTGCGCAAGAAAAAGGGGGAGAGATAAGAGGGAGAGCTTCCTGTGCTTTCACCGAAGGCGCCTTTCTAAACTTCCGATATCCTCGAAAAGAGAAACGTCTTGCTGACACATCTTCCCTAAAAACCTTTTGGCGGAAAATTGTGGAGACGGGAGCGGGGGGTAGGTGGGGGTTCGGAGAGACATAGGGAAGCTTCTCTTTTCGGGTATCTAACTTGTAAGGCCTCCGTAAAACAAACTACGGCCTCCTCTCCCCTCTTCCTGGGGCAGGAGCAGGACAATCAACCGACCTGAACATGGCCGACAACCTTTGGGGCTTCATGTAAAAGGTCACCCTGAAAATGTCTATATATATAAAAATCTAAAAATTTTATCGTCTATTTCTTATATATACGAAAGATATATAAAAGACTGCTGGACGGGGACTGTCGCGCTACATGTTATGCCACACCTCATACCTGGCGCTACTGCGTCTGACCTCCCTCCACTACTACGGGATAAGCTGTCTTGACTATAAAATATAACTTTACCTAGGAGGTCCATGAACCCTCTTTTTTTTCTTAGAACACTACCCAGACTAAACACAAATTGTTCTGGAACCACTACAAAAGGCCCGTCTTCATAAGAACCCACGAGATCCAAGCCCTACTCCCCGTCTAAACGTCAATCTCGACGTCATTTTTGACGAAGACCAAATGTGCAAATTTCAAACGTCAATCCTGGGGCTAGGATAACAGGACACTCTCACCCCCACCCCCGACCCCACCACCCCACCCTCCTTCCTGGGCAAAGAAAATGAAACGGAAACGAAGAGCAAGTCCAAAAGCAGCATGGGAGGTGGGGGGGAAGGGGGGAGGGGCAAAGTCAATTTCTAAGATGGACGTTTCCTACGAAATATAGGGTCAGAATTTCAGTCAGAAAGGGAAATCCCCTTAAGAAATTTCGAACAGTAAAGCATGCAAACCGAGCGACACAAAATGGAAGCAATTGAAGACTTTGACCCGAACGGATACACTAATAAGCAAAATTTCTGGGGGAAAAGAGAGCACCTTTGGCTCACGGCCAATCACTAAAAGTCCCCGACCCGAAAAAATAAGTCAGTACCGGAATCAGACTCCAAAAAGAAAAGTCTTATATCAGTGAGTCTCTCTAGACGCACGTGACAAAATAATGAGAAATTAAATACCACTAAATTGAATTAAATACCCTATCATAAATTACATTGAAGCTAAGAATCGCATTTTTCTCCTTCTTGGAAAAAACACACTGATATACACTACACATGTATATACACTATCCAAACTCAGGGGTATTACATTTCATATGTATCTGAGATAAAAATGAAATCTCGAAACAGACTCTAGGAATGTCTGTAAAACACATATACCATCCTTTTCGTTTCCTTCCTTTTACCTTTTCAACCCATTAAAAAAAAGAAAATTCAGATACAGGACTAATAGTCGACAGTCTAAAAGTTTAGGACAAACGTTAATGTCTGTCACGAAATACATTACTAAAACTTATTCATCTCCCGGAAACACTGATAAAAACAACTCCTACTTAAGCAATACAGAAAATTTTTACACAATATCGGTTCGGATGTCTTATTTAACACAGTAACCCCTTAGAGCCAATAGTATTCTGACATACAAAAACCTTTGGAAACTTTTCTAGACTCGGGTACTTTCACATTACTTCATATTGACAGAATGTCCTACATACATCTTTAATAAAGGACACAGGAACACTTGTCACTTAAGAGGAGAAACACAAAAAAAAAGTTAATCAGTAGCTCACTATCTCACAATTTACTACAATATAATTCTCGGTCATGATTATAACTTAGTTGGAAAAAGTGAGAGTTACTAGTGAATCTTAAAAAAAAGAAAGGGAAGCAAAACCTCGGAATAAACGGAAATATTAACACTGACGTTAGGTCTATGTCGAAAAAAAAAAACATAAAACGTTTCAAACATTCTAAACGGTGGGTAGATAACACACATAAAGGGAGAAACAAAGGGGAATTACCATTTCGTAGTAAAGATGATCTACGTAAACAGTAAGTGTATTTACCTTTAAATCATGTAGTAACCAAGGAGAGGAGATTTTTCATTCCAATTATTAAGATCTATAGACAATGACACTCTTAGTATATAAGTCTGACGGACTCTTACTATGATACAAGTAAATTATAGACCGGAACGTCTGTATGTTTCCCTTAAACAACCCGCCTCTCCACTCACCCCTCCTCCCCTCTTTTACTTCTTCCGTGATTATAAACTTTTTGTACCCGGATCATCTTTATATCTGACTCAACTCAACTGAACAGGTTTTTACTAAAATTCTTTTCAGTCGACAAAAGTAATATGTCACGACACCCAGAATTTTCCAACAAATCTTTTAAGACTAGGTTTGAAACACATAAGGTACCTTTATTTGAAAACTAAATTCTTACAAATAAGAATTTACTTTAAAACGTATGACTCTAAGATCAGTCTTATAATCTTCATACATATATGACAAGTAATGGGTAAACATCCGAATTACATAATTATCTTATGTTAATCAATAAAGATTGTCGAAAAACTTTTCCTTTGTATGAACTCATACGATTTTATAACGGATACTTTACTTACCAAAAATTACATTTATTACACTTGTCGGAACAAAACACACTATTTAATTCAAAACTCTACAAATTTTGATTCATTTAAAAATCACTTCTCCAACGTCGTACAGAACATAGGTAGGAAAAGGACCAAGGATAGTATCCTAGGATCTAGTTCGAGGACCTGACCACACAATCACGTGATTGACAAGAGGGGGACAAAGATGAGACAGGTCAGGTGTCACAAGAATTTCATAGTACATCACTAAATAGAAGGTTACCATTTGGAAGGTTACTGAGTTTTTGGAAGGTCGCGAAAAGGAAACGGATGACTTTTTTCGGTGTAGAACGAATAGGACATTATATTCAGGGAAATAAAAACGAAGGTTGGATTAAAAGGTCAGAAAAGAGGAGGACCTCAGGTAGTGTTCAAGACACCTTCGACAAAATATGAACGACAAGGAACTGACACACGAAAAGGGAGAAGGACCCACGGAAAGTGAAACCCAACTTTAGAGTATGTACAATTCCCATGACCAATCTACTGAAGAAACGGTCTTACACACAAGGGACTAGGGACGACAAACCTCTGTAGGAAGGAAAGAAAGAGAGGGAGAAGATCGTGAAGAGTCTATCTTGAAAAAGGTAAGACGGATCTCATCGAAGACGTAAATAAATACATATGAAGGGGGAAACCTTAATACAAGGGTGGTCAAATACTCGAAGAATCGAACAGTTCCAGAACGTTCATCATCTGTTAAATTATTTATACACAACTTAATTGCTTACGGATTCCTCACAACAAAGAAAGATCGGAAATGGACGTAAAAATGAATTCCAGAAGTCAGTGAAGTAAAGAACCGATAACGTCATCGGAGACAAATTCATTGAAAGTTTAATGTGTCAATAACTGAATCCCAGGAATTGACATTATAATTATCATGTCAAAAATTTTATACTGAAAGTAAAATCAAAATCAGACTTCACATTTACACTTTAAAAACAGATAATAACGACAGTCGTCGGAGTTTTTGATCAAAAGCTTCCAGAAAGAAAGGTCGGACATAAAAGTTTTTGATGGTAATGGTACATAGGACTTCTAAGATTATTGACCGACCTAACGATGTAGATAATATTAAATGATTGTTACATTCCCAACCTAGGTTTACTTTGAAACTACAGAATTAGAAATATACAAAGGGTCTTTATGACCCTTTATGGTTTGACAAATCTACCTCATATTTTGCAAAATTAAAGTCTTTACAATTCTAATACCATGCCTCTCAACGAATACTCGTAGAACCAATCAGGAGAACACTAAACCTTTAGTCCTAATAAGGTATTGTCTTGTCAACCACAGGAAAGGTTCTCGGGACAAAAAACAAAAAAATCCAAATAAATAAATAAAAAACCGACACTACCCAGAAGCAACGACACACGTCCGAAAGAGATCAACGCCGTTCACCTCCGATGAGAAACAACACCACGAGACCGAACAGCAACGTCACCGAAGGGAACAATGAGAAGATCCGCACACCCCGAAGTCATCAAAACTATAGTACCGTGAACCCCCGAACCCGAATCAACGAATCGTTGTACACCCTAGGAGGGCCTGGTCCTTAACTTGACCAACTGGGGACGTAACGTTCCGTATAAGAATTGGTCACCTGGTGGTCCCTTCGGGGTCTCTCGGGACAAAAACCCTATTCTCGATAACCTTCTAACGGTTATACGTCGACTAGTATTTGAGTAGGGGTTTCGAATATCCATCACCAGACATTCTCATGTGAAGTCAAAACTGTAACATAAATAAAACTCTTCTACATTATTTAGTAAAGAAAAAATCTGATTGTATGTCAAGAAAAATTCTAACATCTGAAAAAACAAGAATAAAAAAAGAATAAGTCTTGTTTAAAGACTTAGACATCCCGTCGTCGTTAGAGAAGTCACTATTAGTCTTTTAAAATTTTTAAATTAACGAACCGTTATGTATTTATATCCTTCCAGACTTTTTCACTAAGAGTAAAAAATTTTAGAGTCATGGGGAAAATACCCGAAGGACCCACTGAGCCACCATTTCCTAGGTGGACGATTACGTGCTCTGGGTCCAAACTAGGGACCCAACCCTGTTAGGGGACTTCTTCCTTTACCGTTGGGTGAGGTCACAAGAACGGACCCTTTAGGGTACCTGTCTCCTCGGACCTCCCGATGTCAGGTACCCCAGAGTTTCTCAACCTGTGCTGAATTCACAAATTTGTTGTTGTTGGGGAAAATATGAGAATTTTAATAACTCCTAGGGTTTCTCAAAGACAAATTCACCCAACAAAGAGAACTTTAAACGACATATAATCTTATTTTGACTCTTCAATTTTTCATAAATTAAGTAAATCTTTATTATTTCGTAAAGTACAATTGTATTGAAATTTTACTCTTTTATCGACATAAAGGGGTCTTTGTTTACTTTTTTCACTCTTCTTACCGTAGTAAAATACAAAAACGTTTATTGAATTACAGTCCGGAAAATTAGAAATTACATACCGAATTATCTTCCGTATATTTAAGGGTACAGAGGAGGACGTAAGTCAGACAACTCTATAGTGTCCAGTATCGGAGACCTTTTGAGGTGATGTACCAACACTTTCTTACTCTCATCTCTTCCGTTTATTACAGAATCATTGTGAGACTTTTTAACACACTTTTAACCTGGAAGAACCCGGGAGACTTTCCAGAACCCCTGGGAGTCACCAGAGACCTAATGTGAGTCTCTTTATGACCAAATCATCAATGAACTGACGTATCAAACTACCGGTTGGATCACTTCATAAAAACCTCGGTCTACTTTCCAACAAAGTCGTTTGAATGAAAAAACCCGTATGAACTATAAAAGTAGGACCATTTTAAGATCTAATTCATTGTAAGACCACCTCTTGATTGTATAACCCGGACACTAACTTCTTTTACAGACGACTCTTTGTGTGACCTCTTTATCCAGTGGACGGTGACACATCAGGAATGGCAATCGTTTAACCCGTAGGACGAAGACACCAACTTAAAAAGAAATATTAAGACTTGTAAACTACCTAAGTAGAATGTATTTTACGAAGAGGACATACATAGCATTCTATAAAGAAAATACTCGATCCACAGTGAAAAATTACTATAACATCATACCTTCCTTACAAATATATTAGTTTACTACATTTTTTCGGCACGGTTGAAAAAGACGTAGAAGAATAACTTTTTCTAATCAGTAACGAAAGTAAAATTATATAATGTCAAATATCATATAGGTTCATACAAAGTAATCTTCATACCATTCAGAAGTGAACTATTATTAAAATTCCAAATAAGAGTAACAAAAAAAGTACGAAATATAAAAAGAATCTTACATCTTTTATAACCTGTAGAAATACCAGTGGTATAAATTGTTTCATATATCTTTTTATTACTGTTTATACAGATACACTATATTAAAAATAACTATAATTTCCTCCTCCGTCGGACTTACATCATCTTTCTTGTGTCCGAAACCTTTGTCTACCATACCCAGGGTTTGGATCGAAACGAAGAAAGAAACGACACTCGTAGGTAAAGAGAAGACATCCTAACCTAATTATGTAGGGCAAGCGTCAACGAGACCTCTAATCTTCATGCTATAGTTATAGAACATGCCACAAACCGTATACAACACACGACGTACACACGGACGAGTCAACACAGGCTGTGAAACACTGGGGTACCTGATACCGGTCGATCCGAGGAAACAGGTACTGATCCGTTCTTATGACCTCACCTAACGGTAAAGGAGGAGGGCCCTTAGAAAGACTGGGTCCCTAACTTGGGTGTAGAGGACGTACGTCGAGGACGTAACCGTCCATCTAAGATATGGTGACTCGGTGGACCTTCGGGAAACCGTGTACATTACATGAGTTAAGTAACATCGAATATAGGACCGTATAACGATTATAAGTCAATTGATAGAGAGAAACGTATAAGAACGTCAGTTTTGGAAAACTCTATAGAACGACGTACGAAAAGAAGTAGGAACTGTAAATTTGACCTCGGTAAAACAAAAACCTTCTTAAGGGATCCCAGAAAAGATCTAAGAGTACTCAGATACCTTTATAGTGAGTTTAGTAGGAAAGAAAAATCAAAGATAACGGTAACAAGGAGTAGTGGAGTGCAAACTTTACTAAACATTATTCCATTGTCAACGGTCGTAAACAACTAATCAATAACATCTGGACCGTGATACAATTTACGAAAATATACATAATAAAGAAAATCGGTGTGTTGTTGGAATATTTTGTCCGTACTAATAGTAGGGTGAAATGTCTACCCCTTTGACTCTGTTTACACATATAATTGAATAAGTCAAGGAGTATCAGTCGTTCATCGTCTCGTTCAGACAGACGGATTGGTTACGGGTCCAAGAATTGACCATGGAGGATTGACCAAGAAACAAAGATTAAATAAAAAGGGGAGGGGATATTTAAGTAGGACTTAAGTAGTCGGTCTAATTAGGATGATTTTACAATAAAAGTAACAAAATGTCGAGATAAATCTTTAGTAATCGTTGAGAGGTAAATAAAATTCGTCTCCGGTATAAGAATTTGAACTGTATACATTAGAAATCATTATACCATGGTTAAATGTAAAGGTAGAATTAATGATTAGGAGATAAGGGTAAAAAAAAGAACGGGTTAAGGAACGAATAGTGAAGTGATATGGAACGAATAAAGGTAGAGGTCGGAAAACGAATACGACGAAGAATACAATCTAATACGGATAGGATGGGGTAGAAATTTAGTCCTAGGAAACATTCAGGAAGAAGGAGGAAAAGAAGGAGATTTTTAAGGTCGTAACTTGGGGAAACTAATAGATCCCGACACCAGACAATAAAACTGTGTTTTAGTGAAAGACAAAACCGTAATTAATAAAACGTTTACATTAAATAAAGGGGTTGTTCTATTCGAATTTGTGGGTCACAGATTTATAAAACAATTGAGAATCCGGACACCTGGGTTGGTCGAAATAAAACACTGAGTAAATTTTTACAACCATAATAAATAATAGTTGTACACTAGAAATTTGAATATTTCTATTAAATACCATTGTTTTCCTTATTACTTTTTTATGTTATGTATCACAATAGTCGTTTTAAAATACCAAAACGTATTTTCAGTATAAACTTTAAAACTTCATCATTTTTACTTGTCATTCAAAGACTTTCAAACCTAATTTATATCAACAAATTACACAATGATATGGTTAATTTAAATCTAACACATCTTGAACTGAACCCTATTGTTCCATTCCAGATGGTATCTCGGAATATTCTAGTTAAAAGTTTAACAAGCGGGTACCATATAAAAAACCAAGGAACACGTAACATTCAAGTATACTTCACTCTCCCAATAGAATAAAAAAAATTGTTTTCCCCGTCATCTGATCCAGATCGGACGATCTAGTATGGTAAAACGTACAGGGTACAGTCACATTTTTGACGGGACACGGGACCCTGATACTCGGTTGTGTTTCGGTTTCAGTTGTGATACTACAGCATGGTAGGTGGTAATAGGACGGAACCTAAAGAACAGGCTACAAGACAAACACCTGGTCAAATCAACAGATGGACACACACTCTCATATCCCGTTGTTTAGGTCCGACACACTAGAATCCATGAATAACAATATCAAAGAAAGAAAGAAAAACCGACATGGTCCACCGAACGTCTATAATGAGTCAAGGGACTGGTCCCTAACTTGGGTCCCGTGTCTTCACTTTCACGACTTAGGATTGGTGACCTGGTCCCTTAAGGGATCAAAGAAAAAAAAAAAAAATTAAATCCTTTTATATTTAGTACTCAGTTTTAATTTTTAAACACATATTTAATAAAACCTCTTCCGGCATAGTTTTACTAACACAATGTCCTTATGACGAAATCTCAAGTAAGAAAGTGTACATAGGAAGAATCGAAAGATTGACATGTCAGCTCAGTGAGTCATACCATATTAAGTATAACTTGAAGATTGTTCCTAAACATTTTACTTGATGTCTGAAGAAAAGGACTCTAAGCAGGACCAGCAGGACCCTATACAAAGTATTTTTTCATATATCAATCATATAAAAGTAGACATTCGTCGTCTTGGAGTAAGTTGTACCGAATTCTTTATTCTTCAAAATAGAAGAGTACATTATTCGAAGTCGCAACCAACTAATGTCTTTAAGTTGTTACAGTCATTTTTGGGTATAAGAAACGGAACGGGTCAAGACGATGAGAGGGACCTTGACCGAGGACAAAGGAAGACTTTCTTCCTTCTCCAGAGAGAGAAAAAAAAAAAAAAATTTAAAATTAAAAATGAAATAAAACGAAATGTTATGACATAACAAAAACAGTATGTAACCGTACTTAGTCGGTGCCCACATGTACTCAAGGGTCAGGACTTGAGGGGAGGGTGTCCTTCTCCAGAGAAAGACACGGTGACATAAATCTCTCTCCTTTGAAAGAGGTTTTCGGAGATCGTCCGAAGAAAGTATCGAAAAACCGGTCTTAAACCAGTATACAGGTAAGGACTTGGTCAGTACTCACCAAGTCATCACTAATGATAGCTTTATTGGCACAAACACCTTAGACCTCACCACAACTGAAGGAGACTCCGTAATAGTCCCCTTCCTAAGACAATCCTTCCTTCTCCTCCCCTACTTAAGATCCAACCCTTTGTTGTCACCGGTGAGATTTTTCATTAAACCTCTTGGTATCGAGAAAAGTTTCAAGAACAGAGACACAAACCTTTATTTCTATTAATCACTCAATTAAAAAAAAGAAAAAGTTTTGATTTTAGATCAACCATGTCACTACATAATACTTCGGGTAAAAATAAAATATTTAACCTTAAGTGTCCCAATGTATCATAACTCTCAATTTATACTGTCCGGTAAAGGACAGAATGGTCAACGAAAGATCTTGTACTCCTTCGATTGTAGAGACCAACTGTCAAAGGAATAGACTCCGAACATCCGCAACCTTATCTCATTTAATCATGTAGACCATTTACTTACATTCTTTCGTAAATATTTTAATATTTAAAGTATAAAGTTTCAAATCATTTAATTCAAACTATTTAATTCGGATTCTGAACTAAATACTAAACTTACTGATTGGAATTTTTAATCCTGTGAATTTCATTGAGTATCTAGTATAGAAAATTAATCTAACATAATTGATCAATCTTTAAGTCTCCGTTATATCACCCCGACAATTCTCTCTCCCAAGACCTTAGTTCTAACGGTCTCAAGTACAACCGAAGACGGTGAAGGATCGTATATAGTGATCTGTCAAATGAATACAAAAGACACAAAACCAAAGGAACGGATTTTTACCGTTACTACCAACAGGGATGAAGTTATTCTAACAAAACTCTTAGGTCACTTAATTGTTGACATTTCGTCGATTGTACTACGGGTCTGGCATAATTCGTAGGTTTTTACAAAAACAAGTACACATAATTAAATTAAGTACAAAAAGTCGTTGATAAACTAACGGTCCGTCCATATCGCAAGTTGTCTTGTCGTTTTGAGGGAAATAAGTACCTCATATGTAAAAATTCCCTCCTCTCTCTTGTTTCTTATCTGTTTTAGTATTCACCTTATGTATCACTACCACTATTTACAATACTTCTTTTTCGTCTCGTGTTTTTATACTCACGACCCACTCCCTTGACGACAAAAGTCATAATAAATAAATAAATGAGTAAGTAAGTCCGGTGCGTCGTACGCCCTAGAATCAAGGGGTTAGTCCCTAGTTTAGGTACGAGAGAACACCATCTTCTCACCTCAAGATTGGTGACCCGGTGGTACCTAAAGGGGGCCTTCGATAAAATCTATGATCCTGTCCCTCCCGGACTGCACTTCCTTCACTCCCACGACCAGTCCATATATATACCCTCCATTCTCCCATTCCCTCACACGGACCGTCTCCCTTATGGTCCACTGTACGTCCTCGTACGCACAGTCCGTCAGTCCCTAGCAATCCTCCGGCCACACCGACTTCACCTCACTCCCCTTTGATAATATATCATTCTAAAGTTTCTGTTCATTATTACACCTACCACCCCTTCTGATATATCCTGTAACATTCTTGAACCCGAAAATTTTGAACTGACTCTTTATATTTACCTCGTGTCGGAAATTTTCGACACTGAGTGAGAAGACATGTAGACATTGTATATTATAATATATAGTTTATACGAAATTACTTCTTTTTTCGAACTGACACTACTCTTCGGTAGGTTCACACAACTTCTTCCTACACAATACTAAGGACCGAATTTTCCTGTTAAGACCGACGACTACCCTCACCTCTTTGACAATCCTCCGGTGCCGTGATTTGTCCGACTCCCCACCACCACCGAACCTGTTCCCACCTACGACACCTCTGACACTTTTCATCAACCTAAGACTTATAATACTGATCAATATATTGAACAGTAAAGATTTGACTGAATAAAAGATAAAAAATCGAAATCCATACGAAATCATTAATTTTCTAAATCGAAAATTTTACTACAGTCAGATATATAAAAACCTACCTAAAAAGATAGAAACTTCACAATACCAAAGATTAGAGACTGTACTCACGTTTCGTCGTATTATACACCGGAATCAATAAACTACTTCGGAATGAGTACTCAACAAAACTATTTGTAATGACTTATTTAGATCTGACATGATATTAAATGAAACTTTTCATTGAAACTTTTCCTTTAATAGAACTTTGACATTCAAAGACACCACCCGATACTTCCCCTCCCCTTTAATTTCTCTTCCTTCGGTACGGTGAATACATAGTAAAATGAAATACACGATTTCAACAACCACAAAATCTTATTACTTTTATATAAACACACAAATGCATAATCACCTTACTAATTCACGGACTCGTATCTGTAACGACTTCACAACGAGTCACAAATCCCCAAGACCTAAGTCTAATAAAACTAAAGGTCAACATAGGGACAGATGAAGATCAAACACTGGGGACCTCTCGTTGAAACTTGTCAGTAACAAAAACGAAGAAAGGACTGAAAGAGTTTGAATAATCAAAGAGAAGGTCCTCCTGGCCGGGAAAGTCGAGAAAGGAAACGGACAAACGAATGACACTAGACATATTATTCCCGGTCCTTGGTTCCCTCATTTCTTTTCTTCGACACTCATGAGTATATCCTTGTATAAACTAAAACAGTGTGAATTGGACGGTCTCTCAAACTGTACAAACTGAAAATCCTTCTTCAAATTCTGTCAGTCCACTAAGTCTGGATATCATCCTGCATCAAGTCATGAACCTCAAATGAGAACAAGGACTTGACACATTCTCGGCAATAGTGACGACAGACTGACTTTAACTAGACACGGAGAGAAAACTAAGGCTCCATAGTTGTCACCCGTAAATCCCATCGTAACGGTCTATTTTATATACGTCATACAGGGGTACTTTATGAACCCTGTATAAATATAATTTTTCAATAAGTAACAAATAGACTTTAAGCTTAAATTGACCCACAGAACATAAAAATAAACGATTAAACGGTTCGGATTAAATCTCTCTCCGATCTGTCAACTTATTTGTGATAAAGAATCATGTAAGAGGGGTACCTCTATCTACACATCCTTATCTGCACATTGAACATTGATTATAGTCTTATCAAAAGTCTGACTCATCGTTTTCAGGTTGAGGTCAACCAAATTTGTTTCTCTTAAATACCCAAACACATTAACTTTTCAAGTTTCCCTCACTCCCTTATTTGTTCCCGGAGGACCTATCGTGTCCCTTGATATAGGCTAGAGGACCCTATTAGCGGTACCTTTTCATATATTTTCTTCTTACATATCTACACATATTGACTCGGTGAAACGACGAGTCGTCTTTAATCGTGTTGTAACATTTAGTTGATATGACGTCAAATTTTTTCCCTTACTCTCGGGGACCGATTCAAACTAGTTCTGACAGTCTGAAACCGGGTCAAAAAGACGTAAACAAAACCGAAAGGGGATATAGTCGAAAAAGGAGTCCGACCGAAGAGACCATCACATTGTACTGACGAAACCGAGGACCCTAACGTACAAAGGAGTCAAGAACCTCAACCCAGCCCCCATCCCTCCTACGAAGGGTGTTTATATTGTGTCACTAGGACTCAAACAGTGATTAACCTGACAGGACACAGGGTTTTCTAGTGACAGAATTTTAGCCCTAAGGAACTTAATGATTAACATCGAAAGAGACAGAGCATTTGAACTCTCACGTAGTCTTGGTGGACCTCCTGAACACTTTTTTTTTTTTGTCTCCGGAATGGGCGTCTCAAAAACTAAGTGATCCAAACCTCTTCCGTCACCGTGGGGTGAGGTCATGAGGACGGACCTTTTAGGGTTCCTACCTCTTCGGACCTTCCGACGTCAGGTACCCCAGCGACTCCCAGCCTGTGCTGACTCGCTGAAGTGAAAGTGAAAAGTGAAAGTACGGAACCTCTTCCTTTACCGTTGGGTGAGGTCACAAGAACGGACCTCTTAGGGTCCCTGCCCCCTCGGACCACCCGACGGCAGATACCCCAGTGTGTCTCAACCTGTGCTGACTTCACTGAATCGTCGTCGTCGTCGTCCAAACCCAAACCCAAGATTTTTAAACATTGTTCAAAGGTCTACAATGACGAAACTACCCAGACGTGTGGTGTGAAACTCTTGGTGACGACACACCTTAGTCCCGGATGAGGACCTCGACCCCTTCCCCAGTCTGGGTGTATTAGAGGAATGGTCCCACCCCTTCCTTGTTCTATACAAAACTCCATTAATGTCACAGACGATTTCTCCTGACGAACGACAAAAACGGACAGGTTGATTGGAAGGGAGAATAAACCCATTGTTCGAAGGACTAAAAACAAAACCTTGGCCAGGAGGGGGTAAACGTCAGTCACACCAAATACATGTCAACTAGATTAGGTAACCGAAATTCCCACCCGTGTACTGGGTCCAGACCAGTTATTCTTGTGACGTAAGTGGACCGGTTTCCCTAATCAGACTCTCAATTATCCAGTCACTAGAAACATCATATGTTACGTGTAATGATATGTAATGATAAAGGACAGGATCGATCACTATATTTCTACCGTATTAGGGATAGGAATTCCTCGAGTCTGACATTAATTCCTTATGGGTGGACATTTGTTTACGTACATCTGAAGAAAAATAATGAAGGAGGTAAAGAGTACCGATAGTCGATTGTATGTAAAGGTAATATATGACATAATGGGTGAAATATTAGAAATTGACGTGAATGATAATTAACAACTCACAGAAATCAGGAGTAATCTAATATTTAAAGGACTCCTATTCCCGACTCAGGCATTAATTGACGACCCAGAGGGTATGTATCGGGACAGAGACCATATATCTCCGCGAGTCATTTATAACCAATTCACTTATAAAATTCATATCATTATTTTTTCATATTTGTCTTCTCCCTCACTAAATGACCAGTCCACCATCTCTTCATTGTCGGACCTACTTACCTGTGTTGAACTATATAAACCCCTTGATATTGATTAAGTCAAAACGACTTTGTTCATACTCCACCCTTCACCATCATTTACGTAGACCTCTATATCCACTCCCGGTTAAGTACCTTCCGGGAGTTACGATATGAATCTCCAACCTAGAAAAAGGATACCCATCAACCCCTCGATGACTGACTAACCAAAGTTCATCCCTTTTCTGATGTAACCGACGTTTCACTTTTTATCTAACCTCCTTTCGGTCTAACTTCTTCCATTTGAGAGATCCTCCGATAAAGTCATGTCTACTTTCTACAATACTTTCGGATTCCATTTCCCCTCCTTTTTTTCTTGTCGTACCTCCACCCCTCTGGACATGTGTGGTCAAGTACACCCGAATACGTCTATCGATTAGAATTGATGGTTAGGTATATCAAGAAGTAGATACGGGCACAATCTAAATATTGGTCTCTAACATGAAGACAAAATAGAGGATTAATAAATTTTTGTTTATTCACCTTTACTGTTAAGGAGAGGGGGGTGGGGGGTTTTTTCGGATTCCCTTCTATCATCGTCTCTCTTACTTCTCCTTCTCAACAAATTCTTCATCTTATTACCCTGAATCTCTACAGAGATAGAACTCTTTTTAGTTTCTGAGAGTTTTTAGTTTCTGAATCAAAAGACCGAACCCTCTACCACCATGGTATTTGATTCTCTGGGTTAAATTTCTCCTTCCTGTCCCTGAAGGGACCACCAGGTCACCAATTCTTAGGCGGACGGCTTAGTCCCCTGCGCCCAAACTGGGGACTAGATCCTTCTAGAGTGTACGATACCTCGTCGATTTGGACCCGCGACGTTGATGTCTTCGGGTTCACGGGATCTCGGGTACGAGGGGTTCTATTTGGTAGAGGTACTCGTCAAGGACACGACGGTGTTTCTTATCGGGGCCAAGTGACGTTGATTTCTTTTGGGCACATCGTCACTTCTGGGTCTTGTCGGTTTTTAAATAAATCATTTTATTTCTACTTCCAATCCGAACCTAGTATACCTATTTTCATATCTCCACATAAAATAAGATCCACGAAAAGAGTACCGATCCTCGTACACACTTTTTACCCGAAATGGGATCACTCAGTCTACAATTTCTTAGACGGACGTTACGTCCTCTGGGTCTAAGCTAGGGACCCAACCCTTCTAGGGGACCTCTTACCTTACCGTTGGGTCACATTTCCACATAAAAAAAGATCCATGAGAAGATTACCGACCCTCATATCGTTACTTGTTTTACTTCAGGAACGAAATACGTCCTCCTTTATACTGTCATTTAATTCATCTATGTATCCAATACAATCCACTTTTGTTTCTTTATTCTTTTTCTTCTTTTTTTAGATGACCGATATCTTCCTTTTTTAGATGACCGAGTCTTTAAAGGACCGCCAGGTCACAAATCCTGAGACGTGAGAGTGACGTCTCCCGGACCCAAGTCAGGGACCAGTCCCTTGATTTTAAGGTATTTGTCGAGTCCCATCGGTTTTTTTACTCTCTTTGTTTTGTTTTACCGGTGACCGAATCCCTCTACCTTTAGTCTCTTCCTTAATGATAAAATAAAACCCATCAGTTCTCTTCCGGAGTGGCTATACCACTAAATCGGAAACATAACACTTCATTTTATGTGTTAGGGTATATTTTTACCCGTTTTCTGTACTTTTCCATACAGAAACTTATTGATATATTTTACACATTCATATATTTTGTATTTATATGTCCAATGACTGAAGCATATCACACGTTGAAACATTGGTAGTGAATTTCTACAACTACTATTGAAGGGTCTTCGGTTTTCGCATGGGGAAAGGTGAATATATGGGGAAGAGAAGAGGGATGGTCTCCATTGGTAACTCCACTGAATAAATAAATAAATAAATAAAAACAACTTCCTATCAACGAAATGTTTTAAAACAACAAAAGACAGTTTGGAGTCGTACTTAGCGGGTAGTCAAGTCAAATCAGGTCAGGTCAAGTGAGTCAGCACAGACTGAGAAACGTTGGGATACTTAGCGTCGTGCGCCCGGAGGGACAGGTAGTGGTTGAGGGTCTCAAATGGATCTGAGTACAGGTAGTCCAGCCACTACGGTAGGTCGGTAGAGTAGCAGACAACAGGGGAAGAGGAGGACGGGGGTCAGGGAAGGTCGTAGTCCCAGAAAAGGTCACTCAGTTGAGAAGCGTACTCCACCAGGTTCAAAACCTCAAAGTCGAAGTCGTAGTCAGGAAGGTTACTCGTGGGTCCTGACTAGAGGAAATCCTACCTGACCAACCTAGAGGAACGTCAGGTTCCCTGAGAGTTCTCAGAAGAGGTCGTGGTGTCAAGTTTTCGTAGCTAAGAAGTCGGGAGTCGGAAGAAATACCAGGTTGAGAGTGTAGGTATGTACTGGTGACCGTTTTGGTATCGGAACTGATCTGCCTGTAAACAACCGTTTTATTACAGAGACGAAAACTCATACGATAGATCAAACCAGTATTCAAAAGAAGGTTCCTCATTCGCAGAAAATTAAAGTACCGACGTCAGTGGTAGACGTCACTAAAACCTCGGGGGGTTTTATTTCTGACTGTGACAAAGGTGGCAAAGGGGTAGATAAAGGGTACTTCACTACCCTGGTCTACGGTACTAGAATCAAAAGACTTGCAACTCGAAATTCGGTCGAAAAAGTGAGAGGAGAAAGTGAAAGTAGTTCTCCGAAAAATCAAGGAGAAGTGAAAGATGGTATTCCCACCACAGTAGACGTATAGACTCCAATAACTATAAAGAGGGTCGTCAGAACTAAGGTCGAACACGAAGAAGGTCGGGTCGTAAAGAGTATATTCAATTTATTCGTCCCACTGTTATATGTCGGAACTACATGAGGAAAAGGACAAACCTTGGTCAGACAACAAGGTACAGGTCAAGATTGACAACGAAGGACTGGACGTATATCCAAAGAGTTCTTCGTCCAGTCCACCAGACCATAAGGGTAGAGAAAGTCTTAAAAGGTGTCAAATAACACTGGGTGTGTTAGTTTCCGAAACCGTATCAGTTACTTCGTCTTTATCTACAAAAAGACCTTGAGAGAACGAAAAAACTACTAGGTCACCTACAACCGGTAAACTAGAGACCAAGGAGACGGAAAAGATTTTGGTCGAACTTACAGACCTTCAAGTGCCAAGTACATGACGACTTCGGACCGAACCTCTTAAAACTCGTAATGAAATGATTGAACACTTTACTCACGTTAACACGCCATCAAACTCGTAGGAAACCGTAACGGAAAGAAACCCTGACCTTACTTTTGACTGTAAAAGGTCAGGACACCGGTGACGACTCAAAAGGATGAAACGACCGTATAACTCACGTCGTGAAAGTGTCGTAGTAGAAAGTCCTAAACTTTATCGAGTTGACCTTAAGGTAGGGGAGGTGATCGAAACAAGAATCACTATGAAAGATTCCGGGTGAACTGAAGTGTAAGGTCCTACAGACCGAGATCCACTCACTAGTATGGTAGCACTAATAGACCCAGGACTTCTAGAAAAAACATGTCAAGAAGACACATAAGAACGGTGGAGAAGAATTAGAAGACGAAGACAATCCAGGTATGGTAAAGACAGGAAATAACTTCGGTAGAAACGCACTTTACAAGGGAACGACGACTACGACGATTCAGCGAAGTCAACACAGGCTAGACACGCTGGGGTATCTGACGTCGGGTGGTCCGAGGGGACAGGGACCCTAAGAGGTCCGTTATTGTGACCTCACCCAACGGTAAAGGAAGAGGTTACGTACTTTCACTTTTTATTTTAACTTCAGCGAGTCAACACAGGTTGGGAGTCGCTGAGGTACCTGACGTCGGAAGGTCCGAGGAGGTAGGTACCCTGAAAGGTCCGTTCTCATGACCTCACCCCATGGTAACGGAAGAGGTCTTTACAAGGGAACTATAGAGATTAAAAGAACTTCTCTAGAAATTAGAAAGGGTAAGACAACAAAAGGAGATAAAGGAACGTAACTAACGACTCCTTCTAAAAGAATAGAGAGGAACGATAAGAAACCTTGAGACGTAAGTCTACGAATATAGAAAGGAAAAGAGGAAACGAAAAACGAAGAGAGGAAAAGTCTCGATAAACATTCCGGATGAGTCTGTCGGTAAAACGAAAAAACGTAAAGAAAAGATACCCCTGCCAGAACTAGGGACAGAAGAGATGTTACAGTACGTGGAGGCAGGTATCAAGTAGTCCGTGAGATAGTCTAGTATAATAGGGGAGAAAACTTGGAGGGAGGGTAGAAGGAGGGGTAGGGTGTGGAGATCCAACTATGTCTCGGGGACAGAACTCAAAGGACTCGGTATGTAATTTAAAGACAACCGAACTGAACTGAAACATTACGTTAATGAAGGAACAAAAAGAACCTAAGTCTTAAGACCAAATATCTTATATACATCTCTTACGGTTTAATAACGGAAGACATTGTCATATACAATAAGCTGTAGATGTTATTGGGAACCATAACAGTCTGGGAATTTAAAAACGTCTAGAGTATTCACACATCACCACAGAGTAACATCAAGAAAATAAAAATTTTCATAAATAAATAAATAAATAAATAAAAACCACCGTGGTCGACAATCAACACCGTACACCCGAAGAGAGATCGACACCGAGTGTCGGAGTCATCAACACCAAGGGTGCGAGATCTCGTGTCCGATTTATCGACACCGGGCACCCGAATCAACGAGGTGCCGTACACCCTAGGTACTACGACCTCCTTGCAATCAAGGGGATCGGTCGTAGTTCGGTGTAGGATTCGTAACCTTCCACTAAAGGATTGGTGACCTGGTGGTCCCTTTAGGGAATCTAAGTAAACGTAAAAGGAATAAGAATTATTACAAATATTAGAAAATATCGGTAAACAAATAGGAGAATATTTTATGGAAAAGTATAGAAAACGGGTAAAAAGATACCCTAACAAATCAAAAAGAATCCAAACATCCTTAATATTTATACTCAGAGTCAAGAATAAATAATGTACATACGTTTATAAAATTCCACTGTAAAACCCGTCTCTGGATTTCCTTTACTTCTTCACTCGGTACCCCTAACAACTTACTTCCCATAATGTCCGGCTTACTTGTCGTTATTGTATGTTTCTGGAACTCGATCCTCATCAAAACTTTACAACGTCCTCGTTGTTTCCTCCGAATACACTCCAACCTTTCCTCTCCCCATCTTCCTAACGACTTTTTTTTTACTTCGTTTTACTTTTTTTTGTTGAGTACCTTATAATAATTTCACATCCGATATTATAGGTAAAGAACGATAACGATGGTTATACATTTTTACCTTATGTCACTTCCTTTTCTTGATCTTATACTAGTTTACTTTTCTCATTATTATCCTAACACCTACTAAAACAGGATCTAAACAATAATATGTAGTTTTCGTTACAATTTTCATGTAAATTAAAATAAGTGAGTAAAAACCGACACGACCCAGAAGAAACGACGTGCCCGAAAAGAGACGGACACCACCCGCCCCCGATGAGATATCAACGCCAAGAGCGCCGAAGAGAAAAACACTTCGTGTCCGTACTCCCGTGGAGCTGAAGTCATCAACGCCGAGGACCGGCGATCTCGTGTCCGAGTCATCAAAAACACGTGTCCGAATCGACAAGGTGCAGTACACCCTAGAAGGATGTCCCTAACTTGGGCACAGAAGACCCAACCGTCCGTCTGAGAAAGACTCGGTGGACCCTTCAGGGATTTTCATATAAATTTTTCTCTTTTCTAAATACTCATCTATGATGTCAATTCAATTTTTTTAATTAGAAGTCTTTCTATTGGAACTTCGACCGAGAATGAGAGTCCGTAACAATACATCTTTAAGACATAATTAAAGGATAACGATGGTATTGGTCAATGGAATTTCAAACACCGAATTTTGTAACAATAGAACGTCAAGACCTCCAGTCTTAAGATTTTAGTTCCACAACCAGCGCATAAGGAAAACCTTCGTGACCTCTTCTTTAGTAAAAGAACGAAAAGGGTGAAAGATCTTCTGTAGACACAAGAACCGAGGACCAGGGAATAAGACAAAGTTTCAGTCATCGTAACGTAGAAGTTTCGAAAGAGAGAGAGACTGGAGACGGAGTCAACAGTATAGTGGAAGAGATTGAGACTATAAGAACGGAAGGAGAATACTTATGGAAACACTAAAGAGATCGGGTGAACCTATTAGGTTCTACTAGAAGGGTAGAGTTATAAGAACTGAATTAGTGTAGATGTTTTTCAGGGAAAACCGTACATTACATTGTATAAGTGTCCAACGTCCCTGTAAAATCCCTACAGCTGTAGGAGCCTCCCGGGAATAAGATAGATGACATCTGAGCTTTCAACTCTTATTTTTCAAGTGATTAGGGACAAAGAATCCGAAACTACTTACTCCTTAATATTCATGTCTATCTCTCTTGGGAATAATTGTCTCTTCTTCGAACCACTTACAGAATAGAATTAAAACTTATAAGCTGTTGTAGACGGTATCTCCCTGTCGAATTTCCATCGGAATTTGTACTATACTTTCTAGTGACCTTTGAAAATTCAGTATAAAGTACATCAACTACCGAACTCTCTCTCCTAACACGAAAAAATCTTCTGACCAAACTTAAAACAGACGAATTGTTGACGTACTGTAACTTGTCAGAAGTAGATACTTTACCCTTAACAAGTCAGTGAGTCAGCGCAGGGTGAGAGACACTGGGGTGCCTGACGTCGTGCGGTCCGAAGGGACAGGAAGTAGAGGGCCTCGAACGAGTTTGAGTACAGGTAACTCGACCACTACGGTAGGTCGGTAGAACAAAAGACAGCAGGGGAAGAGGAGGACGGAAGTTAGAAAGGGTCGCAGTCCCAGAAATTACTCAACCGAGAAACATAGTCCACTGGTTTCACAACCTCGAAGTCGTAGTCAGGAAGATTACTTATAAGTGCTAACTAAAGGAAATCCTAACTGACCAAACTAGAAGAACGTCAGGTTCTCTGAGAGTCCTCAGAAGAGGTTGTGGTGTCACGTTTTCGTAGTTAAGAAGCCACAAGTCGGAAAGAATTCTAGGTCGAGAGTGTAGGTATGTACTGATGACCTTTTTGGTATTCAAACTGTCATACCTTGAAACAACCGTTTCATTACAGAGACGAAAAATTATACGACAGATCCAAACAGTATCGAAAAGAAGGTTCCTCGTCCGCAGAAAATTAAGGCACCGAACGTCAGTGGTAGACGTCACTAAAACCTCGGGGGGTTTTATTTCAGACAGTCCTCAAGTCAAGTCGAGTCAAGTCAGTGAGTCAGCACAGGTTGAGAAACACTGGGGTACTTAGCGTCGTGCGGTTCGGAGGGACAGATAGTGGTTGAGGACCTCAAGTGAGTTTGAGCGTAAGTAGTTCAGTCACTACGGTAGGTTGGTAGAGTAGGAGACAACAGGGGAAGAGGAGGACGGGGGTTAGGGAGGGTCGTAGTTTCAGAAAAGGTTACTCAGTTGAGAAACGTACTCCACCGGTCTCANAGGTAGTGGTTGAGGACCTCAAGTGAGTTTGAGCGTAAGTAGTTCAGTCACTACGGTAGGTTGGTAGAGTAGGAGACAACAGGGGAAGAGGAGGACGGGGGTTAGGGAGGGTCGTAGTTTCAGAAAAGGTTACTCAGTTGAGAAACGTACTCCACCGGTCTCATGACCTCAAAGTCGAAATCGTAGTCAGGAAGGCTTCTTTAGGGTCCTGACTAGAGGAAGTCTTACCTGTCCAACCTGGAGGAACATCAGGTTCCCTGAGAGTTCTCAGAAGAGGTTGTGGTGTCAAGTTTTCGTAGTTAAGAAACCGCGAGTCGGAAGAAGTGTCAGGTTGAGAGTGTGGGTATGTACTGATGACCTTTTTGGTATCGGAAGTGATCTGCCTGGAATCAGCCGTTTCATTACAGAGACGAAAACTTATACGATAGATCCAACCAATATTGAAAGGAAGGTTCTTCATTCGCAGAAAATTAAAGTACCGACGTTAGTGGTAGACGTCACTAAAACCTCGAGGTTTTTTATTTCAGACTGTGACAAAGGTGACAGTCCTCATCATCACGAATTAAGTGTTTCTAAAAATATTCTTAATATTTTATATTATATTTATGGGTGTGTATATATGTGTATATTGTTTGACTATGAATCATAGACCGTATATCGTCCATGAGAAGAACGTTAAGTCACGAAAACACTGTATTACCATCCCTTCACAATCGTTCCAATTCCACTCCCCGAACACGACCTCCAAAACGGTCTCCGTCGACGTGTAGAATCAACAATCTTCGACAGATTGAGATCACACACGAACCGAGATGGTCTGACCGGAAAAGAAGAAAAAGACGGAATTCTTTTCAGATGACGACAAGAAAGTCGTATTAATAAGAACTTAGAAGGGAAAAAGAAGTACCAATTGGATTTACGACTGGTAGAGTACGTAAGTAAGTTGTTTATAAATAGCTTCCGGAACATAGTCACCTCTGAGTCGTGACCTCTGTGTCTCTATTTACTCTTTTCCACACAGGAGTTCCTCAAGGTCAAAGTCACGTTTCTGTCCAGTTGTCGACGTGACATTACTTATTCCAAATACAATTTTCCAAGTCGTCTCGAGATACCTTAGTTTCTCCCTCATTCACGAATGGATCCAGATTTTCACATTACCTTTCAAAGTAACTATTTTAACACATTCTGGACTCAGAATTGTTATCGACCTATCCTCTCACACCACCCTTTACCTTTCCTCTCCCTTTCTCTCCTCTGTCTCCCTCTCTTTCCCACTCCCTCTCTCTCCCTCCCCTCTCTTCGCCCTCTCTCCTTCTTTCTCCTCTTTGTCTAAGGGATACCATGTCCCTTGGCATACATGTCTCCGCACTCTCGCACAACCTACTCGACACCCATAAATCCACACCGATCCCACTTTCCACTGACACCCTTTCAGTATCCTTTTACTCGAATCTTTTCATTCGTCCCGGTCTGAAACTTCCGGGAATATACCGTGGGGTGAGGTCATGAAAACGGACCTTTTAGGGTACCTGCCTCCTCGGACCTTCCGACGTCAGGTACCCCAGTGACTCCCAGCCTGTGCTGACTCACTGAAGTGAAAGTGAAAAGTGAAAGTACGTAACCTCTTCCTTTACNTCCCGGTCTGAAACTTCCGGGAATATACCGTGGGGTGAGGTCTTGAAAACGGACCTTTTAGGGTACCTGCCTCCTCGGACCTTCCGACGTCAGGTACCCCAGCGACTCCCAGCCTGTGCTGACTCACTGAAGTGAAAGTGAAAAGTGAAAGTACGTAACCTCTTCCTTTACCGTTGGGTGAGGTCACAAGAACGGACCTCTTAGGGTCCCTACCCCTTCGGACCACCCGACGGCAGACACCCCAACGTGTCTCAGCCTGTACTGACTTCGCTGAATCGTCGTATAAGGTATGGTTTCTTAAACCTGAACTAGAATATCCATCATATCTTGAGGACTTTGTATCATACGATTTCGTCATACTAATCTAATTTCTGAGTTTCGTCGTCCTTTCCATCTTTTTCTTCTACCTAGAGACCCCTTTCAAAATCCTTCTTTTTTCACTGAATCGTACATTTCGGATTCCACTCAAACACTGTACTTCTATTTTTGCAAAGACGACCTAAAACAATAACCCTTCTCAAATTGTTCTGTATAGAAATCACTTACCCAACCTTTAGTATAATGTCAACCAACTTCTCACCTACTCTCCACTCTTACATCTCTGATGTTTATATCTGGTGAGAATCTTGTAAACGACACTCCCTCTTCACTCTCCATCGTTTTCTCTCCCTGTATCTAGACTCTTTGTATATATATATATATATATATATAAAAAAAAAAAAAATTCTGTCTCCTTAGACCCCGAGTGGACCACCAGGTCACCGATTCTGAGACACGAAGGTCACGTCCCCTGGATACAGACCAGGGATTAGTCGCTTGATCCACGGGGTCGATTTCTAGGACGTACGGTGTTGATTCTGGACCGTGTCGGTTTATTTATTCATTTATAAAATTTTTAGTATTTTCGTCTTCTCAACTTGTACACTATAAAACCACTTCTACCATTTCGTCTCTACTCTAACTTATATACCCTCCCACACTAAACTACCTTGTCCTTTCATTACACAAACGTCCACTCTCCTTAACAATTGGGTTGGAAACAGATTGTGAATCTTCTTTCTTCTACTCAAACTTCTTGTTACATCCAACCTTTTAACCCACTCTAGTCTGAAGAAAAAGAGACCATCTTCCGTCAATATTATCTTCTCTACATATCTCATTAGTGACACACCTTACCCTTCCCGGTGACTAGTCTCCGTATATTTACTAAATGATTATTCTATCAATTACAGTCACTTCCAATCTCTGAATGTCTAAACGTCACCGTGTCTAAGGGTCGAGCAACATTAAAAGAAATCGTCGTGAGTCGTCAACACCATACCCTTGTCTCCTTCGTCTACCAACCTACTGAAAGGTACCAACTTCTCTACATGACTCGACCACACTATCTTCTTTGTTTGTCGTTCCTCGACCCATCTCTATAACCATTCTTTCACCAACTACGAGTTGTGACTCCTGTATTCACTTAATACTGTGTAAGTATATTTTTGACTGTCAATAATTTTAAATACAAATATTTCACGAATAAAATATCATAATTTCATTATTTTCACGATATCCAACATGTTTCTAAACCATTACTAGTTGACATCATGAAATCCCCAACAGAATCCGTATTACTACTTGTTTGAAGAGTTTCGGTTCTCAGAACCAACGGGGACAATTGTGTATCTGTTAGTAAACTGCCCCTAATAATAGAGACGAAATGTCCACTTCTTTTACTCTAAATCGTTTCCACTAACAAGTCTCAATATTTAAACCACTTACCGTCTCATTATTGATAATATCATGAATAACTCATCAACGACACAGTCCGTAATAAAATAAATTTATCAGAATAAATTATAAAAGGAGTGTATGACGAACTTAAAAGTAAAGAGTCAATTCTTTTGTCTGAGTCCTCTCATTATTATATTCGTTATCTACTGATAGTTTTATACTAGGGTTGTTCACGAAAATCTTCAAGTTCTCTTCTCCCTCTAGCACCCACCTA
The DNA here is from genome assembly GCA_006410555.1 of Capra ibex. NCBI lineage: Eukaryota > Metazoa > Chordata > Mammalia > Artiodactyla > Bovidae > Capra > Capra ibex. The sequence goes on along the minus strand of SJYO01007492.1, from coordinate 14,180,958 downwards.
CTTCCTGAAACCTCTACTAGAAACTTGAATCTGATACTTCCTATCCACCAACAACAAAATCAACGATTTGACACGGCTGAGAAAACACTAGGGTACCCGACACATCGGGTGGTCTAAGGAGACAAGTACCCCAAAGGGTCCGTTCATAAGAACCTCACTCAACGGTAAAGGAAGAGGTCCCCTAGAAGGGTTGGGTCCCTGACTTGGGTACGGAGGATGTAACCGTCCGTCTAAGAAATGGTGACTCGGTGGACCCTTCGGGTACTTCCTATCATCCTATCAGAAAAAAACCCTTCGACCCCCTCAAAGAAACTAAATGTAAAAGGTGCAATTCTTTTCCAAGAGATATTATCAGATCATATGGTACAAAACCCTCTTCCGTTACCGTTGGGTGAGGTCATGAGAGCGGACCTTTTAGGGTACCTGTCTCCTTGGACCATCCGACGTCAGGTACCCCAACGATTCTCAGCCTGTGCTGACCCACTGAAGTGAAAGTGAAAAGTGAAAGTACGTAACCTCTTCCTTTACCGTTGGGTGAGGTCACAAGAACGGACCTCTTAGAGTCCCTGACCCCTCGGACTTCCCGACGGCAGACACCCCAGCGTATCACAGCCTGTGTTGACTTCGCTGAATCGTCGTCGTCGTCGTCGTCACCGCCGTACAGCACAAAGACCCCCGGAAAACGAGTCTAATTTTTTTTTAATAAACACGAATAAAAATCACTTTTCTGGTTCCGATAGATATCTACAGTATTCCTGAGTTGTATTAAAGGTCTAGAATTCACATAACACAAGTTCTGACGAAATCTTCCTTACCTTCTTTAAACGAAGGTCAGTCGAAACGATCAACTGAGTACTTGAGGAATCATCCAGAAGATCCTGTCCAAAGTTTATATTTATATTTAGTCGGATAAATAGATGTATAATTAGAATCCAATAAAAAGAGGAATGTGTTATTAAAAATAGACCCATAATAAAAATGGAACCAATCATCTTTTGTCAAATGAATTTTGTTGTTACTTTTCCGGTGGCTTTTAATCAAAAAAAGTACGACTTAACTTTACCACTTTTTATTCCTGAAAAATTCCAAATTTTAAGGCATTTGGAACTTCATCCAAATTTAAAGGAAAGGAAGTCAGAACTGTGAAAGGAAAATAACAAAATCACCTTCTTTGTAAACTTATATCTTATAAAATGTAATTCCTTAGAAGTTCTTGTGTAGTCTTTCCTAAATCATTCATACTAGAGTGTAATGAGTATCATCCTCAACGAGACACACCTAAATAATAAATAGTCCAAAATATGAACCTCTACACTTGAGAAGCGTACTCCACCGGTTTCATGACCTCAAAGTCGAAATCGTAGTAAGGAAGGTTTCTTTAGGGTCCCGACTAGGGGCATAGTGACTGAACTACCTGCACTCAGACTCACTCGAGACCCTCAACCACTACCTGTCCCTCCGGACCGTACGACGCTAAGTACCCCAGCGTTTCTCAGTTTGTACTGACTCGCTGACTTGACTTGACTTATGAACCTCTACGGATATTAACGACAGACATTTAAAGACGTTTCATCAGTGGTAACGTCAAACAGAGTAAAAGTCTACTTCAATCATACATTATCTAACACCGAAGTTTACTCATGAACTACGAAACATTATATCCTGATCATTGACGTTTCTTCATTTCTATTTTGTTAAATTACTCGACACATTTCCATCGAAGGTATCCCTTTCGTGTAAAACTTTTGTTGATACTTTTTGAATGACTAAACTCTTCTTTAATTTTTTAGAAATATCAGAAAATTGGTATTTTCTTTAACTTAATCACTAATTTCCTTATATGGGATGATTTTTGTTAAGGTCCAGGTATATAAAAAATTTTAGTATTAAATTTTTTTTTGAAATCTTTAAATGGTCGAATTGGTAAAAATTCACACATTTAAGTCATCTCAATTCCTATAAGTGTAGCAATATCTTGTATAGAGGTCGTGAAAAAGTAGAACGTCTAGACTTGTTGTTGTAATTTGTTGAGGGAAAAGACGGAGTGGAACCGTGGACCATTGGTACTAAGATGAAGCACAATGATACTTAAACTGATGAAATCTATGGAGTATATTCTTCTTAGTATGTCACAAACAGATAAATACTCACGAATAAGTGAAGGATATTACAGGAATTCTAAGTAGACAAAACATCTGACACTGTACAAAAGGAAGGAAAAATTCCGACTATAAAGTAACATACATATACGGTGTAAAAGAAGTAGGTAAGTAGAGAGTCCCCTGTAATCCCAAGAAAAGTGACCACCGTTAACACTTATCACGACAACACTTCCATCCATAGGTCATAGAGAAAACTCTGGAGCGAAAGTTAAGAAAACTTATATATGAGTCTAACCTTAACAACCTAGTTTACCATAAAGAAAAATTTAAGAAAAAATGAATAAATAAAAAAGGAAAATTAAAAAATTAAAAGCCCACGATATGACGTGTAGTACACCCTAGAACCAAGGGACTGGTCCCTAACTGGACACTGGGACCGTCACCTACACGTCTCAGAATTGGTGACATAGAGGTCTCTTCAGGGAGTTTACCATAAAGATAAAAATTAAAAAACTCCATGGAGGTATGACAAAAGGGATCAGCAACCTGGTAAAATGTCAGGATGGTTGTCACGTGGTTGTCTTCCCAAGGTCGAAGAGATCTAGGAGTGGTTGTGAACACAAAAGACAAAACAAACAAAAATTATCATCGGTGGGAATAGTCTGAATACTCAAGTCTGAAATGTTCAATCAAGATAGTTTGCAAGTACCTATTAATATTGAAATCTATTTAAGAAGATCTCAGATCTTTTTATTAATACGTAAACTTACAAGACCTATAAAACATATTTACCTTAGTATTAAAAAACAGGAAAATACAGACCAAATAAAGTAAACCGGACTACAAAGGTTCTAAATAGGTAAAACATCATACATAGTCTTGACGTAAGGAAAAACACCGACTTATGACAAGAAAATATACATATATAATGAAAAACATACAGATAGTTAGACAACTACCTGTGAACAAAAGTGTTGTTTATATTAAAATTTTTCTATATTAAATGATATCGTCGTTGTCGTTAAATTTTTTATGGATCCTTGTTTTAGTCATGTTCTACAAGTACGGGAAAATACCTCTTCTAATATTTTAAAGTAACTTTCTGTAATCTCTTCTAGATTTATTTAACCCTATGGTATAATTACTTGTCCTTCTGAGTCATAGTATTTTTTGTAATCAAGAAAGGTTTAATTAAATATTCAAGTCATGTTAAGATAAATTATTATCCTATAAAGTAAATTGAACTGTTGGAGACAGGTTTTAAATGTATCCTCTCGTTTGACGGTTATTTTTAATCCTCTTAAAAAATCTAGCACACTGAACTTTTTGGCACGATAAACTTGTGACATTATGACCGTGTCTTATCTGGTGTTACCTCGTCTTATCTCCGGTCTTTGTCTTGGACAAGTACATTCCTTTAAGTTATATACTGTCACTCTAAAAACGTCTACTCACTCCTTTATTATCTGACTGATTTGTCAGATTTACCATTACTTTATTACTCTATGGATATACTTTTATTACCTTAAAGATAAGTGTCGTATATATGTTCATTCTTTCACTTTCACAATCAACGAGACATCATTAATTTCTACATTTATACTTTGAAAATCTTTATTAAACATTAAACTTACTATTTCTTTTTATGTTTATATAGATAATAGTTTTATTTTTTTACATGTCAACAATTTTGTACTTTACTTTATATGGGATAGTAGATCCTCTTTTACAAACATTTTATGAATTGATTTTGCTTATCCCTGAAGGCACCACCAGGTCACCAATTCTTAGACGGAACGTTACGTCCCTTACGTCTAAGTTAGGGACACCCCCTTGATTCTAGGGTTTACGGAACCCCGTTGATGACTCGGGAGAACGGTCTCAATTCTGGACCGCGTCGGTTTTTATTTATTTATATATATAAAATTTCTTAACTATATGTCTATGTGTTTCTTATAAAATATTTGGTCATTACTATCACCCGACCTTTAAGTATCTTCTTCTTTACGTTTACTTCATATTTGTACTTCTTCAGAAATTAGAATCAGTACTTTTACGTTTAATTTTGGAGTTTATTATGTAATATGAACAGTAAAACCATTCCTCCACCTTATTACCTTTGAGAGTACATGACGACACCCCTCACCTCATAGTGAACTTTGAGGTGAAATCTTCTATCAAATCTTCATAGACTGTATCACATATGGGATCCCTTTGAACTCTTCCACCCGTTCTCAAACATACACATTGTTATACTCTTTTAAGCATCGTTATAATAAATAATTTCGTTTTTTGACGGTTGACAAGTTTTCCGTAGTCATTATCTCACTTCCTTAACATCTTATAAATATATCATCATCCCTTGTCGCTTTTATTGGTGTCGATGTACATTAACCGTTGTAGGTAACCTAGTATCTTTTTCGTTCTCTTAAGGTCTTTTTGTAGACGAAGTAACTGATACGATTTCGGAAATTGATACACCTAGTGTTGTTTGACACCTTTTTTAAGAATTTCTCTACCCATATGGTCTGGTGGAATGACGGAGGACTCTTTGGACATACGTCCAGTTCTTTGTCGACGATCTTGGTCTGTACCTTGTTAACCTGACCAAGGTTTAACCCTTCCCTCATGCAATTCCAACATATAACAACGGACCGAATAAATTGAATATACGGCTTATGTAATACGTTTCAAGGTCCGACCTACTTAATGTTTGATCTTAGTTCAAACGACCCTCTTTATGGTTATTGGAGTCTCAACGTCTACTGTGGCGGGAAGACCGTCTTTCGCTTCTCCTTAATTTCTCGGAGAACTACTTTCACTTTCTCCTCTCATTTTCTCAACCGAATTTTGAGTCGTAAGCTTTTTGGTTCTAGTACCGTAGGTCAGGGTAGTGAAGGACCGTTCATCTACCCCTTTGTTACCTTTGTCACTGTCTGAAATAAAAGAACCCGAGGTTTTAGTGACGTCTACCACTGACATCAGTACTTTAATTTTCTACAAACGAGGAACCTTCTTTTCAATACCGGTTGGATCTGTGGTATAATTTTTCGTCTCTGTAATGAAACGCTTGTTTCCAGGTACATCAGTTTCGACATCAAAAAGGTCATCAATCCATACCTACACTCTCAACCTGGTCAACTCGTGACTTCTTAACTACGAAAACTTGACACCACGACCTCTTCTGAGAACTCTCAGGGAACCTGACGTTCCTCTAGGTTGGTCAGGTAGGATTTCCGTTAGTCAGGACTCATAAGTAACCTTCCTTACTACGACTTCGACTTCAAGGTTATGAAGTCGCTTTTGGACTACGTTTCTCGACTGAGTAATCTTTTCTGGTACAACGACTCTTTCTGACTTCCGTTCTCCTCTTCCCCTATCGTCTTCTGTTCTACTAACCTACCGTAGTGACTGAGTTACCTGCACTCAAACTTGTTCGAGGTCCTCTACCACTTCCTGTCCCTTCGGACCATACGACGTCAGGTACCCCAACATTTCTCAGTCTGTGTCAACTCGTGGGCTTGTTGTTGTTGTGTACATAATTATATTTACTTAGAATTTCTGTACATGTCTTACTAAGTCCGACACCTTACTAAGAAGGAAGACTTTCAATGTTTCTCTGTTTTATAAAATCCTCTATCTCGGGGACCCCTTTTTATTATTCCCTTAAACCCCCTAAATTTTTCGTCACCGTCTCCTTCTTTTCAAACCGTTCCTTAGACTTTTCGTTGTCGGTCTGTATGTTGATTCATATTGACTTTTCCTAGTTCTGGTCCATCAAAAAGACAGTATATACGTTAACATCATGACCCAACTTCCATTCCGAACTTAACTTTGTGTAGTGAGAAAGACACTAACCAGAAATATACACACATAAAAATATAAAAGAAACAATACTCCAATGTCTTCCAGATAATTTTTCCCGACTATATTCAGACAAAATTTAACCTTAAAATTTTCATTGAAACAAACGGAAGAAAAGATAATAACTCTATATTAAGTGTACGACAATATCAGTAGTAAAATTTTATATGTTAAGTCGTCGAAAATCATATAAGTATTTCAATACGTCGGTTGATTAAGGTCTTGTGATTTTTTACATCCGTAAAGGAACCACCAGGTCATCAATTCTTAGACGCAAAGATGACGTCCCCTGCACCCTTGATTCTAAAGTGTACGACGTACATCGTGTCTCGTGGGAGGTTTTACAACATTTGGAACATCGGAATCGTCAGTGAGGGATAAGACGAATGGCTTCGGGTATCGTTGGTGACTGGATGAGGACAGAGATACCTAAACGGACAAGACCTGTAAAGTATATTTACCTTACTATGTCATATATCGGTAAACACAAACTGAAGAAGTCTATCGTTTTACAAAAGTTCCAAGTAGATAAACATCGTATATAGTCATGAAGTAAAGAAGGATACCGACTCATTATAAGGTGAAATACATAGATGGTGTAAACAAATTCACCATTTCTTAGGCGGACGGTTATATCCTCAGTGTTCTCTATGTCCAAGTTAGTGACCCATCCTTTCTAGGCTCTATTCCTTCACCGTTGGATGAGGTCATAAGAACGGACCTTTTAAGGTACCTGTCTCTTAGGACCACCCGACGTCAAGTACCCTAACATTTCTCAGTCTGTACTGACTCACTGACTTGTGTGTAAACCAAAAGGAAGTAGTCAACTATCTATAAGCCCAACAAAGACGAAAAGTCGAGATTACTTCTTACGACGATACTTGTAAGTACACGTCTTAAAAATTAAAGGCCAAAAGAACCCATTTATGGAACCTCATCTCAACGACTCAGTATACCATTGAAATACAAATTCAAAAACTCCTTGACGGTTTGACAAAAGGTGTCACCGACGACGTACTAGAATGTAGGAACGGTCGTTGCATACTGCCAAGGTAAAGAAGACGTAGGAGAAGTTGTGACAATAGACAGTAAAAATAACATCTGTAAGATCGTCTACACTTCATCATAGAGTAACATCAAAACTAAATGTAAAGGAACTACTGATCACTTCAACTCGTAAAAAGTACACGTATAACCTGTAAACATATAGAAGAAACGACTTTACAGACAAGTTATAAAATAAGGGACACCCCCGATAAGATCCATCTTAACAAAAGATTTAAAAAATAAATAAATAACTGAAAACTGACACGACCCAGAAGTAACGATGTCTGAAAAAAGATCAACGTCATTCGTCCCAGATGAGAGATCAACGCCACTCACCCCTGATAAGAGATCAACGCCACGTGTCCGAAGAGTAACGTCACCGAAGAGAATAACACCTCGTGCCCGAGGCCCCGTACACCCGTAATCATCGACACCGTACGCCCGAGTCACCATACCGAGGGACTGACATCTTATGTCCGAGTCAACAACATCGTGTGTCCGGATCAACGAGGCGTCATACACCCTCGAAGGGTCTAGTCCCTAACTTGGGTACAGTTGACGTAACCATCCGTCTGACCAGTGGTGACTCGGTGGTCTCTTAACAAAAGAATTAAAGTCAAAACTAACAATTAACGATCACATATCTTTAAGTTAACTGAAAAAGAAATGATTGATTTAATTATCACCAAAGAAAACCCAATACTAATATCCTCCGAATGGGAAAAAAAATTCAAGGACAATCCTTGATCCGGTGTGTCGTCCTTCACTCGTTGTTTACTCGTTCGGTTCGAAACGACGACGACGACGACGATTCAGCGAAGTCAGCACAGGCTGAGACACGCTGGGGTATCTGTCGTCGGGTGGTCGTCGAGGGGTATTAAGGGGTGACGAACATAATGACGAATTTTGTATAAAGAGACGGGAGGGAGGGAAGGTATCTTTTTAACAGAAGGTACTTTGACCAGGGACCACGGTTTTTACAACCCCTGGCGACGTAATAGTCCAACTTCTTTTAGGGAAGACGAGGATCAAACAACTCACAAAAATACAACTTTCTAACAAACTAAAAACAGTTCACGAAAAAGACGTACGTAACACTACTGATTTGGAAATAAGAAAATAAAACAATTATTCCATACTACAGTAACTAAAGACAAACAACTTGTGGAACGTAAGGACCTGGTTTAGAGTGGATCAGTACCACATACTAGGAAAAATACAAAACAACCTCAACCAAACGATCATAAATCAACTCCCAAAAACATAACAACAAGTATAACCCTATAACCCAGGTATCAAAAGAAGAGAAAACAACAGAAAAAGACCAGAACCACAGTCTACGTTACTCAACCTTCCTCAAGGGAGGAGACAAAACGATTAAGGAGAAAGGGGGATTACAGGTTAGGATCAAAAGAAGTCAAGACAACAATGAAGTTTTTAAAATCACGATAAAAAACCAAGACAAAAAAAAAAAACTTATTTGTGGATTTTTATGAAATATCAGAAGTATTAACGTAAATCACATAGTTAACCCTCATACTAAGTACCATGTGTCGTTTGAAATTTACTTTAGATGGATTCTATGATAGAAAGAACCTGTCAGTTCATGTTCCTGTCCTCCTTGATAAATCTACATTATTTTTTAAAATATCCATTCTGCTCTCTCAAATTCTCCTAACAAGTTCCAATGTAATGATCTAATACCGGTTCGAACCTCTAAAATAAAATCTGGACATCGAAAGATACACAAACACTCGTTATGATTCTTTATCATAAGACAAATCAACTTACCTGATACAGATTTTGAATAGTACAATATTCGTAGTATAAAAGGTTACCTCTTCAGGAATCTTTATATTACTTAAGTAACGACAGTCCTTCTATAATAACCTTAGAAGTTTCGTCAATTAAAATTGACTTCCTTAACGACAAATGGATTTAATATAGTACACTCACCTGTTTTTTATTTCAGTCACAGTTTTATTTAACTTTAGACTTCCTTGAGAACAGAGATCCAACCCCTTTCCTTGTTTCCCTTGTCTTTAGTGGAATGATAAAGTTGAATTAAAAAAAAAATTATAATTTTTTCAGACTCCAAATAAATCGTAAAATAGACTCCACGATTACTCTCATTTTCTTCTTGTACTTCTAGTTAGGGCGTAAGTTAAAATTCCTCAGAACGCTATCACTTTCGTGAGTCTGATTGTTAAAACTTTCATACTTTACGGATACAAATGTTGTGTTTATGACTTTCCTAAAGGACAGGTTTCCTCTATTAGACTTATAGACGTTTTAGAAAGGTCAGACTTCTGAGGGTTGTGGGTACCAAGACGACAAAAAGGGTTAAGATTGGACCTTGAGACCTGTTTTGTTCATCATGTCTTTCGAGAAGATCCGTCTTCTCAGAGACGACGACGACAAATCAGTGTTTCAGACTGAGACGCTGGGGTACCTGACATCGGGTGGTCCGACGAAACGCAGGTACCCTAAAAGGTCCGTTCTTATGACCTCACCTAACGGTAAAGGAAGAGGTGTTGGATCTATAAAATTGAAAATTAATAATTAATTTACAATGAAGATAATTGAATTTTTTTTAAAAAAAAACGAATACTCTGTCAGAAAGTCTTTTTATGTAAAAGTTTCTTTTTTTATTCGTTATATTAAAATTCTTTTATTGTATATACAAAGATTTCTATTTTAGTATTGAAGTTAAAATGACTCGGTTCTTCGACTTGATCTTCATGAACGACCTTTAACGTCAAAAGACAGAGTTACAGTTATTACATACTTACTTTAAGACACAACACTAACCGAATACATGACAAAAGTAAGTCTCTAATCAAAACGGTCGTTATAGACTAAACCCTAACCTTAAATAGAGTATTTCGTCCAACCAAAAACCCTGCATCCTTTCCCAGTCACAATGATTACTCGTACGATGTCTCTCTTTTAAAGTCACCTCTTTTTATCGTAAACAAGTACGTACTTGTTTTAACACGACATTAAGTCACAACATACGGTTTATCGGACACTTCAGACCTAACCTCACACCGTCGACCCCCGCCCCCCAACATAAATTGGTAATAGAAACTTTTTCTTCAACCAATTTCTACAGTCAACAAAAAGAAAATCTTTCTACTTTGCAAAAACAAAAAAAAATTAGAGGACAAAAGTATTAAAATAAAAATCCAAAAGTTTTTCGACTTCTAAATTCATTTTAAAAAAAAGAAGGAAGACAAATCAACCAAAAAAGGAGACCTATCAGGCTAGGTGGTCAATAAGAAAAGATTCGCAAAAAGACATAGATTGTAATATAGTCGTAGGTGTCATCAAGATCAAGAAAAATTTTTCAAGAGATTTTACTTTATCCAAGTATTCAAAATCCTTGACATAAGATAAGTAATAAATAAATATAAATAAATATATACAAACTAAAGTAACCCAGAATCAACGCCGTGTGTCCTAGAAACAACACCACGTTCCCGAAGTGCCATCAACAGCAAACACCACGCACCCGAATCAACGGGGAACCGTACACCCTAGAATCAAGGGGCTGGTCCCTAACTTGGGTATAGGGGACGTAACCTTCCGCCTAAGAATTTGTGACCTGGTGGTCCCTTCAGGGATCCTTGACTTAAAATTATGTTAATAAATCAAAACAATGAAAACATAAAGAAGATGGGAGGGACCACCGAGTCTACCATTTCACAGACGGATGTTACGTCCTCTGGGTCCAAGCTAAGGACCCAGTCCTTCTAGGGGACCTCTTCCTTTACCGTTGGGTGAGGTCATAAGAACGGACCTTCTAGGGTACCTGTCTCCTTGGACCATCCGATGTCAGGTACCCCAACGTTTCTCAGCCTGTGCTGACTCGTTGAAGTGAGTGAAAACATAAATTTTGGAACACATTAAAGTCTAATAAGTGTTTGTGTACATGACCCTTAAAAAGAGAACAAGGGACCAAGGAATCGTCACCAATCATTGACGACAAAAGTACAAAGGTCTTTAAGTCTCATTAAAAAATTATTTTACCGGTAGATTTCATGGTACCAATTCTGAAATAAGTCCATCAGTCTTAAATAGTAGACTACTTTATAAAGTCTAGACAATACACATGAACTATTGTAGCAAACGGAAACTGTTACCTCCACCACCAAATCAGCGACTCAGCACAGGCTGAAAACACTGGGATACCTGACATCGGACGGCCCGAGGAGACAGGTACTCTAAAAGGTCCGTTCTTATGACTTCACCCAACGGTAAAGGAAGAGGTCACCTAGAAGGGCTGGGTCCCTAACTTGGGCCCAGAGGACGCAACGTCCGTCTAAGAAAGGGTTGACTCGATGTTCCCTTCGGAAACTGTCATGAAGTGTTCTATTAAAGAAATAAATGAACCAAAATAAATGTGTCATGAGAGTTATTGTATACCGGTTCCAAATATATTTACTTTGCAAAAAGAATTTGACTCTTAAAAATCCAGTTCCTATAAACATCTTCCATCTTAATTTTTTGTTTACATTCTCCAACTATGTCTTTCTAAATTTCTTTCGTAACGTTCGAGGAAAAACTGAAAATCCACTAACTAGTCTTAGTTATAGATTTATAATTGAATTTAATCAATTTACATTTCTCCTTTGTACTTAATCATCATCAAACAAAGAAGAAACAGAAATAATTCAATTTTCAAAGACTAGATGATCAAACGGTAGAGATCAATATGATTTGACGGTCATTGTCAACTGATTCGATCTCTAGGATCCCTGAAAAAAGGTTTATGTATCTACTGACGAAAATACAAACGGAAAACCAAGACGTATACAATGAATCCAGACCAAACCACCATTGAATTTGTAGGACAATTACGGATTATTTACCAAAACCACAGGTGACACAGTGGAGATCCATTCTTTTTTTGGAAAAAGAGATGGAAATATACAAGTCAATGACCCCTAAAGTTTAATTTAAGTGTTAACGGTCTAATTCTTTCCTTTTCAAAATGGGGAGCACGTGTCCTCACAGTGTCTTTTTTCTTCACTTTTGGGTTTCTTCGTCAATCCGGATTCTCGAAGATACGGTATAAAAAAGAAAATTTAACCTGATATTAACTATATATTGTAATACAAAGTCCATACGTCATATTACTAAACTATATACATATATAACACTTCACTAGTGTCGTTCAGATCAATTGTAGATAGTGGTACATATCAATGTCTAAAAAAAGAGTACTACTATTGAAAATTCTGAAAAAGAGAATCATTGAAAGCTTATAGGATACATCTTAATAACTGACACCAGTAGTCCGACATGTAATGTAAAGGTCCTGAATAAACAAAGTATGGACCTTCAAACAGAGAAAAGTGACGGGAGTGGGTAAAGCGAACAGAGAGTAAGGAACGGAGACCGTCAGTGGTTAGACAAGATAGATCCTCAATACAAAAAAAGAAAAATAAAGTCTAAGATGTATGTTCACTCTAGTATCTCATAAACAGACAGACAGAATAAAGTGATTGTATTACGAAAGTTCCAGGTAGGTACAACGGTGTTTACCGTACCAATAAAAGAAAAATACTGACTTATTATAAGGTAATATATACACACACACACAATATATATATATATATATATATACAGACATACAGACATACATACATACATACCGACACGGTACACCGAACACCCTAATTCTAGGGACTGGTCCCTAACTTGGGTCCGGTGTCGTCACTTTCGGACTTTCGTGACTCAGGATTGGTGACCTGGAGGTCCTTTAAGGGAGGTAACATATACAAAAGAAATAGACACGTAGGTAGACACCTGTAAATCTAACAAAGACATAGAACCGATAACATTTATTACGACGTTACATGTACCCCGAGGAAGACAGAACAACTTACTTATAAGAGAAACAAAAACCTATTTATGGGTCTTCATCTCTACGACCAAACATGTAGTTAAGGTAAAAAGTTAAAAATTCCTTAGAAGTATGACAAAAGATATCAACGATATGGTCAAATGTAAGGTATGACTGTCAAGTACTCCCGAAAGAAAAGAGGTGTAGGAACGGTCGTGAACAATAAAGAACAGGAAAACAAATAAAAACCGACAAGACCCAGAAACAACGACGTACCCGAAGAAAAGATCAACGCCACACACCCGAAGAATGACATCAACGGAGAGAACTCGTATCCAAGACCCCGTAAACCCGGAGGCATCGACACCGAGGACCGAGATATCGTGTCCGAGTCACCACACCGAGTACGCGAATCAACGAGACATCGTATACACCCTAGAAGGGTCTAGTCCCTAGTTTGGGTACAGATTACGTAACCGTCCACCTAAGAAATGGTGATTCCATGGTCCCTTCGACGAAACAGAAAAAGTATTACCGGTAAAATTGTCCACACTGTACTATAGATAACAAAGTAAACCTAAAGGAACTATTAATCACTACAACTCGTGGAAAAGTACATTGTCGGTAGACATACAGAAAAACTTTTTCACCGACACGTCTAGGAGACGGGTAAAAAATAGTCTAAAAAACGATAACTCAACGTATTGAAAATTTATATAAAATCTATAATTAGAGAATAGTCTATATACTAAACGTTTATAAAAGAGGGTAAGTCAACCAACGAAAAAGTAAAACAACTACCCAAAGAAACGACATGTCTTCGAAAAATCAAAATACATCAGGGTCAACAACTAAAAACGAAAACAACGGAAACGAAACCACAGTTTAGGTTTTTTGGTAACGGTTCCAAATACAGTTCCTGGAATGGAAGACAAAAGAAGACCCTTAAAATACCAAAGTCGAGAATACACACTAACAAATTAGGTAAATCTTTTACAAACAAATAAACCGACATGACCCAGAATCAACGTCGTACGTCCTAGAAATCAACACCGTACACTTGAGAATCAACATTGTACATCCGAGGTCAAGGGACTGGTCCCTAACTTGGGTCCCGGGGACGTAACCCTCGTACCGTACAAGACAAGATATTGTGTAGACCGGAAGACTTATCCCACAGTCTAGTCTTAGCCTCGGACGAGAAATAGGAGCGAGAGAGAAAAAAAAAAACCAAATTGTTAAGTCAATATATATTTGGAAAACATGTACTTGTTTTTCACCACTATTCTTTTTTTTAGGGAAAAAGTTGTGTCCGGACTAATTTAATCGTCAAGAATTCGAAAAACCAAACCCCGGAAATGTGAGAATTTGTAAAAACTTCTGGGATTTCTTAAAAACAAATACCTTCAATATAGATAACAATGACATAATCTTTGATTTTGACCCTTTTAAACTTTTACTAATGAAATAAGTAAATTTTTATTGTCATTGTTTTGATAATGTAATTGTATTTACTTTATAAAGTTTACTTTTTATTAAATTAAAGATTTAGTTTAAATCAATCTTCTTACCGTAACCAAAAGAAAAAAAAGTTTAGAGAAATGAGAGACCAATTATTTCCCGTCTACCTAAGAATATAGATGAAGAAAGTATACAACACTATACAACAGAACCAACTTCAAATACTTCTTTTTAGATCAGAATGTGTCTATGTATCAACGTTTTCCCTCCTTATAAAATTGTATTAATTATAATCACAAATTCGAGAAGGAACTGTAATGTCGTTTTGAAATTATCAAAGAATTTCCAACTAACTTTACACCTTAGTTTTTGGTATAGGCCGAAGGAAACACCAGGTCAGCAATTCTTAAGTGGAACGTCACGTTCCCTGTGATTAAGGTAGGGACCAGGTCCTTCCGGGAGTACGGTACCTCGTCGATTCGGGTACACGACGTTGATGACTTCGGAAACACCGATCTCGGGTACTAGACGTCATTCTCTTCGGTGGTGTTACTCTTCGGGCACGTGACACTACTTCTCGACAGGAACGAGTGGTGTCTCTTTTGGGTACGCGTCGTTGTTTCCGGATGGTGTCGGTTTATTGATTTTAGAATTTCCCTTAAAGGCCCACCAAGTCACCAATTCTGACGCGAAGGTCACGTCCCCCTCACCCAAACTAGGGACCAGACCCTTATTCTAGGGCGTACGACGTGTCGCGTCGACTTTTTATTTTTGAATGGTTTGTTGAAAAGTTTGAGAATAATATAATATCAGGTAACCAGACAGAACATGAAATCACCTTAAGAATCGGTACGTACTAAAATTTTGTAGTATTTAACAACATCAGGTAAACCCAATGTAATTGTTCTTATAAAATCTGTTCCATCGAATAGTTGTCGTCTTTAAATAACAGGTGTCAAGACCTCCGACTCTTTAGATATTAGTTCCACGGTAGTCTAAACCGTAGACCACTCTTGAGTCAAAGTGTAAGTATCCACCGATACGAGAGACTCAGGAATACACCATCTTCCCCCCAGATCTGACGATTCCCTCCAGAGACCCCAGAAGAAAATATTCCTAGGACTAGGGTAATTACTTCCGATGTAGGAGTACTAGATTAGTGGAGGGTCTCTGGGGGTGGAGGTTTTTTGTAGTATAACCCTCAATCCCAAATTGTATACTTTAAACACCCGTATACAATCCGACATGGGACGTCCGGACATTCGGGACGGACAAGAACGGGGTGAATTTCTGATTTCTTTCTCGAGCCTCAGTCGTTGTCTCTATAGTTATCAAAGTATCCACCCACTTAGAATGTATCTGTCGTCTACCGATGACCTCCTTCCCCTCCACCCACTAAGTGTAGCACAACCGAGTAACCAATGGTCCCTTTGGTTGTCTCCCCCTATCCGGAAACTATTCGATAGTGTCACCTCTATTAAAACGAAATTTCTAACTTTTCTAGTGATCGACCACACCTCGTCCACTAACTAATCTAAGATACTAATTGTGCCTTAGTATTCAGTACACTTATTTCACGTCCATTTCGTCCCTGACCTACCGGACCAGCATGTGTTATGTGTGTCAGTCTGACATCGCCAGAAAAACTCTTCTAACCGACTGAATTAATCCATCCAGAAGGTTGTACAAAAGTGCAAATTAAGACGTTATAATTCATTTGTATAATTATGGTGACAACTGGAGTGATCATTTCAAAATTTCATAACCCTTCGAAAGTTCAAAAAATCTTCAACATTATAAGAAAACTTTCGAGTCAAAACAATATTACCGTCGTTTATGATAGGTATCAAAAGACATTTCACTCTCGGAAATAAAAATTCTTTTTACAGACGGTTTATGGGTAGAATTATTAATATCAAACAATCGGTAAAAATTTCAATTTTTATCTTAAGACACCTCTTTTATCGAAAGTTCAGTTAGTGAATTCACAAAAGAAGATGTATTGACAGTATATTACAACACGTCTTGACGAAATACACATAAAAAGTAAAACAGTGTATCTTATAATTTTTCTATAATTCCAGTTCCAAATATTTTCAAATCCATATATATAAAATTATTATTTTATTTATATCGCTACATTATTTTATAAAATGATGAAATACAACCTGTAAAAACTCAGGTTGACTGAAAAAAAATTCTGAGTCTACACACTGTTTCTTAACTCACTGATTTTACTATTTTATCATGTCAAAGTAAGGTGACGAAAATAAATAGAAAATAGGTCATATGAATATGTAAGAGTCACTTGGTATTGATTCATTTTTTCCTTTATGATTGTACTTTTATCAAAACTAAAAATACAAGGAACTTTTTTCAGAGTCCCCGGGAACCCCCAAACACCTTGTATGAAACTTTCGACAACGTGACAGTAGTCCTCTTCTCACGAGAAAGATACAGTACTACTAAAATCACCCTTAGTAGAATCGGTAAATAAACCAGGACACATCCTTTTGCTTTCCTTTACTAATCCTAACACGTCCACTTTTTTAACAAGATTATATATGTTTTATATTCTAAATATTAAAATTGGTAAAATTCATACGTCAAGTCACCGTAATTCATTTAAGTACTACGACACGTTGGTTATGGTGACACGTAAAGGTCTTAAACAGTAGTAGGGATTGTCTTTCAGTCATGGAAAATCTGTCATTAAGGAGATAAGAGGGATAGGGTGTCCAGGAGATGCAAAACAGAGATAATTAAACGGAGACGACCCTCGTAGTAAATTCGACGTAATTGTCACAAATAGAGAAAAACAGACCAAAGAAAGTGAAGTGCAATACACAAGTCCTAAACAAGTACAACAGCGAACGCAGTCTTAATGCAGGAAAAAATTCCGACTTATTATCAGGGAAATAAACATATGATGCACGACAGCCAGACAAGAAGACAACTACCTCAGTCGAACAAAGACAGAAGCCGATAACGCTTATTACGACGATACTTGTAACCACATGTTCATAGACTCGGGAACGAAACTTAAGAAAACTCATATACGGATCTTCACTTTAACGACCTATTAGACCATTAAAATATACAAATTGAAAAATTCCTCGGTGTCGTAGACATGGTAAAAATGTAAGGGCATCGTCACATGGTCCCAAGGTTAAAGAAGTCTAAAAACGGTAGTGAACGACAAAACAATAAAACTATTATCGGTAGGATTACTTATACTTCGTTATTAAGTAACACCAAAACTAAACGTCAAGGGATTATTGGTTACTATTAGAAAAGCACACAAATAACCAGAAAACACATAGAAGAAACCTTTTTATAGATAGTACAGGAAACCGATAAAAAATCTAACTCAACAAACAAATAATCGAGATCATCAAAAAACAAAATAAAAACTAACTATAAAAGATATAAATCTCATACAGTAGACGTTTGTCTCCATCAAAACGTAAAAAAAAAAAGGTACGACGGACTGAACATCCTAGAATCAAGGGACTAGTCCCTAACTTGGGTCCGGTAGATTCACTTACATGGCTTAGAATTGGTGACCTGGTGGTACCATAAGAGAACGAAAAAAAAAAAAAAGTAAGGGAAAAAAAAAAATTTAAAAATAAAAATGAAATAAAATGAAATGTTATGACATAATCAAAACGGTATGTAACTGTACTTAGACGGTCCCCACATGTACTCAAGGGTTAGGACTTGGGGGGAGGTTGGAGGGTGGGATAAGAGAACGAAAAATCAAAGGTTAAACCTACGGAGAATAAAGAAAAAGAACGGATTAAAGACCGATCTTGGAGGTCAGGGTAGGTTGAAAATGTAGTAAAATGAGTCCAAAGTTTTAGGACACTCTTCTCTAAGTCAAACAAAATAAGTTTAAGACACAGGTAGGGACTTAGGGAATCGCAACCCCTATTGTCCTATGGAACTAAATGGTTCTGTACATGTCCCTTCCTCAGTAAGATGGTCCATTTTCATGTCATGACAATATTTCTTCCCGTCCACCGACCCAGTTGTTGGTCTTTGTTTGCTTGACGGTAAGTGAGGTTCCGGGAAAAACCAGTGTCAACTAACCCCGTTTAGGTCCTAATCTTGGGTTCAGGAAACTAAGTATCCGGTCATCGAAACAAGACATAAGATCGTCAAGAAATAATATGTAATTGGTACTTTAATTAAAAGAATCTTACGAGTCAAGTGAAATAAACTTACAAGAAACAATGGTCAACGGTGTTAAATTATTCCGAAAGTTCGTCGCAAAAGACAATATGTCTTTTTTCAAACAACCTATTATAACTTAAAAAATATTCAGGAATACAATTAGATTTTTAAATACAAGTTATACATATATACCTTAAAGTACAATTCAAAAATAAGAAACAGGTTATTCTGAGTACCGTACATAGTTTTGAACTAAAACCGTAAACGTAAATTTGTAAAGAGATAAAATTAAATAAATCCTACAACTGAATATTTCCCTACTGGTCAAAGTAAGTTTTCGTAGAGGGTTTTGTACAACATCTAATAAAAGAATTCTTTCCTAATAAGGAAGGACATATTCTTTCTCCAACAGAAACTTCACCAATTTTACATCGAGGTCGGGAATAATCCCGAAGGGACCACCGAGTCGACCATGTCTTAGGCGGACATGACACCCTCTGGACCCAAGCTAGGAATCCAACCCTTCTAGGGGACCTCTTCCTTTTTCGATGGGTGAGGTCATAAGACCGGACCTCTTAAGGTACCTGACATATATCGGGTACCCTAACGTTTCTCAGTCTGTACTGACTCACTGAAAGTGAAGTGAAGGTTGGGAATAATCAACCCGTACCCGATATATAGAAAAACACGAAGTCAAAACATAAACATTGTACACATATTATTATCATAGAGGAAATATTCTAATAACACTCCCAGTCTAATTGATTATACATATTTCGTGAATCTTGTTACGAACAGTTTATCATTCATTTGTGAGTCACTTATAATCGTATACAGGGGTGACCTCTCCGTAGAACCAGGGTTATAAAAAGTTATTCGAGGTGTGTCGTTCTAAACATCACAAACAAACGAAACTATCTAAATCCCACTTAATCATATGGTCCTCCCGAAGGGACCACCGAGTCTACCATTCCTTAAGTGGACGTTACACCCTCAGGACCCAAGTTAGGGACCCAACCCTTCTAGGGGACCTCCTCCCGTCCCGTTGGGTGAGGTCATAAGAACGGACCTCTTAGGAGTACCTGTCTCCTCGGACTGCCCGAAGTCAGGTACCTCATTGTTTCTCAACTTGTACTGACTCGTTGATTCATGTCATATGGTCCTTTAAAGTAATGATTGAGTTGTTTTATGCTCGAAGACTGTAAATAATCTTTGATATAATCCATAACTCCAATGTTACTACTGATCATATGCGAAGAATGATCCTCGAACATCAGATGACCCTTAGTGTTTTCTCGTTCTATAATTATCTCTGACTGGCCATGATATTATTCTTATTCGTTCGTCCAATAGCTTATCTCCCTGTGACTCAGAACGGTCCTCTCTCTCTCCCGTAAACTCTTCAAAGGAACTTCTCCACAGCTTTTACTTAATGTATATCCTAAATAGTCCATCTTTAACCCACCGACCTCTATTCTAAACCTCCAGATGTTGTACTTTGATGGGGACATTTCACATCTCTTGTATCACAACGTTTGAATGACATATGTCCATCGATACTCACTTCGTCTGATATATAAAATTTGTACACGATGTGATCGTTTTAGTTTCACTATCGACTATGAACCGGAATCCATAGAACCCTCTGGGATCCCTCATCAAAAACGAAACACCGTTATACCCAAATCCTAAAGGTCTGGAAGTCAAAAATTTCTCTTCGGACTTTAATTCTAAAACACAGTAAAGTCAAGTCAAGTCAGCGAGTCAGCACAGGCTGAGAAACGATGGGTACCTGATGTCGTGTGGTCCGAAGGGACAGGTAGTGGTTGAGGGCCTCGAACGAGCTTTAGTACAGGTAGTTTAACCACTATGGTAGGTCGGTAGATTAAGAGACAGTACGACAAGAGAGAGAAAGTTAGAAAGGGTCGTAGTCCCAGAAAAGATTACTCAGTCAAGAAACGTAGTCCACCGGTCACATCACCTCGAAGTCGAAGTCGGAGTCGGAGTCAGGAAGGGTACTTATAAGTCCTGACTAAAGGAGATCTTAACTGACCAAACTAGAGGAACGTCAGGTTCCCTGACAGTTCTCAGAAGAGGTTGTGGTGTCGAGTTTTCGTAGTTAAGAAACTACGAGTCGAAAGAAATATCAGGTTGAGAGTGTAGGTATGTACTGGTGACCTTTTTGATATCGGAACTGATTAGCCTGGAAACAACCGTTTCATTACAGAGACTAAAACTTATACGATAGATCCAACCAGTATTGAAAAGAAGGTTCCTCGTTCGCAGAAGATTAAAGTACCGAAAGTCAGTGGTAAACGTCACTAAAACCTCGGGGGTTTTATTTCAGACAGTGACAAAGGTGACAAAGGAGTAGATAAACGGTACTTTACTACCCTGGTCTACGGTACTAGAATCAAAAGACTTACAACTTGAAATTCGGTTGAAAAAGTGAGAGGAGAAAGTAGAAGTAGTTCTCCGATAAATCAAGAAGAAGTGAAAGACGGTACTCCAACCACAGTAGACGTATAGACTCCAATAACTATAAAGAGGGCCGTTAGAACTAAGGTCGAACACGAAGGAGGTCGGGTCACAAAGAGTACTACATGAGACGTATCTTCAATTTATTTGTCCCACTGTTATGTCGGAGCTACATGAGGAAAGGGTCAAGCAACAAGGGACAGGTCAAGATTGACAACCAAGAACTGGACGTATGTCTAAAGAGTCCTCCGTCCAGTCCACCAGACCATAAGGGTAGAGAACTTTTTAAAAGGTATCAAACACCACGAGGTAGGTCACTTTCCTATACCGTGTCAGTTATTTCGTCTTCATCTACAAAAAGACCTTAAGAGAACGAAAAAGATACTTGGTCACTTACAACCGTTAAACTAGAGACCAAGGAGACGGAAAAGATTTAGGTCGAACTTGTAGACCTTCAGTGCCAAGTACATAACAACTTCGGACGGAACCTCTTAAAACTTGTAATGATCGTACACTCTACTCACGTCAACACACCATCACACTTGTAAGAAACCGTAACGGAAAGAAACCCTAACCTTACTTTTGACTGGAAAGGGTCAGGACACCGGTGACGGCTCAAAAGGTTTAAACGACCGTATAACTCACGTCGTGAAAGTGTCGTAGTAGAAAGTCCTAAACTTTATCGAGTTGACCTTAAGGTAGTGGGAGTGATCGAAACAAGTATCACTATGAAGAATTCCGGGTGAACTGAAGTGTAAGGTCCTACAGACCGAGATCAGACCACTAGTGTGGTAGCACTAATAGACCTAGCACTTCTAGAAAAAACATGTCAAGAAGACACATAAGAACGGTGGAGAAGAATTATAGAAGACGAAGACAATCCAGGTATGGTAAAGACAGGAAATAACTCGGGTAGAAACGTACTTTACAAGGGGACCATAGAGATTAAAAGAAATTCTCTAGAGATTAGATAGGGTAAGACAACAAAAGAAGATAAAGAAACGTAGTGGCCTATAAGTCATGACTTCAGTCTAACTAATACAAGAAACGTCGGTTTCTACCTCTTCGAGATATGTAAGTCGTCTTTGTTCTGACCCTTGACTGACACCGAATCTAAAACTACACCTTAAGGGATTAAAAATTCACAACCCTTTAGTTTTGTGAGACCCTCATCTCAACCCCCCTTTTATGATTAACACACCAGTTTGTTATGTTAAGACTGGTGATTTCAGTCGGAACACCTAACGGTCAAACACTACAGAACCAGATCTCACCACCCTACCTGCTCCGTCGATCGGACCCTTCTCCTCGGTCATTGTCCAAATCTTTCTTACTGGTCTCTCTATCTTTTTCGTACGTTTCCATATCCCAGAGACTACGACTCATTTCTCCCATAAAGTTTCTCCTCCCTTAATCATGATCATAGTCTACGACGTCTATTCCTTACTTTTGACAGATAGTGCAAATCGTTAACCCAGTGACGGAACCCGTTTTTACAAAGTCACCTCAACCCTCCGTCCTAACGTTACGTAAGTTCTCCTTTAAATTTACCGCTGTGTCCATCATACGTCGAGAAACTATTTTCAACCCATCTTTCTCTTCAATATCCTATACTCAGGAATTAAACCCTGAATACCTAGGAGGAGGTAGTCATAATATACATGTGACACATACACACATGTAAAAGAAGACCTGTCTTCAGAATTTCCAAAGTAGTCGAAAAGTTTTCTCAAATATTGAGGTTTCTTGGTGACCACAGTCCTCCGGACATCGACTCTCTAAACCCACATAAATACTCGAACATCGTTCCTCGGTCATTTCGTACTCGCTGACCTCTCATCCTTATCCCACGACCTCTTGACAACGGGGAGACCACCATTTTCCTCTACTCTAGACCTCATAATCCATCTTCCTGATTAAATCTATTTCTTACCCATGTCTACGTATATATAAATATCCATTTACCGTCCTTTGACTTCATCGAGTCAAGTGTTACAAATAAAAAAGACAATATATCATATAAAAATTATATATTGTATAATATAACATTATATGTTTATGTTGTATATATTATATATTGTATAAATATCATATACAACAAAGACAATATATCCAGATGGTTTTCTACTCACTTCTCTCCACCTTATACTACAAACTCCTTCCACCTCTTCCAAATTTTATGGGTATCACTTCTCACTCTTTCTCCGTTTATATCCCTTTCAGAAAACCTAACGTAACTCCCCAAGACACACACTAACCTCTAGTAATAATCATTTTGGTTTAACTTTTACATAGGCATAAAAGGGGTAGAACGTCGGATTTCTCTCTCGTCTTTTTCGTACTTTTACCTAACTCGACACTATCCCCAGAACGGTCGGTCCACGTAAATCCTCTTATCCTCCTTATTTTCTCTACTCTCATAATCAACTCTAGTCCTCCCTCACTTATGGTCGTAACATAGCTTTCATTACTCAAGTTCCTTAACCTTTAGAGTATCTTCACCTTCTTGTCCCCCTCTTGACCTCATTCACTCGTTTGACATCTCTATCTTCAGTCTCACGTAAATACTCTAATCCTGACCCAAGAAAGGGATCAAACAAAAACCCAAAAAACCAAGAAATTAGTCTTAATGGTCAACACAAATTTTTTGTGTCTACGGGTCCAGAATAAGACCTAGTTGTCTAAGTCTTAGACATCCCTCAACCTGGTTCCGTAGAAGTAAATTTTTCAAAATGTACTAAATTTATTTAAAAAAATTTCAAATGTATATCATTTTAAATGAAAAAAACCACATGTCAAGACTCAAAACTGTTTACGTATCTCATCTATCCTCCTCGTCCGTACCACTCCTTCCATGTAAACAAAAACTGGTAGATTAAAGAACAATGTGACTTCTACGTCGGGTACCTCAATTCTAATAATGTGACTTAATTGTAAAAAACTAGTGAAAGACTTCAGACCTAGTCCTTACCCGTATCAAAAAGTTTCTCGGTCCATCATTTATGAAATCCGTAACACATACGAAACAACGAGTCAGTCCAAACTAAGAAACTCTGGGAAACCTGACATTGGACGGTCCGAGGAGACAGATACCCTAAGACGTCCGTTCATATGACCTCACCCAACGAGGTCCCCTAAAAAGACTGGGTCCCTAACTTGGGTACCGATGACACAGAGGACGGAACGTCCACCTTAAAAATGGGTGACTCGACAACCTCTTCGGGAATCCGTAACATCCGGTGAATACCGGAGATAACGGACCAAATACACACACACATACACAAGGGTTGATAATTTTTATACATTTTTATGTAAGAAACGTGACATGTTTTATCCGTCTCCCGGTAGTACATGACTGGGGACCATGTGTTAGTCATGTTGTCATTTAGTTCGAGACTAAACATCATAAACGACTAAGATCTGCATGTCTCTGAGGACCCCGACTAAAGTTCGACGGTCACACTATAGGACTTACGTCTCAAACTTTCTCTACACGTCATCGTGTTTCATAAAGACGACATATTTATTTCATCTACATTTAATGAAACTTACGTATCAACTATTTTATATCATCGACTTCGACGTTGTGAAACCGGGGGACTACGCTTATCGACTGAGTAACCTTTTCTGTGACTACGACCCTTTCTAACTTCCGTCTTCCTCTTTCTCCCACTGTCTCCTACTCTACCAACATACCGTAGTAGTTATGTTACCTGTACTTGAACTCGTTTGAGACCCTCTACCACTCCCTGACCCTTTGGACGATACGACGTCAGGTACCTCAACGTTTCTCGGACTGTACTGACTCGTTGACTTGTTGGTGTTGTTTACGGTATGTGTGTAGAAGGGTCATATCTATATAGTGTCAATATTAACAAAGAATTTAATAGAAAATCACAAATGTGATAATATTGATACATTCATCGCAAGTACAATAAACATACAATACTAATATAAAACAAATAATATACAAAAACCTTAATTAATAACGGAATTAAAAATTTGTAAACGACCTAAGAAAAAGACACGAATACTGTCACAATAAGAGTATAAGCTACTGTCTTGATATTTTGAGTAGTGTCCCCCTAATTTGTATTCTATTAGATAATAAAATTAAAAAAGGAAGTTGTGTGGAGGAATCAGGGGGTAACAAGGGAACGATCTTAGGGTCAATAACAAAGGTCGATAGCAAGACTATGAGAAACAAAAGGATCACTAATGAAAACAAAGAGAGGACACAACCACAGGTAAAAGGACTTAGGATGTGGTAAAAGAAGATCCAAATAAAGAATTAAAACGATCTCCGGTAACATTTCCTCGAAGAATTCTTTCCATGATTCTCTTCAAAGGACTCTGAAACATACAGACTTTTACTGTTAAGATACGAGTACACATTAACTATTAAACCGTCCTATATATTAAGAACCAACTTTTCGGTAAAAGGGAATCTTGAACTTCCAAAAGGGAGGTCATAATAATTAAACGTCATAACGATAACTCCTTAGGTTTCTGTAAGGTCCGGAATCAAGAAACACTAGTCGGAAGGGGACGATGGGGGTGGGGTAGATCGATACTATCTAAAATTCTAGAAGAGAAATAACGAATTCACTTTAAGGTGACTCTACATGGAACTACCCCTAGAAAAAGTAAGTAAAAAACCCTAAGAACCGTGAAAGGAAAACCTTTACATACAGGAAGTAAAGATTCTTAAAAAAAAAGAATAAAATTTACAAAGACAAAAAACCTTGAAGAAAATTAAGCCAAAACCCAGAAGAATCAAATTAAGAGAACGGAAAAGAGGATAAAAAGTAATGAAAGAGAAAGACAAGACGAAGAACCCTCTAAAAGAATTGAAATAAACGATCGAACAGTTCATTTCAAAAAAATTTTTTTGAAAATATTAAAATCATATAGTCCCGAAACAAGAAATCACAATGAAACAATATCTAGAACAAACATAAAGTATCTACGTCATAAAGGAAAACATAAAGACTATGCGAAGAAACCAGACATCTTTAAAAGCCAAATGCGAATTCAAGGAAAATAAATAAATAAATAAATACCAGAAGAAATTACAACAACTGAAAGGAATATACAGAGTATCAAAAAATAACTTTTTTTTTTGGGACTCCATTTATACGTATTACATTTTAAATAATAAAATTGTCAAAAATTCACACGTTAAGACACCGTAATTCAAGAAACTATGACAACACACCGGTAGTGACAGTAGGTAGAGGTCGTGAAAAAGTAGAATAGACTGAACTTTAAAACTTGGGTGACTTGTGACTGAGGGGTAAGGGGGAGGGATAGTAGGACGACGACGACGACGATTCAGTGAAGTCAGCACAGGCTGAGACACACCGGGGCATCTACCGTCGGGTGGTCCGACGGGGCAGGGCCCTAAGAGGTCCGTTCTTGTGACCTCACCCAACGGTAAAGGAAGAGGTCACGTACTTTCACTTTTCACTTTCCCTTCAACGGGTCAGTACAAACTGAGAATCGCTGTGGTACCTGACGTCGGATGGTCCGAGGAGGCAGGTACCCTAAAAGGTCCGTTCTCATGACCTCACCCCACGGTAACGGAAGAGGGGGGATAGTCGGATCCGTTCGTGATAAGATGAAAGACAGAGATACTTATACTGTCCGTGGTGTATATTCTCCTTAATACGTCGCAAACACGAAAACACTGACCGAATAAAGAAGTTCCAAGAAGTATAGAGGTACTTCTGCACAGAAGTTCTAAACAGGAACACATCGTACAATCTAAAAATTTCTCAAACGTAAGAGAAAGAGAGAGACAAATAAAAAACCAACACGGTACGTCGTACACCCTAGAATCAAGGAGATGGTCCCTAACTTGAACACGTCACCTTCACACCTCAGAATTGGTGACCAGGGGGTCCCTTCACGGCTTTCTATGACTTATCGACATAACTTCGAGGTACATTCATCCTTCGTGAATCATTGACCTCCGGAAGTGACTTTCCACAATTCTACTACTTGTAGAAAAAAATTTCTCGCAGAATAAAATGAATATATAAAAATTTAAAAATAAAATAGATATAATAAAAACCGACGCGACCTAGAACGACGTACCTCCGATAAGAGATCAACACCACTCTTATCAACACCAATAAGAGAATAACACCACCGAAGAGAACAAGACCTCGTACTCCGAGAGCGTACCCGAAGTGACGACTCTAGAATAGTCAAAGAGGTCTCTTTTTAGAGGGATTGACTATGGAACCCCATCTTCGAGACACCGAGTAACAAATCTCTTGACTTTACCCCTTCCCCAAACCCTTTAGATGGATGAAACATCTGAAAAGCAATTGAAACGACAAAAGTCATTTCCTAAATAGAGAACTGGGTCAACGTGAGCCACAAGGGGCTCAGGTCTCGGAGATATTGACAAAGACACTTGACTACTCACTGTCCATCGGAAACACATCCTCCTCCCTCTCCATCGACAGACTAACGTACCCCCGACCCCTCCTCTTGACCCCTAGAACGACGAGAAACACATGTGAAAGTCAGTCAAGAGGATAAAAACCGGGGAAGGGAGTTAAGAGGGAAATCTCTATGTCACACGGAGGTTCAGGACCAAAAATGTCTCATGTCACCACACTAAGGAAAAAATAACCTAAAAGAGAGAAGTCCGAATCCAAAGTCAAAAAACGTTAGATGGTTCAGTTTAAGTAAACCAACGAGAAACACACAATTTTCAAAACAACGATAGTAGACTACAACAAAGGAGACTAGCGAAAACGATAACTCACGAATACGGAAATTTTATACATAAAATAACGGTTAAACCTTACTAATTATCTCCCTGACTTCTTAGTGTACATAAATTAGATGACACAAGATCGATGACAAGATATGAACGGATTAAAAAAGAAAAATCGAGGTATTTTTGAAAAGTTTCTCTTAGACATTCGAGGAATAAAGACTTTTCGAACCTGATCGTCGTAACCGTAATGGACCCTTGAACGATCTTTACGTCTTAAGGTCCGGGGTTGGGTATGGAT
Source organism: Capra ibex (assembly GCA_006410555.1). Taxonomy (NCBI): domain Eukaryota; kingdom Metazoa; phylum Chordata; class Mammalia; order Artiodactyla; family Bovidae; genus Capra; species Capra ibex. The sequence goes on along the minus strand of SJYO01007492.1, from coordinate 14,152,945 downwards.
CGTTAGTCACAAGATATAAAATGTCGTAGGGACCCACTAAATATTGGTGTAATCTCACACTTTTCATGACAAGACTAAGTGACACGGACGATGTTACGAACTGTGTACAATCCACAGAAGATAGCCTATTAGTCTTTAAATGTTTTCTGCGAGATCAATCTTTATGACAAATCCCTAGTCGTATATCCATAATAAATATCTTCGATACCCTCATCCACTCTTATATCTAATTTTCTTCCAGTTCCTTTACAGTCAACATACCTACTTCCTTCTCTCCTGAAAGACCCTTTTGACTCGCTCTTTCTTGTCTCCGGAACTCATATGTTCTACATCCTTTTGCTCGTTGGAAGGTGCTCTTACCCGACGTTCCAATCTTCACAGAAATGCCTCAAGTTTTGAAGTCTTTACCGATTCTTCACCCTTTTTTGTGAAAGACCCTTCTGTAAGTTCAATGTCTTATCAAATTAATCTTATACCCCTCTTATTAGATCCTCCTACGAGGTCTCCTGTATTACCTTACTAGTCGTCACTCTTCTACCACATCACTACTTAATAGAACTTCAAATAGGAAAACTTAATGTTTCAGGTATTCATATTTCTGACACAGACAGATCAAGTAACGGTATAAGGGTCGAGAATCTTGTATGTTCCATAAGTGATTTATGAACAATGTATGTATACCTTACTACTATCTGACACTTTTATCCGGTCGTAAAGTAAGGAAGAATAACACAAGAAAATCGTTGAAATACATCTTTGTCGAAACATTAGTAAAGCAAGATGAACATAAAGACGTCTACCCTTTTTTATGTTCCTCCGACACCCGTCGGGAGACATTATTTCCACTGTACAAGGAATAGACAAACAACCATCACCTTGATGGTGTCTTGACAGTAATAGGTATTTATCGTCGAAGGGACACGACGACCAGTTGAGTCAAGACATATCTCGAGGGGGTCTCTTCCTTATGTCTGTCGTCGTTCAGAGACACCAAGGAAAGTCACTAAACCAAGAACAACCCGGGACGACCAGTACCGTAAGTCAAGTCACTCCTGAACCAAACTGTTCGGTCACAAACTTGAAAAGGGTCCTCTCTTAGTCAACAAGAGAAACGACCCAAAGTCAACGAGAATGACCCAAAGGTAGCGTGGAATGAACGTGAAAATAATGTCATAAACGGAAGAAGACGACTCTTAATACCGGTACACAAAGATTCACAGTAAGGGAGATCTAAAGAAAACTCACAGAACAGAAACATGGAAAGTATCATTATCGTGTCAAGAAAACATATCGTGTTCAAATTTGATAATTAGGAATCTTCTTAAAATTTAAGACATTTTAATATAAAGGTTGACATCGATGAAAATATACGGTGTAGGGAAAGTTTCTTCTATCCATATTTATTCATCGATGAATCCTTTTTTCTTACCTAATATCGTTCGAGAGGGGTAGATCAGTAAAATCTTCAGACTATAAACAAAAAAATCTATTATCGAAAAAACTTTACACTAAGTGTATGGTAAGTCAAGTAGGTGAATTGTTCATATATTAAGTCATCACAAATCATATAAGTGTCTCAACCCGTCGGTAGTGGTGTTCGTTACCCTTGCAAAAGTAATGGAGAGTTTCTTTGGACGTATGTAATCGACGGTAAGGGAAAGGGGGAAATCAGGTTGGGATGTGTTGGTATATGAAACAACGACATCTAAAAGTACAAGGCCTGTTACCTTAACATGTTATACACCGAAAGTACTAACGAAAAACAAAGCAAATCAGATTACACAAGTACCAAGTAGGTACACTGTTGTACAAAACTAAGGAAGAATGACGGATTATTATGACATATACATATAAGTGTGTATGTATGTATGATGTAAAATATATAAGTAAATGGAAACTACCTATAAACCCAATAAAGGTCAAAAACCGATATTATGTCGAAACTTGTAAACATAGGGCAAAAAAACATACCAAAATACAAAAGAAAGAAAATTTTATATCTCGATCCTAGGTTTAACGACCCAATACACCACTGAGAAGTAAATTGGAAAAGTCCTGGACGATCTGACAAAAGGTCGGTCAACGTAGTAAAATGTACAGGTAGTCGTCACTTGGCTCTCAAGGTTAAAGAAATGTAGGAGTGGTTGTAAACAACAATAGACAAAGAAACTAATATTAGTAGGTTCATCCATACTCCACCATAAAGTAACCAAAGTAAAAGTAAAGGGACTACCAATTATGACAACTTATATAAAAGTACACGAACACCCGGTAAACACATAGAAGAAACCTCTCTACAGACAAGTCTACGAAACGGGTACAAATTAAAATCAGTAAAAAACAATAATTCAACGTTCCCAAGAAATACACAAGATCTATGTTAAAAAATAGTCTATATATTAAATACTTCTAAAAGAGGGTAAGACACCCAACGGAAAAGTGAAAGAACTACCACAGGGAACTTCGTGTCTTAAAATTTAAAACTACTTTAAGTCAAAAGATAAAAAAGAACAAACACGAAAACTACAGTATGGATTCTTTGATAACAGATTAGGTTCCAGTACTTCTGAATTCGAATAAAAGAAGATTTTCAAAATATCAAAACCGAGAATTGTAAATCCAGAAACTAGGTAAAACTCAATTAAAAATTTATACATGTCATACTCTTTCCCCTGGTTGATGTAAGAATATAAACACAACAAGGGAAAAAGGATGTTATAATAGAAATTGAAAAAGCAATTAATTTTTCAAAAACTCGTTGGATGTTGAATGTTTTTTCAACTTGCATATCCTCTTTATTGAACCAAAGATCTTGGTAAATCTCATCCGACGGCTGTACTATCAGGTAGTACAGGTACAAACATAAAGGGTGTTTGCTCTTGAAAGAGGTTGTATTGGTGTTACGTCGATAGTTTTAGTCTTTTACTTGTTACTACGTAATAATGGCAGAGTAGGAGTCTAAGGTAAGTCCAAAAAGGTAACAGGGTCATTACAGGAAATATTGTTTTTCTAGGTCAGGTCTGTGTGTGCGACACAAATTAACCGTACTAAGAGATCAAAAAGAGTTAGATCTTGTCAGGGAGTCAGAAAGAACTCAAAGGGCTGGAACTACAAAAACTTCTAAGGTTCGGTCAATAAAACATCTTACAGAAAGTGCACACCAACCAAACAGACTACAAAGGAATACTGATCTAAGTCAAATACATATAAACAACACAGGAACCACGTAGGACAACCACCGGGTACTAGAGCGGTAATGACAACCATCAATGGAACTAACGAACTTATTCCAAACAAAGGGAACAAAGAGGTGATAACATAATTAGAAAAATGAAAGGACTAATTATTCGTAAACACCCTTCCGGAAGTTTTAATATATTTCGAAGACGCAATTAGAAAGACAAAAAAGTAAATAAACAAATGTAGACACACCTGTGTACCTAAGGACAAAACAAATGACCAAGTATAAGGGAATGATAACAATAAACATAACGACGAGGTCAGTAAGGTCTAACCCATCATCCTCGGGGAAGTTCGACCGATGAAACAACAAAACAGTACCGGGGAGTAAGAAACTTATAAACCAATGAAAAACAGTGTTGTACTACAAGGGTCAAGTAAACCATGAACCAAATGAGGTGGGGTCGGCAAAGAAGTGTCTCGGGACCAAGGAAAATCATCTCTTACCGTAATCTTCGGTTCTTGACCCACAATCCACACGTATAATCCTGAAACGGCCAAGATTCTGGAGAATCTCCTTTCTCGATCCTTTATCAACATAAAAGACATTCGTATCTGTAAATGTACGTAGACAGACAGACAGACAACTAAAGGTACTCAAGTGTAGTCATCGACTTTAACGTCAGGTTTGGTCTCCCAAGTAAGAAAAAAAGATGGAAAGACATAAACATTGAAGGAAAAATGTGATAATCATCAAAACGAATGATTATAAACCGGGTAAAGAGACATAAATCTTGACCTGTACCTTGTTGTCTGACCAAGGTTTATCCTTTTCCTCATACAGTTCCGACATATAACAGTGGGACGAATAAATTGAATATACGTCTCATATAGTACTCTTTACGACCCGACCTACTTCGTATTCGACCTTAGTTCTAACGGTCCTCTTTATAGTTATTGGAGTCTATACGTCTATTGTGGTAGGAATACTGTCTTTCGCTTCTTGATTTCTCGGAGGACTACTTTCACTTTCTCCTCTCACTTTTTCAACCGAATTTCCAGTTGTAAGTCTTTTACTTCTAGTACCGTAGACCAGGGTAGTGAAGAACCCTTTATCTACCTCTTTGTCACAGTCTGAAATAAAAACCCCCGAGGTTTTAGTGACGTCTACCACTAACGTCGGTACTTTAATTTTCTGCGAATGAGGAACCTTCCTTTCAAAACTGGTTGGATCTGTCGTATAATTTTTCGTCTCTGTAATGAAACGGTTGTTTCCAGGTAGATCAGTTCCGATACCAAAAAGGTCATCAGTACATACCTACAGTCTCAACCTGACACTTCTTTCGACTCGTGACTTCTTAACTACGAAAACTTGACACCACAACCTCTTCTGAGACCTCTCAGGGAACCTGACGTTCCTCTAGGTTGGTCAGGTAAGATTTCCTCTAGTCAGGACCCTAAAGAAACCTTCCTGACTACGACTTCGACTTTGTGGTTATGAAACCGGTGGAGTACACTTCTCAACTGAGTAACCTTTTCTGACACTACGACCCTCCCTAACCCCCGTCCTCCTCTTCCCCTGCTGTCTCCTACTCTACCGACATACCGTAGTGGTTGAGCAACCTACTCTCAAACTCACTTGAGGCCCTCAACCACTACCTGTCCCTCCGGACCGCACGACGCTAAGTACCCCAACGTCTCAGCCTGTGCTGACTCACTGACTTGACTTGACTGAGACATAAATGGGTCACAACGTATCGACAACGACGTAAGGGGGACGATGGAGAGAAGGGGACGGGTCAATCCTTGAGAAAAGGTAGGATTAGACCGAAACCGAGGGACACAACCCTACGGACTGAGGATCCAGACACAGGAATAACCGAACCAGAGGTTGTGAGACACGGAGGTCCGGGACGGGTAACGGGCAGTGAGTCGAAGTTGTGAGACACGGTGCGACGGGAACACTCCTGACGGAGGAGTGGGCGGTCTCGAGGCTCCAAGAACGACACGACGACGGGAGTACGCTCCTGTATCAGGAGGGCGCGGACGAAACCCGAGACTGTGGTCGAGAACCGACAGTACTGGTCAGGGGAAGAATTACCGAAAACCTGACTTAACAAACACTTCCCCGAAGTACAACAGAAAACTCTCCCTTCAAAGAACATGTAGACAATCTTAAGTTTCAATCATAAAATAAAATAAAAAAAAGATTAAATCTTGATAAAATAAACTTCTCTAAAAGAAGACATCAAGATCAACATTTGTGTCTTGTTTACGACAAACTCATGAAGTCTCCGTAGTAATATAAATTTACTTAGTACACTATACAAATGTAGAATTCGGTGTGGACTTTAGTTTCTGAGTTATGTTACAAAAAGGGTTCCTTTCATAGCCAGTATTGTTTTGTATTGATGAGTAAGACATCTAATAGTAAAAAAGATTGTACTGGTGATTTACACTTTTGCAACACCTCTATGGATTTCTCGGCGATATACATATACAAAAAAAAATCTCTTTTACCGTGGTATTACGTTTTATGTAAAAGGAAAAGAAATGATCATTACTTGACACTGTAGGTAAACTGTTTTATGACAGGTCGGGATGGTTTCAATAAAGTCGTAGTAAACGTTTAGTTTTAACTGGTAACAAGCATGAATGAGACATAGGACATCCCTTTCCTATTTTATCACATAGTTCACGTCTTCAATCGGACACAGTTAACCACACATAAAATGTAACACAATTGTGGTCTTTAACTTTTTATTCATGAGAATACACTTACTTTGTATAGGAACTATTAATAGTGTTTCCGTTTTAGTCGACTGAAAGTCAGTCCCGATCACAGAGTGCAGGTCAAGTCAAACCAACGAGTCAACACAGGCTGAGAAACACTGGGGTACCTGATGGTCCGGAGGGACAGGTAGCGGTTGAGGGTGTCAAATGAGCTTAAGTACAGGCAACTCAGCCACTACGGTAGGTTGGTAGAGTAGGAGACAGCAGGGGAAGAGGAGGGTTGAAGTTAGAAAGGGTCGTAGTCCCAGAAAAGTTTACTGAGTCAAGAAGTGTAGTCCACCGGTTTCCTAACTTCAAAGTCGAAGGTGCAGTCAGGAAGGTTACTTATAAGTCCTGACTAGAGGAAATCCTACCTGACCAACCTAGAGGAACGTCAGGTTCCCTGAGAGTTCTCAGAAGTCGTGGTGTCAAGTTTTCCTAGTCAAGAAGCCACGAGTCGAAATATCAAGTTGAGAGTGTAGGTATGTACTGGTGACCTTTTTGGCATCGAACTGATCTACCTGGAAACAACCGTTTCATTACAGAGACGAAAAATTATATGACAGATACAACCAGTATTGAAAAGAAGGTTCCTCGTTCACAGAAAATTAAAGTACCGACGTCAGTTGTAGACGTCACTAAACCCTCGAGGGGTTTTATTTCAGACAGTGACAAAGATGACAAAGGGGTAGATAAACGGTACTTCACTACCCTGGTCTACGCACTAGAATCAAAAGACTTACAACTCGAAATTCGGTTGAAAAAGTAAGAGAAGAAACTGAAAGTAGTTCTCCGACAAATCAAGAAGAAGTGAAAGACGGTATTCCCACCACAGTAGACGTATAGACTCCAATAACTATAAAGAGGGCCGTCAGAACTAAGGTCGAACACGGAGTAGGTCGGGTCGTAAAAAGTACTACATGAGACGTATCCTCAATTTATTCGGTCCACTATTATATGTCGGAACTACATGAGGAAAGGGTTAAACCTTGGTCAGTCAACAAGGTACAGGTCAAAATTGACAACGAAGAACTGGACGTATGTCTAAAGAGTTTTTCTGTCCAGTCCACTAGACTATAAGAGTAGAGAACTTCTTAAAAGGTGTCAAACAACACTAGGTGTGTCAGTTTCCGAAACCGTATCAGTTATTTCGTCTTCATCTACAAAAAGACCTTGAGAGAACGAAAAAGTTATAAGGTTGCGTACAACCGTTAAACTAGAGACCAAGGAGACAGAAAAGATTTAGGTCGAACTTGTAGACCTTCAAGTGTCAAGTGTGTGACAACTAAATAAATAAAAATAAAATTTCTGTAACCATATTTGTGTGGGAACTTATCGAACGATTTATAGACGAAGGGACCGGAACGACGAGGAAAAGGACAACTGGTTCGACGACTCGGGAGTCGATGTATCCGACACCACGGGTCGGTCACACAAATTTATTTTGTGACCTTTAACTTCATGTCTCTTCTGACCTTTCATCACTCTTTCTCGTATGACTCTTTTTGTTTTAGGTATCCTATACTACAAGTTTAAATCTCTGATCCACCAAGTACTACTAATAACCCCTGTATTTTATCCCCTGTCTAACCGGTCCTGACTTCTTTGTTCTCCCGGTCCCTCAGGGTAACACGGACTGTTTCCACCCGTAGGAGGTCTACCTCTCAGAATTAATGTAGGCAATGTCACTTGTAGAAGTGTTACGACACTCGAGAAGTTCCGGTCCACGTACCGAAGGAATACAGACATAGGGGTGATAAATTGTGAAAGAACGTATACCATCTAAAAATTATGTATATAAACCCTTGGTCCTTTGACTCGACTTAGTCGAGTGATGAAAGTTTCGGTAAAACCCACGACAGACAAGTACGTCAGGTAAGCGAGGAGATGGATTCCGTTCCCACTGTCTGAAGTAGAGTGAGACTACTTGACTATTACCTATGGACCTTCGTAATTACTACGTCTAAAACTCCCCTGAGGGGACCGTCAGGTCAGCAATTCTAAGGTACAAAGGTGACGTCCCTCGTACCCAAACTAGTTACCGTGTCCTCTTTCCTCATGGTGAGTAAGTGTCGCGGTGGAACTTTCTTCCCACCGTGTCTACAAGAGATGAGGGGTGGGACCAGATCTTCTTTCCGTAGGTTGTTCTTCAATCATAAAATATTCTTCCTTTTTTTGCGTCTATCGAACTTATAAAGTAAAAAAGTCCGTTAATAACCATCTCAAGATTTTCCTAAGAAAGTAACCGATTACAAATTGGACATTGTATTTTATTAGGAATAAAACTAAATATTAATAGACCTTGGAATTACATGTAACCAATTACTTGACATAAATTCCTGTAATCTTTCGTTTATTATTAAATGTAATGTTTTATTATTATAATTAAAGAGAAGATCGAGAAGGTGGTTTCGGTGGATTCGGTTACTGAAGTCGGTAAGGTTTACCTTATTTCCTGTCAAGACAAAGAGAAGTCCTACGTCTTACCATGACCCCCCTATAAAGTTCCATTAATCTGATTCATAATATCAACTTACCTCAAATTTTTTATTAAGAACTCTAATCATCAAATTTTTTTATAAAAATTACGGGGTGTTCAACAGTAAATTTCTAATCGTAAATTTTTTGACACATCCTCTTGGAAAATTTAAAAGATTTACCAAAAGAAGGGTGTGTATATTTTTCTGTTCTATTAGAAATTTAACATCCATACCAATAATGAAAATTATGACATAACTCCTATCCCAAGACTTATTCACTTTGAATATGTAAATCCTATCTACACACACAAAACCCTATTTTATAAATAGATACGAATTAAAAGGAATACAAAGACAAAGATTCCATTACCAAGGAGTCGCAAATGAGTGTATTTTTAGTTACCTCATCCCAAGTCCTTAGACGTAAATATTGGAGGGGTCAACTAAAAATACAGAGAAGTGGAGGAAAACTCTTTGTCCTGAGATCCTGTCTAAACGAAAAACCCATTTTACACCAAAACCTTTAGAGTCTTACATCTCTTTTTTTTTCTATGTAGATATAAAATATCTATTTATGTATATATATAAAATTTAAGGTTGTAACATAAAAGAATAAAAATTTTTCAATATAGGTGAAAACGGTTTAGTCTAAAGTTTAACGAAGACGTAAGGAGTTATACGAACAGGAAGAGAAAGAGAACAGACAAGAAAGGGTAATGGTTTCATCGTGAGTAAACAAAAAAAAAAGATATAGTAAAATTAGTAGATTTCTACATGTCGAGTCACCGTAGTCCATGTAAGTGTAATAACAAGTAGGTAGCGGTGGGAGGTAGAGACGTTCACAGCAGAAGGGTGTTACTTCGAGACATGAGTAATTTGTGCTTGAGTGAAAAGGAAGATAAAAGGGGTCGTGGACGGAAGAGAAAGACACTTAAACTAAAAAGACCCATGGAGTATATTCACCTTAGTATATTGTAAACAAGAAACACAAACTGAACAAAATGAATCGTGTCACGGAAGTTCTAATTAGGTACAACATCGTACACAGTCTTAAAGGAAAAATTCCGACTTATTATAAGGTAATATATATGGATATTGTAAAATTAAATAAGTAAGAATACCTGTAAACCGAAACTACTTGTGAACCCAATAAAGATCGAAAACCGATAACACTTATTACGACGATACTTGTAACTACATATTTACAAGTTCTAAGACGAAAGTCAAGAAACCCGTATATGGGTCTTCACCTTAAAGACCCAGTATGTCATTAAGACATAGATTAAAAAATTTTTTCTGAATTATATAAACTATAATTTGTATTTTAAATTTAAAATCGTTGTATGTTTTTTTCCTAGATGATATAAATGTATGAAGGGACCACCGAGTCTCCAATTTCGCAGACGAACGTCACACCCTTTGGGCCCAAGCTAGGGACCCAGTCCTTCTAGGGGACCTCTTCCTTTACCGTTGGGTGAGGTCATAAGAACGGACCTCTTAGGGTACCTGTCTCCTCGGACCACCCGACGTCAGGTACCCCAGCGTTTCTCAACCTGCGTTGACTCGCTGAAGTGAAAGAATTAAATATAAAATTCTGGTACACCAAGACATTGAGTCCCAAGAAACTACAGGACGGTAAAAGAAACTCAGAAGATCACAACAAGGAATTTCAGGATTTGGTAGAGACGTCTTCTTTAAAAAACAGTCATATTTAAGTTTAACCTCTCATAATAACTTTCTAACACTTGACTCATTTAATAGGGGTGAGACTAGACTGGGTCGACGGTGACAACCAATTTGAATTAGAAAGATTTGTCGACGACAAAAAAAGACTGTGAGATGTTCAAGTATGGACGGATTCCTTCGGGATTTCCGAATTACCTTTGTCCATAAGGGATGTCTGTAAACTTTGGACCTTCTCAAATTTTTAGTTTATGAGTAGGACCCTAACGTATTGTGGCTTTTAGTTTTGTTTTCGTATAGACCCCCTCCTTGATTTACTGGAGACTGTCGGGGTACTAAGACATTAGAATCTGGGGTGGAGGGTTAATCAGAATCACTATTATACACTTCTTTTGTTGGTTGTGAATTTTTTTAAAAAAAAAGGATATTAAGGAAAGAAGTCCCTCCTCCATTTACTGTTTAATGCCCTGTACGGTCTACCATGGAAGAACCAGTCTCTACGGAGTTGGTTTTACGTCCCTCTAATGTGAAACTGGAACGCCACTCATAAAAAATCGTAAAACAGATTACAAGATGATCGTACTAAATAAAGACCATATGTTTCTACGGACGTAAAATAAATTTAGAAATACATGTTTAAAAAAGTATAAAAATAAATTAAATCTATGTATTAAAATCAACAAACCGATTGATAGAAAAGGGATGTGTAAATTTATAAATTATGATTTTTCCGTTGTTAAAAATAAAAATACATCGTCATTTTGTTTTTCGAAATTTTAGGGATTTATACTACTTCATTCTACATATGACAACTGGAACTCACTTCATCTTCAGTACCCGTGTCGGATTTCAATAACTACTATACGACCCTTAGGTGGGGAGGTTATTGAGATAACAAAAGGAGTTAGATCTGAAGTCTCTCATTTTGAGTTGGATTAAATCCAACTACTCCTACCCATCTCCTATTCTGTTAAAAGTACCGGAGGCACACCTGTATAATCTTAGAGTATTCCACCTACATAGGCAGAAATATAAATGTTTCTACCGTACATATTAATTTATCTAATCCCTTTGACATAATCTATAAAGATGTAAATCAAAATTGTAAATTGTATCGGATTCCTGTTATTTTCTTTGACGGACGGTTATATCCTCTACACCTAAACTAGGGATCCAACCCTTTTGGGGGACCTCTTCCTTTATCGTTGGGTGAGGTCATAAGAACGGACCCTTTAGGGTACCTGTCTCGTCCGATCGTCCGATGTCAGGGACCCCAGTGTTTTCTCAACCTTTGGTGAATCGCTGATTTGTCGTTGTTCCTGTTATTTCAGAACGTAAGACAAAACAAAAAATTTTTCCCTGACAGATTTCTTATTACCGTTGTTATTGTTGAAGGAACATGATTCGTAAAATGTACGTCATAGATATAGTTTTGTTGGAATACTCCATCCATAACAATTATGATAATTATAAAGGTAAAATATCTACTTCGTTGACTTCGAATTGAACCAATTCTTTGAACAGGATTTCTGTGAATCGAACATTCACAGTCTCCTGTCCAAGTTTGAGTCTGAATAAACAGAAAAACGGCGGAAAGGTCGGATCGTAGAAATCCTTTTTATTAGGGTGTAAAATAGGATCTTTAAACCCTAATGATACATAGTCGAAGACCATTTCTTTAATTCTTCAATTACTTCGATCTTGAAGTCGACACGACTCCTTATTAGGCATAAGACGTCACTAAGTAAGTTGTATTAAAAAAGGGTAAGGTCAGTCCGAAGACAGAGATGACGACAAGTGTCTGACGACCTGGTTACCGGTGAAGAGAGAAGAATGGAAAGACTGGAGAATCGTCTTAATCAGTATCTGTACAGAAGAATCTTTGTCAAATAACAGAACCGACAAGACTCTAGTGTGAGAGGATTACAAGAAGGATTGAGTAAACTCTAATAAGGTCCCGAGTCTTGACCCGAAGTAAGAGAAGAGGGTTCTCACTCATAAGTAAGAGGGTTCCACTCGAACAGGACAGGGTACCGAAATTTCATGTAGAAGTATCACTAATAAGTATTGGGAATAGAAGATCGAGACTGGAAGACCTGAGGTCTACGCATATAGGTCATCGGTGAGTCTATCGATCTCGTGTATGATTGAAATTATATCAGTTTCGTCTTAAGAACTAAAGATTACACCGAGGGGGATGGGTTTGACAAAGAGAAGATCACAGGGAAAAAAAAGTCTTCGTCTTGGTGGTAGAGGTAATGATGGTGATAAAACACGATGAGCTCAGTGTTTTAGAAAAAAAAGGAGTGTAGGTTAGACAGTAATTTGTTCGGGACGGTTGAGATGGAGGTTTAGATATAGGTATTAGAGAAGTGTGAACAGATGGTAGGTTTAGATTCGGTGGTAAAAGAACGAACTATAAAGTATCAATGGAGGATTGTCCAAACCTATACGTCTTTCAACCTCTCTCCAACGTCCTAATCCATCGTTGTCTTTGTTTCTATACCTCCACTCTTTGACATCTCGAGACAAGACACTCTACGTTAAGGTAAACCGATCTCTCATTGTAAACTTCTCCCTTTTCACCGTCCCCAATCTTTCAACCTTTCCCAGTACAACTTCTCCCGGAACTTAAGATTTGAATCCTTAAACACAAATTATAACATACCTCCGTCCCCCTTGGTAAAGTAAAAAGTTACCTCCACAAAATGTCAATCTGACACAAACTTATCTTTTTTATTTCCTACCTCGATCTACCAACAATACTTAACTCTCCCTTACTACAAGATCTTAATCCAAATAAGAAATTAGTAAATTATAACAATTCACGGGTGTCACAAGGTCCTTTTCTTTTGTGACCTGTTCGGTTTTTACCAAAGAACAGATATCACAAATATAAACCCCCAACCATTATCAGTCCCTCTCCCTCTGTTTTCTTTGTGCAATTTTTTTTTACTTTATCAAGGGACCACCAGCTCACCAATCCTGAGATCGTAAGTGACACCCCTACCCTTTATTCTACGACGTTCGGTACACTGTGTCGGTTTTTTCTTTTCTTTATGGTTCAGTGAAACAACATGTGGACTTTGATTGTGTTATAACATTTAGCCGATATCAAGTTAGTTTTTTTTTTATTTTTCTTCATTAAAGTGTCATATACTTCCCGATACATCCCTTATGTATTACATATGTATTGTCAAAACTCCTCTCCGACAGACTCCTATACTGGAGACTTTTGACTTCATAATCTTTCTCGACCGGTCTTTTCACAAGGTTCCTCTCCCTTGTCTTTTACGTTTCTGTGACTAAAACCTTTCTAGAACACTTAGGTTATTTACGTCTGTGGCTACAAGGACCGAAAGTCACACTTAGTCTCATCATCCTCTACTTCAACTTTCACCCTTTCTCGGTCTACGTTTCTCGGATTACTCGGTACCATTCCTTAAACTTGAAATAAAGATTCACGTTTTTTTTATTTTCCAAAATTCGTCCCGTCACTGCACTAGTTTTCTAACTTATGTGATAATGGATCCTAACACCGAGATCCTTTCCTCAACTCTTAGTTTCATTCTCCGTTACAACTCGACTCTCGATTTCCCTAAACTATTATCTTTTCCATACTCCAATTCCTCCTCAATTTTCACTGACACCAAACTCGGACGACCCGAATCTTACTTACACGGTAAATATCTTTATCCTCTCAGTCCTCGTCAACTAAAAATCGAAGTCTTGAAGGTCCATTTTTAAATAGATCTCATGTCGATCTTTAAATCCAAATTACGAATCCCCTCTTATATCCCGGTCTTTTTCTAAGTCCATGTATAGATGTATCTTATTAACCTTAAAATTCCTTTCTCAAATATATCTTTTTTTTCCCACCTCCTAACTTCCGTTTAAAAAAAATCCCTTATTTGACACATCGTCGTCCTACTCTTTCTCGCTAATTCTCCAACTCTCTTTTCTCGTTCGGTGTCTTCGGTCTCTTCGTACCTTCTGACTCTTCCTTCACCCTCATCTCCTTCCTTTCCCTTGTACCTTTAAAGTCAGTGACGTTTCTTAGACTCGGACCCTGTCTCGCCCTCTCGTCTCAGGCTTGAACCATTTTTCAGTGACCACTGGGAGTTTACTCTCTTTTCTCGTACTCTAGTCTGACGTCTGTTATCCACTCTCCTTCATGTCGAAAAAGTTAAGTCAATGGTAAATTTTTTAGTTGTTTACCATAAATATCATCTTTTAGACCTATCAATTGTTTAGAAATCCTTAGACTATATACGGCCGTAACCTGGTCCACGATCCTACATTCTTCCTCATCGATACAAGAAGACAATTCCAATGTCGTACCCTCTCTGTATTAATTTTTGGGTGATAAGGAGTCAAGGAAGTACAGAAATGAAGGAAGAGAGAAATTTCAATTGTCAGATTATAATTGTATTGGAACAACTCATATAGGAAAGAGGTCTGAACACGGAGAGAGGGAATATCATCAGCAGATTTATAACTACATAAGGTTGTGAAGAATTTAAGTTGAGAGGTAGACAAAAAACGGATATGGGCCCGTCGACTTACACCTCTTTTTATGTAGTACGTCTGACAAGACGTCGGTGATTCAGGACAGGTTGAGAAATAACTCACACACACACGAGTCAGTACAGGTTGAGAAACGCTGGGATACCTGACGTCGGGTGGTCCGAGGAGACAGGTACCTTAAAAGGTCCGTTCTTATGACCTCACCCAACGGTAAAGGATGAGGTCCCCAGGTTGAGAAATGGTGGGATACTTACGGTCAGAGCAGACAGGAGGCGACAGAGGGTCTCAAACGCTTTTAAGTATAGGTAACTCAACCACTACGACACATTGGTAGAGTAGGAGACGACGGGAGAAGAGGAAAACAGAAGTCAGAAAGGGTCGTAGTCCCAGAAAAGGTTACTCAACCGAACACTGATTGTTAGAATTTACCCGTAAATCATGACGGGTCGACTTAAATGTAAAAGTGCTAGGCAAACGAGAGAATGAAAAGGATCTACTATTAAAGTGTGCAAGAAAAAAAGAGAAGTCTATTGTTGGGTATAGAAGAAATCAATTTGGGGGAAAATTGATTTCTTCAACGAAGGACAAAGAGACTCCTATACCTTCGTCAATCTTCTCTAGATTAAGGTAGTACGAGGACAACGATGTCGGTAGTTGTACTTACACTTATGAGACGGAAAGAGGACAAGGTCACTACTGACAAGTAAAGGAACAGGTCCTAGGGCAACACCTACTCTAGGGTAGGGTAGGGAGATTGGAAGAGTTCCTTAGTGGGATCCTTAATGGAACAAGAAAGAAAACCTAGTCGTCAAAAACAGAGATGACTCGGTAAGCGTATTCATATATTTAATATGCGAAATGTTAGAGAGTGAATTCTTATTATTTATTTCTTTTAAGGAAACTGAGAAAAGTCGACAAAGGGATAAAGAGACGAAGGTAAATGTCGTCACAAGGAGTTCTGTCAACAGACATCCGTAAAGAAGAAGGAGAAGAAAGTAAGAGAAATTAGGTAAGGTTAACCAGAAGGTAGGAATGGTAAGATAACTTCGGTAAAACAGTTCTGGGGAATCACTAGAGATGAAACGGTTTGGGGGTTTAGTAAATGGGTCAACTAGTATATGAGAAACTTTTTTACAAAAAAATTTTTTGTCCAAAAATTCTATGATAAATGAAGTCACTAACGAGTCATTAAGAGGAAAATGAAGTAATTAACGAGATAGAACCAAAGGAAAGAGTAGAGGGACTGGTGATTTGTAACCACATGGGGTCCTGAATCTGGAGCCTGGAAAAGAGAATAAGTCGATACAAGTAGAAGTTTATTGTAGATATCCGACTGTCGAGGACTAAAATATGTAGACCGGGTCTTGAACGAGGACTTGAAATCTAAGAAATGCATCCGACGTCCTAGGAGACGAGAACCTATAAGTGACCCGTAAAGTTTACAATTGTTTAGATTTCAATTTTACGAAAAAAGGAGAAATTTGTACAAGGAAAATATATATATATAGGAAGAAGAAAGACTATTTACTGTTAAGGTAAGACTGACGAATTCTATTTTTGGTACTCTAGTAGAAATGAAAACAGAGGAAAGTACGGATATAGATCCGGTGTCGCGTAGGACAGTTGAGAGAGGAGTCGTATATAAGTCTTAGGGTGGTAAAGAGTCATAGAGGTGTCGATGATGGGAACAGGTTCTGCGGTAGTACAGAACGGATCTAATAAAATGTCCAGAGGGTCGACTAGAAAGATGAAGATGGGGACGGGTGAAACTTACCAGAATAGTTGAATCGTCGATCTTACTCGGAACATTTTGTGTTTTATCTACTATAGTAAGACGAGTCTGAAAGAACACAAGGGGTAGAATCAGTCGTTTTCGTTTTCGGTAATGTCACTAGATGTCCGCTAATATACTAGGTCCAAGGAAAATGAAACAGAGGATGATGAGAGGACAAACGAAAAAAATCGAGGTCGTAACGACTGGAGTAACGACAAGGACCTTGTACGGGTCGAACGAAGGTGGAGTCCCGAAACATGAACGATAAGGGACAGACCTTTTGAAGAGGGGGTCTATAGACGACACGGTCTGACGAGTGTAGTAAATCCTGAGACGATTTACAACGGACTTGTCTCACCAAAAGGAACACGTTGTATATACTTCATCGGTAAAGAAGTGGGGGTCTTATTAGAGAAAGGAAACGAGACGAAAAATAAAAAGACTTTTCTGGTCAACTATATAGATCAACAAATAAAAAGACAAGATAAAATTACTTTTTAAGAAATAGGAGAAATTTTTTTACCCCTATACAAGGTGGACAAGGATTTGACTTTCAAGACACTCTCGTACCTGACATAGACCGGACAAATAGTGACACAGGTGACACGGAGTATGTCAGACCTGTATATTATCTACACGTTTTTCAAAAAAACTTACTTATTCATGGAAGATCAAAAGGAGATCGTCTTTCTCGTCGAACGTAATAGGTATGGGAGATACCCATATACGTACCCTTATATGTGGATATCTTTGACGAATGCTAATCCACCAGGAAGATTCCATTGGAAAATATCCTATCAAGAAGAAGGTAGATTTGACTGGTAGATTCGTAATTTAAATTTAGTAGGTGTCTAAGTTTGGATGACACAAACTGGAAAATGTTTAGGGTCACGAAGTAAATAGTACACATTACCGTACCGTATTTCTCTATTTCTTCGTATAAAAGGGGGGTAATTCAGACATACGACATTCTTGTCGACTCACTCTTAACACGTCATAAAACGATACTATATTACTTAGTCAGATAAGACGAAAATCTAATATGGAATCCCCTGAACCTTTTGTACCGGTAAAATTCGAAACCAATATTTAATAGAAAATTCCCTGGTAACCTATACAGAGTCATTTGTTTTCACCAGATTTGATAAGTTCGTAGACTATATTTGCCGAGAAGTTTTCGATATGAAACATTTTGTCAACTTACTGTCAACTTAGTAAATGTACAACACTACCGGATTTATTTATCAGAAAGGTTCATAATATTCGCTTAGATTTTCTGTTTCATTACATCCCACGACCTAATTAATGAGTCAATATTTAGTAAGTTCCTCGAATTAATACACACACGTAATTGTTACTACGTGTGTGTATTAACTCACGAACTCACAATACGACCACATACACACTGTTTACCAATAGTGGGAGAAGTATATCTCTAACGAAGACACAGGGAGGTCTCTGTGTGTTGGTGTAT
The DNA here is from genome assembly GCA_006410555.1 of Capra ibex. NCBI lineage: Eukaryota > Metazoa > Chordata > Mammalia > Artiodactyla > Bovidae > Capra > Capra ibex. Next base: position 14,135,055 of record SJYO01007492.1, on the reverse strand, counting down.
AGAAATCTAGGACTTCTCTAACAGAGACAAGAAGAACTATGTCTTAAATGTAAAATTTTTAAACAAGTCTTTTATTTGTTTTCTATGTTAAATGAAAACAAAATAAAAAAAAATCACTAATAAAAACACTTTAAACAATTATGACTTTCAACACATACAACTGGAAATCATTGGTACTATGAAATGTCTGTCTTATTTATTAACATTTTTATTATACATACGAAGATGTGTATATTATATACGGAAAAGTGGGTAAGGTCAGAACAATTGTATCATTTTGAACAAATATTACACTGTGGTTCGATAGTATAGGGGTTCACTTTCTCATGAAGTTGTCTTAAAAAACCCTTTTTTTTAGATGTCAATACAGAACAACAAGTGTCCTTCCCTCCGTTATTATTCGATTATTTCTAAATAGTAGCTCTACCATTTATACCGAAAAGACTAGGAGACTGTAAATTAAGACACCACCTCGAGTAATCGGTGATAGTAGTACTTAGAGAACGGGTCATGTTAGGGTTTGAACTACACTTTGACTACATGGGTCACAGGTCTATGGTTGTCCATCCATACTAATGTATTCAAACCCTAAAAAAAAAAAAAACCGACACGAGACACCGTACGCCTTAGAATAAAGGGACTGGTACTTAGCTTGGGTATGAGGACGTCACCTTCATGTTTCAGTTGATGACCTCGTGGTCCCTTCAGGACACCAATGTGTCCGAGAATTATCGATTAGTCGTTCAGTAAATTGTTTTAGTAAACTAAGATTGAATGGTCCAAATAGTCCTTTTTTTTTCTTTACGATCTACGAATTCAAAAGGGTGAATTCTAAATTCTATACAAATCTTAAATAAAACACTGATGATAAGGAATTATAGAACAACGTACACAAACAATTGAAATACTATGTCCTACGAGCCCCGACCACGTGACCCCACTGAGTCTCCCTACCATGCCCCTCCCTCCACCCTCCCCCCCAAGTCCTACCCCTTGTGTTCATGTGGGCACCGTCTAAGTACAGATACATACCGTTTTAGTTATGTTATAACATTTCATTAATCGGAGGTTAATTTTGTTTATGTAAATATAATTTTTTTATTTTAGAAACACAAACACAAAGGATAAATATAAAGTAATTTTAAAAAAATTCATAATGGATAAAACTACACTAGATTTCTCCAACTAGAATCACAATTGTTTTCCTAAATCACCAAAGGGTATGAACCATGTCATCGAATTTGAATGTTGTCTTTATGTTAAATTTTTATATCAACACCTTTTTGGGTACAAAATCTTTATAACCGTAAGAAGTAAAGAAAACAAATGGATATATCCTAGTCAACCATTTTCTTCTGTTATAACTACGGCAGCCATTTTTTGACGTCCTCATAGTGAGAGTCATAGTCCTTTTCTCATTTCTTATACTGTCTGATATACTTCTTATATGGTCTTGTAGGGTCCAATCATATAAAAACAACAAATCCGGTCATTCATCCGTCATTCCGAATATCAATAGAACCTAAAAGATATTATAATAAAAGGTATTAAGTGAACTATCAGAAATAGACGGAACTATAGAAAAAATTTGATTTTTTTAAATAACTTCATATCAACTAAATGTATATATTTAAGAATACATACTTAAGAAAAAGTCTAAGAAAAGGTCATATCCAACAAAGTTCTATAACTTAGATCAAGGGACACAATATGTCACTCCGGAACAAAATCCGAAGGAACCATAGAGTCTTCCATTTCGCAGAAGGACGTTACACCCTCTGCACCCAAGCTGAGGACCCAACCCTTCTAGGGGACCTCTTCCTTTACCGTCGAGTGAGGTCCTGAGAACGGATCTTTTAGGGTACCTGTCTCCTCGGTGCCATCTGATGTCGGGTACCCCACCGTTTCTTAGTCTGTACTGACTCGCTGAAGTCAAAGTGAAACAACAAATTCGATAGAATCATAGAGAAAAATTTTTAATTTGATTTAATTTAACAAATAACTGACACGACCCAGAAATAACGACGTGAACCCAAAAGAGATTGACACCACTCGTCCTGGTAGAGAACAACGTCTTATGTCTGCGATCCACACACCTGAATCGTCAACACCGAGTGTCCGAATCAACGGGACGCGGTACACCTTAGAAAGGTCTGGTCCCTAGTTTAGACACAGGGGACGTAACAGTCCACCTGAGGGTTGGTGACCTGGTGGTCCCTTCAGGTCATGGTTGTATCACAACTTTTTCAAAAGTCATCCCAAATTTGTGAGGCATATACGCGGAAATAAGGAAAGGGGAATATAACAATAGTGATGACTAATGTAAAAATATGTAACAGACGGGTAATCGTATCTAAATATTAATATCAAAATATGTAAACAGGAAATTTTGAATATCTTGTACCTGTCTCCTCGGACGTCCGACATCAGCATCCCAGACGTTTCTCAGTCCGTACTGGCTTCGATGAATCGTACGTACGTTGGTTTTCATGTTTTGATGACCGAAGATATAAACGAATACGTCAACGAAAATGGTCACAAGAAATAAATAAGCACATCGAAACTCAATGACAGATCACAGGAAAGTAAAGTAGGGTTTCCTCAGAGAACTCGTAAAAAACATCCCGTTTAGAACCCCATTGTCTGAGGAAATTGAAAATTTCCTCAGAAAGACCCGAATAGAATATATTAAAGAGAAAGAAGTAAGAACTTCCTGTCATGAAGATCAATGTCTTAAGAACCGACTGTCAAAAAAAAAAAGGGGGTCCCGAAATTTATAACGGGTGGGCGACGGAATACCGGACTTATAAAACCTACCATCTAATCGATAATAAAAAATAATTCCGGTAAACATATACTGTTCAGTGAAGAAAAAACGACGAAAGTTCTAAGAGAGAAACACAAAACTGTTAAGCTAATGTCAACACTTTATGAATCAAAAATTTTTTTATAGAAACAGATTATCAAACAATTGACAATTCCCAATCAGTCGACACTTGAGAAGGTCATAATGACACGAAGTACCACGGAACAAAACTGGGATCTTAATTACAAGAACTAAGAGTCGGGGTTTCGGGAACTAGAACAAAGATTCGATCACAGACACCACACGTCACATTTACGTCTCTGACGTGGTCCTCGGAGACCTGACCTCCTCGAATAATCCTCTATAACCGGACACTCTTAATGTCCAATCCACACGTTATGTCACGACTGATCCCCTTCCACACCCTAATGTCACCAGTCTCAATGACACTACCAGGTAAAAAGAAACACTTCACAAACCAAAGTAAAAAAAAGTCCAAAAGAAGACAATCGATTCATCAACAAGTCTTACTGACATTATTGGAAAAACAGGGGAAGGATAGACTATGAACACGACACAGACACCACATTGACACACACATACGACAAAAAATGTGACGTCTAAAGTCCAAAAGACACAAGGAAACGGAGAAGATTCACTTAATAGACACCACTCTGATCATAAACTAAATCTTACCTCTTTTTCAATGACTCCAAAGAAGTCTAACTTAGTTGTATTCACCAGTTACAATCCCCTACCACTTTAATAGTATGTATATGTATATACATCGATAATCTTCTCAAAAGTCTTTAATGAAATTTTGAACTAAAAATTTTGTATGTTTTCAATATATATTCATACATACAATTTGTATTTATAACGACTTAAGATACTTAATCTAGTGTGTCGTACCTTCAGGGGTAAGGGGTCTCCGTTGATGACTATAATTTACGAAGAATCCTTAAGGAGTACCGGAGTCTTTACGATTGCTACATCGGAGTACATTTCCCACCCTTGAATTTGTATCTGTCTGAGAGAGTATCCTGTGGTCATCAAAGATTGTATCGGTCAAAATCTTTTATTAAGAGGATTTAAGGTCAAATCAAGTAAAATATAAAAATTCTTTCCATTAGACACACACATACGGATTCCCTCCTACCCCTCTCTCCCTCTTAGTCCATGTTTTCTAATCACGTTGGTAGGTTTTTATACATAACTTATGGATCAGATCCATCCTTTGCTATAAACTGAGGTCGATATGTCTCCCTCATCACTCCGGAATAAAAAGTCTTCACGTTCCACGAGACTGTATAAACAATTGACATAACACGTAATCAGTTTTACCGTACGAAATTAAATTAGGGAAAGGAGACGTAATTTATTTCGTCACTACCCAATGATATTAGCACACCCACTTAAATAAATTTCCCGTTACATATTGTGATACAAATTAGAGTCTCTTTATAATTCATTTTCTAAGTTTTCTATATACTCATATAAGATATTCCATGTTTTGGTTCGTTTACAATTGTAAAAGTAAAACTGATCCTTATATTTTACCATTCCAAGGTCTTCTTGTCTTCAAAAGTGTAAACAAGTGAATGCATAGGGTTCACGAAGTTTATTACGGACCGTATATCAACAACAACAAATAAGCGATCCAACAAAGACTGAGAAACACTGGGGTACCTGACATCAGGTGGTCCGAGGAGACAGGTACCCTAAAAGATCCGTTCTTAAGGTCTCACCCAACGGTAAAGAAAGAGGTCCCCTAGAAGGGTTGGATCCCTAGTTTGAGTGCATAGAACGTAACCGTCCGTCTAAGAAATGGTCACTCGGTGGTAAGTTAAAAAACAACTTACTTAAATACGTTCTATTACTTGGTTTCGTAAGGTGGAAACAGTTCTCGGACTTTAGTCCAGAGTCACACCTGATGTCAGGACCCCTTCCAATTGTGAAGATACTTACCTCTAATCTTTTTTTTATCGGTGGTAACGTATACCGAAACCGAACACATCTCAACGTAAAGAAAGAATAGTACTGACCTCTTTTGACTCTTTTGAGGTGTACAACGTGTGTACAGGTTATTATAGGAGTATAAATTGTCGTCTTATACTCACGACTCGTCGACTATACTCTGACCCAAGACCTTCACCTTAGGGACGAATCCCTTGACCCTTACCCCGACCTACCTCCGTTAGTTTTTTCGGTCTTCCGGTTTCGATCTTCTCCCGATTAAAGACACTCTTGACTCTCGTACTGGACTCTACCTGGTGTGTCTCTTCTCGGAACCTCCGAATTTCGAAACCCTCCATCCTCTTCTCTCCCTCCCTAGGTCTCCCTAGGTCACTAATCGTCAAATCCTCTCTGTTACTCACAATTTCCCTCGAATTTCTTGACTGGAGGAGGTAAACACAATGTCACAAAGATTTACAACATCTGGAAGAGGTACAAAAGAAAAAGATATTTTCCTTTCTAAAGTAAAATCTATTTTAGATCAAACGACACCATATTAGTCTAAGAAGGGTCTCTTACCCTTCTCTACCATATGGGTCTCAATCTCAACCGTGTCTCACTCTTATCCGACGTACACCCCTATAAATGTAGACCTAATGTATGTTAATACTCCGTTTCACTATCCTAAATCACTACTAAACCCTAATCTGTGGCCTTAAGTCGGTACTTTAGTAACCACTAGAACCTTTCTCGTTACAGACACCTTACCACTCACGTCTTCGGTCTTATCTCAACCAACCTCATACTTACTCTCTACTCCTTTCTCTCTCTCGGGTATATTTGTTAAGAAAATTCTTCGACTTTTCTCTTTAGTCCCAATTCCTTGAAATAAAAAAAAGTTTCACCACAATTTAATCTTGGACACACTCTTCCTTGGGATCTGACCCTCTCACTTACAACACTCTCCCTGATCAACTATACTACACTTCATGGTCTCCTTCCCTGTCCTCCATTCCGGGTCTCTTCTCTTCTTCCCCATCCTACCTAATGTCAAAACTACCATCCGTATCAGCGTAACAAATAACCCCTCGACGACGAAACCGTCACTGTGGTTTATAATAAAGGAAACGACGAGACGGACGGTTGTGTGTGTTGTCAGTCTGACAACCACAAAAGAAACTCCCAGATCCCGGTCTTGAAATTAATCAAGTCAAGTCAACAAGTCAGTACAGGTTAAGAAACGTTGGGGTACCTGACGTCGTGTGGTCCGGATGGACAGGTAGTGGTTGAGGGTCTCAAATGAGTTTGAATGTAGGTAACTTAACCACTACGGTAGGTTGGTAGAGTAGGAGACAGCAGGGGAAGAGGAGGACGGAAGTTAGAAAGGGTCGTAGTCCCAGAAAAGGTTACTCAGTCAAGAAGAGTAGTCCACCGGTTTCATAACCTTGAAGTCGAAGTCGTAGGTAGGAAGGTTTCTTGTTAGTCCTGACTAAAGGAAATCCTACCTGACCAACCTAGAGGAACGTCAGGTTCCCTGAGAGTTCTCAGAAGAGGTCGTGGTGTCAAGTTTTGGAAGTTGAGAAGCCACGAGTCTAAAGAAATATCAGGTCGAGAGTGTAGGTATGCACTGAGATCTTTTTGGTATCGAAACTGATCTGCCTGGAAACAACCGTTTCATTACAGAGACGAAAAATTATACGACAGATCCAACCAGTATTGAAAAGAAGGTTCCTCGTTCACAGAAAATTTAAGTACCGACGTCAGTGGTAGACGTCACTAAAAACTCGGGGGGTTTTATTTCAGACAGTGACAAAAGTCAAAGGGGTAGATAAACGGTACTTCACTATCCTGGTCTCCGGTACTAGAATCAAAAGACTTACAACTCACAATTCGGTTGAAAAAGTGAGAGGAGAAAGTGAAAGTAGTTCTCCGAGAAATCAAGAAACGAAAGACGGTATTCCCACTACGGTAAATGTATAGACTCCAATAACTATAAAGAGGGTCGTTAGAACTAGGATCGAACACGAAGTAGACCAGGTCGTAAAGAGTACTATGTGAGACGTACATTCAATTTATTCGTCCCACTGTCATATGTCGGAGTTGTATGAAGAAGGGGATAAACCTTGGTCAGACAACAACGTACAGGTCAAGATTGACAACGAAGAACTGGACGTATGTCTAAAGAGTCCTCCGTCCAGTTCACCAGACTATAAGGGTAGAGAACTTCTTAAAAGGTCAAACAACACTAGGTGTGTCAGTTTTCGAAACCGTATCAGTTATTTCGTCTTCATCTACAAAAAGACCTTAAGAGAAAAAGCTACTAGGTCGTCTACAACCGTTAAACTAGAGACCAAGGAGACAGAAAAGATTTAGGTTTACGTCCTGTGTACCCAAACTAGGGACCAGACCCTTCTAGGGTGTACGGAGTCTCGTTGATTCGGGTACGTGGGGTTGATAACTCGGACATGAGATCTCGGGTCCTTGACGTTGATGACACGGGTAAACGGTGTCGAAGACTTCGGACGCACGAGATCTCGGACACCAGACGTTCTTCTCTTCGGCGGTATTACTCTTCGGGCGTGTGACGTTGGTCTCTCATCGGGTGAGAACGGTGTTGATCTCTTCTCGGGTTCGTCGTTGCTTTCTGGGTCGTATCGGTTTTAATTGATGTATTATTCATTTTGTATCTTAATAATTTTTCCTTAATTAGTCACGACTTATCAACTACTTAACAGGGTACTCGTAACTTTGAAAATTTGAATACTTGTAAGTCCTAGCGTCAGAAAGATCTGGAAATGTGTATAAGAGAACTGAAAGATTTCATTTGTTTTAAATCGGGAGAAACTTTTAAAATCCCCTCAGTACTAAGTCTACGACTTCACATGTCTATGGGAGTCTCGAATAACCTTGCACCTCCTGGTGAATGGGATCACACTCCCCGAATCGGAGGACCCGAAGACAAAACACCACAAAAATCAAAAAGTAGAATAAAACGCAGACTAAAATCGTCGAAAGAAGGGGAAGGAGTAAAAGAAGAAGATTACTCTACTTAGACGATTACTTAGATAAACCTTTTACTGCACGAAATCTTTACTTCTTTCTCACTTATCTGACATATTCCGAAAAGACCTTTTATTCCAAAACGCACGACCGCGTGTCTGAGACGAGACAGAGAAACGAGGCAGTCGTGAGAAGTCCCCAGTCATGACGTCGTCCATTTTTCCTCCCTGAACTAGAACAGAAGTCCCATACGTCCCGATTAGAGAATCGTCGAGTCTCCGGAAAGACACCAAGAGTCGATATAAAGTTCATTATCAATAAAAAGAAAGTAAAATCCCAAAATTACTATATAAAGTATCTATTTATTACCATCGTCCCAGAACAAAACCGGGGGAATTAAACTAGAGTATACCTTAGCATTGATCTTAAAATTCTAAACAAGATTCTGATTCCAATGTTTTTCTTTATGTTTCTATTACTTCACACAAATAGAAGAAAATAGGATATCCTTTATGTCTACTTCTCCTGACGTTAACTTCGAAAATTACTTTGTTAATTTTATAAACTTCTCGTCACAGTATGTGTTCTTGTTGTATCGTTTCTTATATAACTCGCTAAAGCTTTTCTTCCCTTACTTTTCCTTTAACTTGCCATTTAGATGGATTATAGAGGTTCACGTAGTCACTCGGTTCTGAAAAAAGAAGAAATTAGTAGAAACAGTACAGACGAAAATGGAGGAGTCTGAACTGTCAGGACGGTATACCTCAATGAACCACAAGTGTGATTACCATGGTTCGACTTGGAAGAAAGAAGACGTAAGAAAGAGGTAGGAGGATTTAACAACTGGGGAAATCGTGAGTCGAATCTGTACTGAAAGATCTTTTAAAAGAGACTAAGGGATCTAACAAAATCCCCGAAAAACAGGGGTAAAGACATCGTAGACTAGGACTAGGAATGACATTGTAAATGACTTTCAGTGTGAGTGTCTTAACACTCGAACAACTCACTCCCACCACCGAATAAAAGGAACTATCGAAGTCTTACACAATGTCACAGACTCTCATGTATCACCACTTATCTCAATTATCTTTACGACTCCTGACATACGGACTGGTCTATACCGTCCACACCCTCTTCGGTTTCTGATAAGGATCTAAAGACCATAATCACTGATTCCCTACCACATTAAGTGGTTTTACCCTTCATGTACTCCCCTCAAACCTCACCCTTGGTCACTCAAAACTCCAAGAATACTCTTGGGTTTACCTTAACAGACTCACCATGCGTCAACTAATAAACCTAAACCTTGAGATGTCTTTCCTAAACTCCCCGTTTTCACACATCTAATACCATCTACTATTCCTACTCTACTGTGTCTCTTACTCTTTGTACTCTTCATAACTTAGACCGTTGATTTTCTTATGACCCTTGCAAACAGTTTCGTTTAAATCACCTCGCAATTTTTTACTCGGTTCATTGTCGTCCAACTCTCCACGTTTTCATCTATTATTTGGACTTAGTACTTCCCTTTCGTTTTAATAACGAGTATCATCGTGGTTTCACAATCACTTGAAAACACAGATTCTTATCATAATTCACGACACTCCGTCATATCGAATTATCGAATTCAAGTCAAGCCAAATCGGTGAGTCAGGACAGGGTGAGAAACGTTGGGGTACCTGACGTCGTGCGGTCCGGATGGACAGGTAGTGGTTGAGGGTCTCAAATGAGTTTGGGTACACGTATCTCAGCCACTACGGTAGGTTCGTAGAGTAGGAGACAGCAGGGGAAGAGGAGGACGGGAGTTAGAAAGGTTAACAGTCCCAGAAAAGTTTACTCAGCCAAGAAACGTAGTCCACCGGTTTCATAACCTCAAAGTCGAAGTCGTAGGTAGGAAGGTTACTCGTTAGTCCTGACTAAAGGAAATTCTACCTAACCAACTTAGAGGAACGTCAGGTTCCCTGAGAGTTCTCAGAAGAGGTTGTGGTGTCAAGTTTTCGTAGTCAAGAAGATGCGAGTCGAAAGAAATATCAGGTCGAGAGTTGTAGGCATGTACTGATGATCTTTTTGGTATCGAAACTGATCTGCCTGGAAACAACCGTTTCATTACAGAGACGAAAAATTATACGACAGATCCAACCAGTATTGAAGAGAAGGTTCCTCGTTCACAGAAAATTAAAGTACCGACGTCAGTGGTAGACGTCACTAAAAGCTCGGGGGTTTTTATTTCAGTCGGTGACAAAGGTGACAAAGGGGTAGATAAACGGTACTTCACTACCTGACCTACGGTACTAGAAGTAAAAGACTTACAACTTAAAATTCGGTTGAAAAACCGAGAGGAGAAAGTGCAAGTAGTTCTCCGAGAAATCAAGAAACGAAAGACGATATTCACACCACAGTAGACGTATAGACTCCAATAACTATAAAGAGGTCGTTAGAACTAGGGTTGAACACGAAGTAGGTCGGGTCGCAAAGAGTACTACATGAGACGTACATTCAATTTATTCGTCCCACTGTTATATGTCGGAACTACATGAGGAAAAGGATAAACCTTGGTCAGACAACAAGGTACAGGTCAAGATCGACAACGAAGAACTGGACGTATGTCTAAAGAGTTCTCCGTCCAGTCCACCAGACTATAAGGGTAGAGAACTTCTTAAAAGGTGTCAAACAACACTAGGTGTGTCAGTTTCTGAAACCGTATCAGTTATTTCGTCTTTATCTACAAAAAGACCTTGAGGACGAAAAAGCTACTAGGTCGGCTACAACCGTTAAACTAGAGACCAAGGAGACAGAAAAGAACTTGTAGACCTTCAAGTACCAAGTGTATAACGACTTCGGACCGAACCTCTTAAAACTCGTAATGAAATGATCGTACACTCTACTCACGTTAACACACGATCAAACTGGTAAGAAACCGTAACGGAAAGAAACCCTGACCTTGCTTTTGACTGGTAAAGATCAAGACACCGGTGATGACTCAAAAGGTTTAAACGACTCTATAACTCACGTCGTGAAAGTGTCGTAGTAGAAAATCCTAAACTTTATCCAGTCGACCTTAAGGTAGTGGAGGTGATCGAAACAGGTATCACTACGAAAGATTCCGGACGAGACGAAACGTGAGGTCCTACAGACCCAGATCCAGTCACTAGTGTGGTAGTACTAATAGACCCAGTACTTCTAGAAAAAACATATCAAGAGGACACATAAGAACGGTGGAGAGAATTATAAAAGACGAAGACAATCCAGGTATGGTAAAGACAGGAAATAGTTCGGGTAGAAACGTATTTTACAAGGGAACCATAGAGATTAAAACTTCGCTAGAGATCAGAAAGGGTAAGAAAACAAAAGGAGATAAAGAAACGTAACCAGTGACTCCTTCCGAAAGAATAGAGAGTAACGACAAGAAACCTTGAGACGCAAGTTTACCCACATAGAAAAAGGAAAAGAAGAAACGGAAAACGAAGAGAAGAAAAGTGTCGATAAACATTCTGGAGGAGTCTGTTGGTAAAACGGAAAAATGTAAAGAAAAACACAAATTACCGAATTTGGTACCCGAATTTAAGACACGTACGTACGATTCAGTGAAGTCAACACAGGTTGAGACGCTGGGGTACCTGACATCGGGTGATCCGCGGAGACAGGTACCCTAAGAGGTCCGTTCTTATGACCTCACCCAACAGTACGGGAAGAAGGCCCCTAGAAGGACTAGGTCTCTACCTTGGGGACAGAGGACGTAATTGTCCACACAAGAAATGGTAATCGCGGTGGACCGACACAACGGAAGTAACTCAATGATTGAGAGACCTGAACAAAGAAAGAGGCATTTTGATACCTATTTTAGAACAACTTTACGAGACTCCTGATTCATTATGTGTGTATGCGAAATACCATCTCTTTCGACACATATACACACTCACACACACTCATAGAACTGTAATGTCATGGTTATTCACTGGTAATAATTATCACTTCTTTACCTTTTCTTGAACATCAAATCAACGCATCCCTCAATTTCATAGTACTACTTCAAAATTACCATTATACTTTGACAAATAATAACTCACTGTTCACTCATTACCCGCCAACAACGGAATCCCAAGTCTCGTGCCGTTTTGAAACACACCACCTTTTCGAATCCCAGTAGTAGATGACTCACGAATGGTTCTACAGGGTCTGTGACAAACCAGGAAAGTGCACAATACTCGTGTAAATCAAGTGTGTCATTGGGTCGAAATGAACAAGTAAGTACCGACCCAGGTCCCGGGTTTGTTGTAGCAGTCCTAAGAGGAACAAGAGACAGACAACCGAGTCAAAAGAAGACACAACCGAAGTAGGAGTCCGTCCGAAAGGGAAGTTCCGTCATCATATTTGACAACCCTCCGGATCTTAGTGTAATTGTTGAATTGTTAGAGTCACCTTTCTCTCTTAGACAGATGTTATAAAGATCGTTCTCGGGATCTAAACTGACAGTAACCCAGTCAAACCCATAAAAAGACTTGTTCAGTGACACCGGACTCCGTCCCCATCCTACCTTGTCTTGTCAGAAGAACCGGTCCTCCCCAACACACCTAGAAGTGGTTACTTAGACTCTACCCTTGTCCTCAGGAAGGGATGTCCCTTGTACTGCCACGAGAAGGGTCTCCCCACTCTTATTTATACACGGTCCGTTTTTGTCGTCTACAGGTGGTGTAACTCCCACAATCCTGGCACACGTGTGACATCTTGCGAAGACGAACCAAAGACAAAATCGGAATTATACAGTTTATAAAAGTGTCTTAATACTACTTAATACTGTTCAACTTTAGTGCAGACCCACTCTAAGTACTATCATTTTACGCAGAGCTTGTCCTAAACTTCTTTGTTCGAAACCTATTGGCTCTTTATCTGTTTTTTTACTTATCATAGTTTGGACTGGACTAGGTCGACGCGTTCTAGTCTCTAGTCGTGGAACACACTCATAAGACCCGGACACCCCTCCTGTGGGGCCGTTGTGGACTAGGACGACGTACTCTCTGTAATCTCCATCTTCTTCTCTAAACATTAACTCTGGACCGGTCACCCTGACATTCTTAAATCCTCTCACCAGGACAATCATCATCCCACAATGTCAGGTGATTTCAGTTCGCACACCCCTAGTCCTCCATCCCGACATTAGGTATGTTTACTTGTCACTACCTCGCATTTTTCACGTCTAATTAATTTCAAACGGACTTTGTGTTTTGGGTCTTAGAAACCAATAGATCTTTTTGACATCTTTATCTTTAATGGGGACTGTCCGTTCCTTTGATTTCCACCCTTGGATGTTCATTCATATGTCTTACCAGGTGACTTCTCAAAAATAAAAATTCCTTTTTAAAGACATAAATTCATTATCTTTACAAACTTTTGTGAATACTTTTTACCGTGTGGACTCCTCACTACCTTATAATATACTAAATCGATCTATATCCCTATAATAGATTTATATCTACCTTTCTATATAATAGTCTTGTTCTATATACCTAATCTAAAAATCCGGTCTACTGACGAAGTATCTTCCTCTAGTAGTCACTCTTTCTTTTAACATAATCCAAATCAAGATCCATTACTTGTCTGACAAAACATTATATAAAAACCCACTGAAGACGCGTACATTGTGCCAAGTGTGAGGAACCGTCCTCCTCCGTCTTATTTCTGGAGACTGACCCAAAAGATATCTGAAGTCCCAAAGAAACACACTCTTCCTCCCTCCCCTATTTTATGCTCAAATTTCCAACCTTGCAACCGACAACTCAAAATCCTCTCCTTTTAAATTCCACTAACAAAGCCTTCGTTTGTTAATGACTCATCAAAAATTATTGTGAGGAGATCTCTAGAAAGTCAACCGATGACACCGGTGACTCTCAGTTCGTTCGTGTGTATCGTAGTCTTCTCGAACCCTTCGTTCCGGTCCTCCACCGAAACACATGTTCATCCCACACAGACGAGAACCTTATAAATATTCCAAAACCAGTGTACTACTTCGATTTCTTTTCGGGGTCTTCCGACACGGTACCTGGTTTGCTTACTTACCTTCGCAAAGAAACGGGACCTTTCACTACTCTATGACTCTTTGGATGGTAAAGATCTACGTACTGATTCATACCGTTTGATCTGGAACTTTTAAGGAAATTGTTCAAGACATTCGATTTATATTTTATCTTAAATCCATGGTAGTACCCACTATTCGGTACTGGATAAATATAGGACGATCTTACAAATCCCTCTGTGTCTTTGGTAATGGAGAAAACCTTGGTAACGAAGTCCCTCTTGTCAGGTCACAGGTATGAGGTACGAAACTACAAACATGGTTTCTGTTGTGATCCTAACTACCCGAACTAGACGAGATTGTGACTTTAACATATCAGTCAGGACCTTCTCTGACCAACATGACGATGGACTATGACATATACTGGAGAGAAACCAGGACAAAACTTCAACCTTATCCAACCTTAAGACGGAGTGGATTCTTCTCTAACAGTAATCAAGTAGTTCAGGAGAAACGTACACCGGTAAAGAGACTAAAGAACGATATATATATCGGGTATTCCTGAAAAACTCTAAAAAAAAGACGACTCTAAGGTCACATGACAAAGATCTTATAAGAACTTACGGATTTAGTCCTAAAGTAAAGAATTTATATTTTATTCAGTCAAGTCAATTCAGTGAGTCAGTACAGGTTGAGAAACGCTGGGGTAATTGACGTCGTGTGGTCCGGAGGGACAGGCAGTGGTTGAGGGCCTTGGATATGTTTGAGTACAGGTAACTCAGTCACTACGGTAGGTTGGTAGAGTAGGAGACAGCAGGGGAAGAGGAGGACGGGAGTTAGAAAGGGTCGTAGTCCCAGAAAAGTTTACCCAATCGAGAAGAGTAGTCCACCGGTTTCATAACCTCAAAGTCGAAGTTGTAGTCAGGAAGGTCACTTGTGGGTCCTGACTAGAGGAAATCCTACCTGACCAACCTGGAGGAACGTCAGGTTCCCTGAGAGTTCCCAGAAGAGGTTGTGGTGTCGAGTTTTCGTAGTTAAGAAACTACGAGTCGAAAGAAATATCAGGTTGAGAGTGTAGGTATGTACTGGTGTCCTTTTTGGTATCGGAACTGATCTACCTGGAAATAACCGTTTCATTACAGAGACGAAAAATTATACTAACCAGTATTGAGATCCAACCAGTATTGAAAGGGAGGTTCCTCATTCACAGAAAATTAAAGTACCGACGTCAGTGGTAGACGTCACCAAAACCTTGGGGTTTTTTATTTCAGTCGGTGACAAAGATGACAAAGGGGTAGATAAACGGTACTTCACTACCCTGACCTACGGTACTAAAATCAAAAGACTTACAACTCAAAATTCGGTTGAAAAAGTGAGAGGAGAAAGTGAAAGTAGTCCTCCGAGAAATCAAGAAGTGAAAGATGGTATTCCCACCACAGTAGACGTATAGACTCCAATAACTATAAAGAGGGTCTTTAGAACTAAGGTGGAACACGAAGTAGGTCGGGTCGCAAAGAGTACTACATGAGACGTACATTCAATTTATTCGTCCCACTGTTATATGTCGGAACTGCATGAGGAAAAGGATAAACCTTGGTCAGACAACAAGGTACAGGTCAAGATTGACAACGAAGGACTGGACGTATGTCTAAAGAGTTTTCCGTCCGGCCCACCAGACCATAAGGATAGAGAAAGTGTTAAAAGGTGTCAAATAACACTAGGTGTGTCAGTTTCCGAAACCGTATCAGTTATTTCGTCTTTATCTACAAAAAGACCTTGAGCGACCGAAAAAGTTACTAGGTCACCTACAACCGTCAAGTTAGAGACCAAGGAGACGGAAAAGATTTAGGTTGAACTTGTAGACCTTCAAGTGCCAAGTACACAACGACTTCGGACCGAACCTCTTAAAACTCGTAATGAAATGATCGCACACACTCACGTTAACACGCCATCAAACTCGTAAGAAACAGTAACGGGAAGAAACCCTACCCTTACTTTTGACTGGAAAAGGTCAGGACACCGGTGACGACTCAAAAGGTTTAAACGACTGTATAACTCACGTCGTGAAAGTGTCGTAGTAGAAAATCCTAAACTTTATCGAGTTGACCTTAAGGTAGGGGAGGTGATCGAAACAAGAATCACTACCAAGGATTTCGGGTGAACTGAAGTGTAAGGTCCTAGACCGAGGTCCACTCACTAGTGTGGTAGCACTAATAGACCCAGCACTTCTAGTAAAACATGTCAAGAAACATAAGAACGGTGAGGAAGAATTGTAGAAGATGAAGACAGTCCAGGTATGATAAAGACAGGAAATAACTCGGGTAGAAACGTACTTTACAAGGGAACCATAGAGATTCAAAGAACTTCTCTAGAGATCAGAAAGGGTAAGACAACAAAAGGAGATAAAGAAACGTAACTAGTGACTCCTTCCGAAAGAATAGAGAGGAACGATAAGAAATCTTATTTTATAAAGAATTTATATTTTCGGAAATAAATAAAATTAAAATAAAAAACGAACGGTAGGCACCGAACGTCCTAGAACCAAGGGGTTAGTCCCTAACTTCGGTCCGGGTGCTGTCACTTTCACGGTTCAGGATTGGTGACTTGTTGGTCCCTTAAAGGATTTTAGGAAATTTTAAGGAAAAAATATTTTCCCCAAGTAAACGTTAAGAAAAGGTAATCCTCAATCAAAAGTACTAATAACGAAGGAAAAGGACCAAAAGTATTTGGATTTAAGTATTTAAGTTTTATTTCTTATTGAACGGTATTATATTGAATCAGATTGAACTGACTATTTGACACTGAATGACGGTAGGATCTTATCCGAGACACATCACACGTAGTCAGGTAGGTGTCGTTACGGGATTCATTGTAACAATAGTTTTTAATCTACCAATAATCGTCAACTCGTATAAAAATTTTCGACCCTTTTTGTCGACTAGTCTATCTACTATTCTATAACCTCTGATCTTTCTAAGGTCCTCTAACTTTGATACTAGGTCTAACTCATAGTATTTTGAATTAAACTTATTTATAGTAGAATGTGTAAGTTGAAGGGTTTATATTTTAATCTCACCGCTCTACCCCGTCGTCGCACTTCCTTAAGACTTCCTATAATGGTACGGTTATTAACAAGTCAATTCTATGTCTCACACTGATCTTTTCAATCAAATTAGAATGGAATTTTACATAGGATTTATTCGGTAGGAGAATACGACACGTTTGTCAGGAACTCATGTCCTTCGGTAGAGAAATAGTCTCCTAGTATCCAAGACCCTTTTTTCAGGCGAATTTCAATTAGGTAAAGTAACCCACACGACCTTAAAAGGTAAACGGAAGTGTTAAAGATAAGAAAAAAAGGATGGGACGAGACACGTATTCTTTTGCCTAGAGAAACGGGAGACCGAAGAGTAATCGAAACCGGTAAACTTCCGTATCCGTCCTCTACTCTCCCGTCTTCCTTTCCTTTCATTCTTATAAAATATAAGATTGAAGAAGGGGAACACTAGGGATACTTCTACCGACACAGGAGTAAAACATGGTTTCCACCGTGAGGGGTTTACCATGAGAGACCGAAGTTCAGTGACGACAGATGTCGGCTAAGAAGTTAAGATCCTATGGAACCGGAGTGTGACAACGATCGGGGTCCCTGAAAGAGATTTTGTAGAGGACCGGAAACATTTATCACTTGAGAGGAGTCGACGGTCAAACTGACACGGAATAGGAAGATCGATTCTGGGATTGACTATGTTTGATTCACTTTACAGTAGTGAAGTCAAGTCAAGTCAGCGAGTCAACACCGGCTGAGAAACACTGGGGTACTTAGCGTCGTGAGGTCCGGAGGGATAGATAGTGGTTGAGGGCCTAAAGCGAGTCTGAGTACAGGTAGCTCAACCACTACGGTAGGTCGGTAGAGTATGAGACAGTAGGGGAAGAGGAGGACGGGGGTTAGGGAGGGTCGTAGTCTCAGAAAAGGTTACTCAGTTGAGAAGAGGTTACTCAGTTGAGAAGTGTACTCCACCGGTTTCATGACCTCAAAGTCGAAATCGTAGTAAGGAAGGCTTCTTGTGGGTCCCGATTAGAGGAAATCTTACCTGACCAACCTAGAGGAACGTCAGGTTCCCTGAGAGTTCTCAGAAGAGGTTGTGGTGTCAAGTTTTCGTAGTCAAGAAGCCGCGAGTCGAAAGAAGTGTCAGGTTGAGAGTGTAGGTATGGACTGATGACCTTTTTGGTATCGGAACTGATCTGTCTGAAAACAACCGTTTCATTACAGAGACGAAAACTTATACGATAGATCCAACCAGTATTGAAAGGAAGATTCCTTATTCGTAGAAAATTAAAGTACCGACGTCAGTGGTAGACGTCACTGAAACCTCGGGTTTTTTTATTTCAGACTGTGACAAAGGTGACCTGTATCATCTATCATTTGTGTTAATATCAAACTAATCTCTAAAATTCAAGTTTTACTTTGACTTCTATTTCTCTTATTCAAGTAGAATACACGTGACTTAAATACAATATTGAAGTTGAAATATAGAAAAAATCTTATTTGTTTGTTTTTTCCTGGTGTATAAATCATTATCTTACAATCAACCTACTACGAAACAAGTCCAAAACAGAGATTTTACATAACAAAATATGTACTATTCCTTTTATTCCTTTTATTCCTTTTCACATCTCTCACTGACCACCTGACGGAATCAACCCTGTTAATCCCATCAGGAGGGGCTCCTCTACAAATACTACTCTAGACTTACTTGTCCCCGAACCAACCCCCTACTACTACTTACTTTCTCAAAAATATGAGTTCAAAATCCGGTAGCAGGTAGAGTCACTTCGATTTACTTTACCAAATATAGTAAAATGTAGATTTTACAACCATATAAAATTTTATGACACTAAAAGGACCACTACTTCATTTAAACGTAACTAATAAGTCTAACGATGGGACTTAAAGAACCCCGAACGAAACGCACATTTTTATCTGGAACTTTAAGACAAAATCTTAAAATTTGAGTTACATAATTGTCATCCAGTACCTCCTTAACGTAGGACACCGAGTCACCTCTAACGTTTCCACTGTGTGCGAGTGGATTGATTGTTAAAGTCTTTGTTGACAGGGCACCACAAACTCACGTTCCTACACACACGAATACCACTATATTGGAAGATCTTTTCCTTTCACTTTTTACTTCCTGCACGGATTAAAGTTCATCGAAAGACAAAGACGGAAAAACGACTTTCAACTTCCTTTTCATTATCTCTTTGATAATTTAAATCCCTTTAGAGACCGGTAAGAATCACCGTGACCCCTTTCGTTCGAGGACCCGGACCTACAAACCAACCGAACCTACACAGATGAAACGTGGCTACGACTGTGACCACAGAAAGAAGACCATCCACCGAGTTAGTGTTTCCTCACTCTGTCTTCGCGGATTTACGGACCGACCCTTAGTTCTTACTCCTACGACTACTCATTCAAGAGTGACATGGAAAGGCAGTCTCCCGAAACAAGGGTCACATTCTGTATCCGGAAGAATTACGAAGGACTCAATGAACTCGTTTACAGGAGAGATAATAAACTCCTGTAAACTTAGTTCCGGAAACGTGGAGAAATTTAACTAAACGAAGTACTCATACGATATCCGTGAACTCAAGTGTCTGGACGGTTCGGTATACTTTGGACCTATGAATTCGTAACGAATAAATCTGTCAGTCCTCAGTCTCAGAACCCATTCTGTGTACTTAGAACACGAAAGACGTACTATCGTTTATTACTTTAAAAAATTTAGAATAAAAACCTTTGAGAAAAATTTTTTAGGTTGATGAACGTTAAGATGAAACAATAAAACACCAATTCTAAATCTTCTCAAAATAAGTACTTAAACGAAAATCTATCTTCATTTGACTAACAATCTTATTATAAAATTGTAAACTAAAAATCCTGGATAAAATAGTCACTCCTTCTACTTTTGGACGGGGTAATACTACTCTTTTGGACCAAACAACTCCTATAGTTGGCTCATGTTCGTCTCCTGAACGAAATACCCTTTGGACTGCCACGTAAGAATTAGGCACTCTCATCGTTCTTTCCTACAATACGAACGAGACACCACATTCAGAAGAGACCCCTATACTGGAAAACTTTTGAAGATGTAACTAATTATCTTTTAGTTGGTGAGTATTTCAAGTCTAGTTTAATCAACTTCATACCATTTTACTCATTGGTACCGAATCTGGAAATTATAAACATGTTTCTTTTCAATCAACGAAATCCTCTATATATTGGACTTTAATAAACCCCCTAAAATTAAATTTACCATTCGTCCGAACCGGGACGTCAACAAACAACAACCTAAAGTCCAATAGACTTTTTATTAACCTCTAAAAAGTTAACTTTTCTAGTGCATTAAGAATTATCAGAGGACGTACGGATTGAACCGAAGGCAACAGTCTAATACTTCTGAACTAATTTATCTTGACAAAAATGAAGTCTTCTTTTTGATAGATTCAAAACATGAATTTATCATAACACAACTCAATCACTATCTTTTACAACCTACAAAAGAATACTGACAAACCTTTTCGAATAAAAAAAAAATTACCTTTCACTTTAAGATCCCTGTTGATTAATACGGAGTCAGTCTAAAACGACAAAATATATATATACATATATATATATATTGTATTAATATATCGTATATATATATTTTGTCAACGGAAAAATTTCTTATATATATATATATAAAAAACGATAATTATACAAAAGTAACTGTTACTGGTATGGATCTCTCCTCCATATATATCATACTACCAGTACTCTCTTCGAAACCCTAGTCTATATATCCTAAGTTTAGGACTATGATGATGAATTGGTATGTACACTGGATCCCATTTAATAAATTGAAAAGAAAAGGTTCAAAGAAATAGATATTTTCTTCGTATTATTATTATAGATGAATTATCTATAATTATTAGAATTATTATAGATAATTCATCTAAAGATTTGATAGTGTACTCAATTATATACACTATATTATACGAAACTAGTTACGACCTTGTATTATTCATTTACAACAAATGATTATAATAATACTATTACTACGAAGACGACCTGTACGGTCTCCGTTCGTTCCTAGTGTTTACTAAACTCCTGTTTCACCACTCCGATCTGTTTGCTGTGAACATAATTGTCTCACGCAATGTACTAGTAGAATAGGAATCGATAGATAGAGACAGTACGTCTCAAACTTAGGTCAAAATGGACCAAAGTTTTGGGTTTAACAACAAAACAAAAAAAAAACCGTGGTGCGAAAGAAGTAAAGTGTCAATTTATAGGTTCTATTTACTTTAGTGGCACTGTATCCATAGTGGTCATCCGACACACGTACTTTTTGACTCAGACCACCTCTTTCCCAACGTTCTAAAACACCTTCTCTACCACAACTCGACCTGCACCTTTCCTACTTATCACCCCACAGACACCCGTTTTACATTCCCTCCATAACCTAATCACAATAGGGACCTATCTCGATGAACTTTGTAAAGTAAAGAAACACTGGACCCGAGTCTAGGAGTTCAATAGACTCACCTTTACCGTCCTCTTCTACCGAGAACACCCTAGACTCTAGACATTCTTGTAATTTTTGTTCTGTCATTCGGGTCATGTAGTCGGGGAGTGGGAATAGGTCCAGGGACCCACCGTCGAAACACCTAACACCTGAACCGACCACCTTTCACGACGAGTCGTCGAGTCCATTAAGGACTCTCTGGTCTCTTGTCGAACTCATAGAACCCCTCGACATAATAAAAAGGGAAGGGAAATCGGTATCTGAACTGGTCATCACACCTAAAGACAACGGATACTTTGGTCGAAGTCAGTATATAGTATAACCCCAAGTGGAACCCCCCTGTAACCTTCGTTTCTCAGACCGTAGTGTCTGAAGGTGAACAAACAGTCGGTGACGTCGATATCTTTCGCACGAATATCACTAAAAAGTTAAATGAATCCTGATTCAACTCCTGAACGAATTGAGGTCTCGGAAGAGTCCGATCTCTGGACATCGGTTGTTACTTACACAATCCATAGCTCGTCAACACTAAGAAGGTAACAATAACGGTAAACCGCAATTCTTTAAACTAATCCCTATCTTGTATATCTAGTTGTTCCTTTGTCTTCTGAACTTTTGAGATATCTTGTTGATCTGTATCCACCACGATCACCACTCCTTGGTCAGACGGCTACGTCCTCCACATTCTCTACGTCCAAACTAGGGACCCAGCCCACCTAGGGGACCTCTTTCTTTACCGTTGGACGAGATCATAAGAACGGACCTTTTAAGGTACCTGTCTCCTCGGACCACCTGATGTCAGGTACCCCAGTGTTTCTCGACCCGTGTTAACTTGAGTGGGTGTAGGTGTGTCTCTGTAGAAATCTTGTGAGGTGGATTGTTGTCGTCTTGTGTGTAAAAAGAGTTCACGTGTACTTTGTAATAGGTCCGATCTGGTGTGCAATCCGGTGTTCAGAGTTATTTATCCCAACTCTAGTATATTTTATACAACAGACATTGGTGTTACCTTTCTTTAATCTTTATTTTTTATTCCTTTAAACCCTTTAAGTGTCTCACCTGTTATTTATTGTATAAGGATTTATTGGTTATCTAACTTTTTCCTTTTGTTCCCTTTAATCTTTTATGAAACCCAATTTTCTCTTCGTGTCTTATCATTTTGAATGAATTATATCGATTTCGTCACGATTCTCCCTTTAAATATTGACTTCGAGAGTTTAGTTATTGGATGGAAGAAGGTGGAATTCTTTGACTTTTTTTCTTCTCGTTTGATTTAGGTTTGTTCGTCTTTCTTCCCTTATTATTTCTAATCTTGTCTTCATTTATTTTATCTCTTATCTTTTATTAACTCCTTTAGTTACTTTGACCTTCTACCCTACTACCCTACTTATTTTAACTATTAGAGAAAAGATCATCAGTACATGTCTACACTGTCGACCTGACATTATTCCGACTCGTGGTTTCTTAACTACGAAAACTTAACACCACGACCTTTTCTGAAAGATCTCAGGGAACCTGTCGTTCCTCTAGTTTGGTCAGTCAGGATTTCCTTTAGTTAGGAGTTATAAGTCATCTTCCTGATTACGACTTCGACTTCGAGGTTCTGAAACCGATGGACTACGTTTCTCGACTGAGCAACCTTTTCTGGGACTACGACCCTTTCTAACTTCCGTCTTCTTCCCCCACCGTCTACTACTCTACTTGGTTGAGTCATCTGTGCTCAAACTCGTTTGGTTGAGCTACGTGCACTTAAACTCGTTTGAGGTCCTCTATCACTTCCCGTATCCTTGGAACGTACGACGTAAGGTATCCCAGCGTTTCTCAACCTGTACTGAATTACTGACTTGTTGTTGTTTCGATTTGAGTATGTGTGTGTGTGTGTGTGTGTGTGTGTGTGTGCCCTCTCTCTCTTCTGTGTTTAATCATTTTAGTCCCACTTTCTCCCCTGTGAACAACATCAGGAATGTCTCTAAACTTTTTTTTACTACCTTATGATATTTATTAATATACGATTGTTTAATTTGTTGGATTTACTTTATCTGTTTACGGACCTTCGTGTGTTTGATGGTTTTGACTGAATTGTCCTTCATCTCTTAGACTTTCTTGATATTATTCATTTCTTTAACTTAGTGATTAAATTTTTTGATAGGTGTTTCTTTTGGGGTCCGGATCAATCAAAATGACCATTTAAGATGGTTTGCAATATTTTTCTTAATTATGTTAAGAAAGTCTGAAAGGGTTTTTTAACCTCGTTTATGTAACGTCAAACAAATTACTCCCGTATAAGGAATACTTATATCTGTATTTTTAGAAATTGTTTTGTGATCGTTTCGTTGAGGTCGTCGTATATTCTTCATAATATTTGGTACTGATTCATCTTAAGTAGAATCCTTACGGTCAACTAAGTTGTAATTTTTTTAGTCACATTTATTTGGTATATTGATCTAATTCCTGTTTTTAGTTGACTGTTTTTAGATGATTAATAAAGTCATCTAAGTCTTCTTCATAAAAATGTGAGAATAAATTTGTGTGACTTTTTTGATCTCTATCCGTCCATAAAGAGCCGGACTATTTCCTGTACTTTTTGGGTGTCGACTGTATGAATCACCATTTTTTGACTCATGAAAATTCTCGTCCTTCTCTGATTCCTACAGAAAAGAGTGGTGAAGATTAGTAACATGTCTTTTAAGATCGACTCTGTAAATCCGTTCTTTTTCTTTTCCGTAGGTTTACTCTTTCCTTCTTCATTTGATAATCTTGATTATGTACGTAAGTGGTCCCACGTCCAATTTTCTAATCTTTTGTTTTTAATCAGCATAAAGACATATGATCGTCACTTGTTGGACTTTTACTTTACTTTTGCATGATAAACATTATCGTATTTTTACTAATTTACGGATCCAAGTTTCACATTCTCGACATGTCACTTTTGATACTTTGTAGTAACCTTGTTGAATTTTTTTTAAGATTTATTCACCCTTTTGTAGGGCACAAGTATCTACCGTCATGAAAGGTGTAACTAGACACACAAACCATATTAGGGGTATTTGTCATGGTCGACCGAAACATGTCTTTACTGTTCGACTAGAATTTTAACTATACTATTATGTTCCCTAGGTCTCGTCGATTTTATTAGACTTCCTTGTCTTTTCTCAACTTCATGTAGAGGGTTAAACTTTTGAATGATGTCAACATCATTAATTTTAACACTTCATGATCTTATTCTATTTTCAATACTGGTTGGATCTGTCGTACAATTTTTCGTCTCTGTAATGAAACGGTTGTTTCCAGGTAGATCAGTTCCGATACCAAAAAGGTCATCGGTGCATAGCTACACTCTCAACCTGATATTTCTTTCGACTCGTGACTTCTTAACTACGAAAACTTAACACCACAACCTCTTTTGAGAACTCTCAGGGAACCTGACGATCCTCTAGGTTGATCAGGTAGGATTTCCTTTAGTCAGGACTTATAAGTAACCTTTCTGACTACAACTTCGACTTTGAGTTATGAAACCGGGGGACTACGTTTCTTGACTGAGTAAACTTTTCTGGGACTACAACCCTTTCTAACTTCCGTCCTCTCCCCCTGCTGTCTCCTACTCTACCAACCTACCGTAGTGACTGAGTTACCTGTACTCAAACTCATTTGAGGTCCTCAACCACTACCTGTCCCTCGGACCGCACCACGTCAGGTACCCCAGCGTTTCTTAACCTGTCCTGACTCACCGTAGGTCAGGGTAGTGAAGTACCCTTCATCCACCCCTTTGTCACCGACTGAAATAGAAAGACCCGAGGTTTTAGTGACGTCTACCACTGACGTCGGTACTTTAATTTTCTACGAATGAGGAACCTTCCTTTCAATACTGGTTGGATCTGTCGTATAATTTTTCGTCTCTGTAAGGAAACGGTTGTTTCCAGGTAGATCAGTTCCGATACCAAAAAGGTTACCAGTACATACCTACACTCTCAACCTGATATTTCTTTCGACTCGCGGTTTCTTGACTACGAAAACTTGACACCACAACCTCTTCTGAGAACTCTCAGGGAACCTGATGTTCCTCTAGGTCGGACATGTAGGATTTCCTCTAGTCAGGACCCACAAGTAACCTTTCTCACTACAACTTCGATTTTGAGCTTATGAAACCGGTGGACTACCCTTCTCAACTGAGTAAACTTTTCTGGAACTACGACCCTTTCTAACTCCCGTCCTCTTCTTCTCCTGCTGTCTCCTACTCTACCAACCTACTGTAGTGGCTGAGTTACCTGTACCCAAGTCCACCTGAGACCCTCAACCACTACCTGTCCTTCCGGACCGCACCACGTCAAGTACCCCAACGTCTCTCAGCCTGTGTTGCCTCACTGACTTTACTTGACTTGACTTGACTTGACTCGCTGACTTGACTTGACTTGACTCCCGAAGGGACTATCGAGATGACCATTTCTTAGGACGTTACGTCTTCTAGGTCCAAGCTAGGGACTCATCCCTTCTAATGGACCTCTTCTTTTACCGTTGGGTGAGGTAATAAGGACGGACCTCTTAAAGTACCTGTCCCCTCGGAACCGCCAGATGTCAGGTACCCCAACGTTTCTCAGTCTGTGTTGACTCATTCATTCGTGTCGTGTTGTATTCTAATTTGTACACTTAGTTACTTATCTTTACTGTCGGTTCTCTATTAGGGGATGTCAATACCAGTCAAACAAAAGTTGTTCCAAGAGTTCTGGTAAGTTTTCTCTTTTTTATCAGTAAAGTTGTGTACCACGACCCTGTCGATCACTCGGTGTACGTTTTCTTACCTAAACCTGGAGTCAAGTACGGTGTATGTTTTAGATTGAGTTTTACACAGTCTATCGATTTACATTCCCGATTTTCTATGTTGTGAATCTCTTGCATCCGTCTTTAGAAACAGTGAAACCTTACCGGTCACCAGAGAATGTGTAGTTTTCGTGCTCACTGTTTTTCTACTTAACCCGAAGGGGTGTTAATTTCTGACAGACGTAGTTTCCTGTGTCAGCCCTTTCACCTTTCTGTCGGGTGTCTTACCCTCTTTTATAAACGTTTAGTATGTAGATTAGTTGATCATAGATATGCATTTCTTGAGAATTATTTTTCTGTTGACGGGGTTAAATTTTTACCCGTTGCCGTTTATCTGTAAAGAAATTTCTTCTATATTTCTACCAATTATTTGTATACTTTTCTACGAGTTGTAATAATCAGTAACGACGATTCGACAATTCAGCGAAGTCAGCACAGGCTGAGACACGCTGGAGTATCTGCCGTCGGGTGGTCCGAGGGGGCAGGGACCCTAAGAGGTCCGTTCTTATGACCTCACCCAACGGTAAAGGAAGAGGTTACGTACTTTCACTTTTCACTTTCCCTTCAGCGAGTCAGCACAGGTTGAGAATCGCTGGGGTGCCTGACGTCGGATGGTCCGAGGTGGCAGGCACCCTAAAAGGTCGTTCTCATGACCTCACCCCACGTAACGGAAGAGACAATAATCAGTAATCCCTAGACATCTAGTTTTGATGTTACTCTATGGTGTTCCTATTGACATTAGTTTTTCTACCCGTTATTGTCCACAACTGTCCCTACACCTCTTTCGACGACCGTCCTTAAATTTCACCACGTTGTGAAGTCTTTTGTCAAACCGTCAAGGAGTTTTCCAAATTGAAAGAAACCGTCCGTCCCACCCTCATGTAAGGGTACACCGAACACCCTAGAGTCAAGGGGTTGCTCCCTAACTTGGGCCCCGGTATCGGCACTTTCGTCTCAGGAACGGTGACCTGACGGTCCCTAAAGGGTTTTTCAAACAAAGTGAATACCGAGTTGTCAAGGGGAGAATCCATATGTAGATTCTCCTGACTTTTGTACACAGGTATGTTTTTGAATATGTATTTATAAGTAATATCGGTTTGGTACAATTGTTGGGTTCACTGGGTATTTAGCTACTTACCCTATTGGTTTAACATCGTATAGATATGTTATCTTATAATCAGTTGGGACTCCTCTTTAGTTCAGAGGTATGTACTATGGTGTATTTTCTTGAAACTTTTACCACACGGTTCACTTTCATCGGTCTGTTTTCTAACTCATTATGACACACTAAGACAAATATATTTTACAGGTCCTATCCGTTTCGGTATCACTGTCCTTCATCTGACCAGTGGCCCCAGATTCCCCTCCCTCCTTCTGTCACTTACGACTACCGATGTACCAAAGAGAAAATCCCACTACTTTTATAAGACCTTCATCATCACTAACAACGTGTTAGAACACTGATAAAATTTTTGTTGACTAAACATGTAATTTAAAAAAAAAAACCAAACCAAACGGGAGAGGTCACGGAAGAATGGATTAAATCCAGGTCTCGACTCACTGACTTGCGTCGGTCGGTAAAATCGGGAAGGTTCAGAACTCTTCACTTCCCACAGAGACACTGGTCACACCTTCCCCGACCCCCCTGTGTTCCCACACTATAGTATGTTCGAGGCTACCTGCTTTCCGACGACGATGAAACGTCTCGTCGACGAGAGTCTGAAGACCAGAAACCCCGGGAAATACAACGGGAGACGGAAGTAAGGGGCACCACAGACACAACACAGCAACGTCGCGGCTACCTCTCCACTTCGTGACGCAGTAGATGTCGTGACGAGCCCCGATGCCGAAGCGTCTCGGGATGTTGGACATGTCGAGGGACTTCCTCGACCACGAGGTGATGGTCGTCTGCAGGGAGCACGTCGTGTTGCTGAGAGAGTTGCAGTCCGAGCGGATGGGACAGGTGCGTGTCTACGGGAGCGAGACGTCTATTTCTCCCTCGTCTCCGAGAGAGCGTTTTGAAAAGATGTCAAAAATAATCTGATACTCCCGTAAGAAAGATGCATCTGACGAACAAAACGTGTTCTTCACTAAGACACTTACACTTCACCTCTCCGGCTCGTCGTCGACCGGTCCTACCCCTGCATGTCCCGGACCCCAAGAACCCCTGAGTCGGCACGGTGACGTGACTGTATCCTTCGACCCTCGTCTACGACCAAAAACCCTTTCAGAAAGTAACCCCAAAAACAAAATGAATCGGTCCGTGGAAGTTGTCTTGTACAATCCGGACTAACCCCACCCCCAACATCACCCTTCGGAGACTCATCAGGGACAGGAGAAGACTCTCCGGTTCCACGAAAAATTCTGACACCACTCCGAACCGGGACAACCCTCAGACAAAACCAGACCGTCAGAGAGAAGGAGGGTTTTTCTTCCACCAAAACCAAATCACCATCTTACCGTAAACCACTTTTTCTGTTGGTTTCCTTTTACCCCTCCGAACCCTAAAGTAAATTTCTTAACATTAGACATCCATTTTTTTGAAAATTGGCTTCCATGGATTGCTCATATCAAATCCACAGTCGTAGAGTTATCGAGGAGAGAGATTTCTTCGTAATACAAATCTTTGGTATAACCAGGGTCGTTTTGTTACTAACGACGGTCTGGTTCCACACCACCTTCTACCACCGTGATCACAGACTTGCGTGTGAAGACTTGGTTTTGAACTTTTATTTTCCTTTTGGTCTCTGACAATCAAAATCGTCTGTGATTTTAACCAGTCACATTAAGGGAAAACGGGACGGGAACAAAGAGTCTCTACTCCTTATCACAAGAAAAACACCCGACCACTCGAAACTTAATATTTTAC
Source organism: Capra ibex (assembly GCA_006410555.1). NCBI lineage: Eukaryota > Metazoa > Chordata > Mammalia > Artiodactyla > Bovidae > Capra > Capra ibex. The sequence goes on along the minus strand of SJYO01007492.1, from coordinate 14,106,031 downwards.
TTCAACCACGAACACACCACCACAAAAGAATCGGATTTCTTACCAGACAACAAACTTTGGAAACATTGAACACACATACTCATTTCTTTTCCACGTTAGGTCACGAAAATCTACCGAACTATATGGTTTATTACTAGATCTCGTTGTAAGAAGACACACGAAGGTGTTCAACTTTCCAGGACGTCTTTGTCAGTTGCACAAATTAAAGGGCAGTAGAGGACAGGAAAAGACCCATCCCGGTCCCCTCGGTATCCACCGATCCCGACACCGATCTTCCCTCGGTCGACACCAGTCCCTGAAATCAGTCAGGGTCCGGGCCCCGAGACCACTGGGCTCGTTCCCGGAATGGGGTGGGAACACGAAGGTGTATCACCAACGACTTTGAAGACGTTCCTCTCCTTGCCTACCGAACCGTAAGTCTGACAATCGACTTCAGTAGACCTTCGACAAGAAACGGAAAAAACACTAGGACGGTAATTCTACTACATGTGTCTGACAGGAGTACGAGGTCACCGGGACTGAGATCCGGTCCTTGGAAGACGAAGCACACCAAATTCGGAAGGTCGACTCACTTCGACCCCGTCTACCTCAACCCCGTCGTAGATGAGGATGGAGGTAGCACGAGGTGGGGGTAGTCAGTTGTGAGTAAACTGTCTGTTCTCCCAGGTCGACGGAGACTCGGTTAGGATCTCGGTATTATCCGAACTTACTCAGTCGACAAACTCGGGTTTCGACACGTCAGTCCGAAGGACCAACTCATCCCTCCAGTCATAGACTCAGAATAACTTAGTCCAAATGTGGATCCCCTCGAGATCAAACCCCCTACTTTCTTTTTAAAGAGAAAGGGACTCGTGAATAGAACCACTGTCCTAGATCTTACACGGTGTTACATCTATCTTTATCTAATTTTAGACCCCCTCTTGGAGGGTAATGATTGTTACTTCTGTCTTTCCGTTCCCCCGTATAGAAACCGAAAAGGAACCAATACAACGTCAAAGTCCTGACCTACTCCGTCTGTCTACTTTGGAGGACGTCACCGAGACAAGATTGGACTCGGGAATTGACTATGGTCGGTCGACCTGTAAGGAAGGGATCTACCGGTCTAACTTTAGAACGATTCTCAAAATGACTCTTTATTCCGGTCTGGTTGATGACACTCCGTACGGACTACCGAAACACCGAATTCGTCAATCTACGAGTTCTACCCCACGGTCCTTACGGAAGAAAGACCATAATTTTAAATCACACAAGACCAATAGAGAATTTACTTTTGTTCTTGGTCCTATGTGCGACATTACAACTGGGTACGACACAACGAACAGTCCGTCGTAATTCCCACATATCCCTCGCTCGTTCGCGCCAGACAGCGGACGTGAACCCGACGACACCTCCTCCCGGTGAGCAAAAGTTCAGGACGTAAGGAAGTGGACAAACAACGAAAGGACAAAAAGTAAGAACTTAAACAGCGAAACACCCTTGATTCTGCATCCCTAGTAAACTCTTCAAACTTTCAGAGAAAAGACTGATCAACGGTGTACTAAACGAACTAGAACTGGTCACCTCTATCGTCTCCCTGGTCAGACGATTGTGGACCCTCCCATCATACGTCGAGGAAATAGGATACCAGGACCGGAGGAAGTAGTCTTGAATCGAGGTACAGAATAGGGTACTAGACCCGGGACCCTAAGAGTGAACCGTAGAAGTCACGTCAGAGTAACTCAGTCTCCCATTTTTTTGTCAGGTTCTGGTCTCCCCGAGTAACAGAAGGACCGATCCCTTCGACCGGTGGTCGTACCTTCGTCGAGCTCCGACCGACCTGTGACCAGTCTCCGGATAGATAAGACCCACCTCGAAAGTAGTGTCTTGTTACGAGACAGAGGTAGACCGGTGTCTACGATTGAGTCGGAGCTGGTATCGAGTCCGGACATATCTGATCGTCACAGGAATGGGGATTAAACCGGCTCTAACTCCTGAAGACTATGACGGGGATGAGACAGAGGTTCGGAGCTACTCTGGGAGTGTCCGAAACGTCTTCGAGACTCTTGGTCACACCACAGAAGGTACCCAGAGGAACGGCGTTCCTTGCTCGGAGTAACCAGGAAAACCCGGTTCTTGACGTAGACCCGTTCAATGACAAAAAAGTTCCACAAAAGACAACGGTCAATTCTGAGGAATAATCGATCGAGAGACACTCCGAAGTTACCGGAGTTTCGTCTCCCAGGTCTACCCCCGGATCGACCCGGGAGACGACAGTTGACGAGTCGGAACGAGATCGAGGTCGGTGAACACTGCTTTTTGTTGGAACAAAGGAATGTTTAACGTCGTACACTGAAACCACGGGACAACAATGAACACTTTTTGGATAAGAAGACAACAGAAACTACATCAGTTTTTTTAAGTACATCAATGCATTTTTATAGACTAAGTGGTCCTTCGGTTGATATACAGAACACAACCCTGTCAAGTATTACATCAAGGATCTGGTGAAAACGTTTAACAAGAACAGTGGTCCCCACAAGTCTGTAACGACACGTCAACACCCCCTCCCACCCCCCTTCCGCTCCCCTCTATGAAAAACCAGAAAAACAAAAAATGGAAGGGGTTCTCCCCTGTCAGACCGGTTGAACGAGGTCATTACGTTATTTCTGTAACGTTATTTCGTGGAAAACAAGAGTACGATACCTCTCCACCCGACCCCACCCCCGTTTTCCCTCTCCTGACCCCATGACTATTCAGGACTTCGACGGTTTGGAAGAGAGGGTACTCGTGGTCTTCTAGCCAGGACCCCGACTTGACCCCGATGTTTTTACGAAGGTGGTTGGGACCCCCTGAGTCTTTGCTCGGGACTCTTTGAAATTGTGACCTCGGGAAAGTAGCGGTGGGGTAAGGATAATCTTTCGGGTGACTCAACTAAGAGTAGTATAGAGAAACGGGTCTTACACAAACGTGTAAGACAACACCCCCATCTCCTACACCCGACTGAATGTCACACAGGAGAACACGGGGTCCGGGACAGTGGGAGGATGGTGTTGTGAAACAACTCCAGGGATGCACAACCCTTGTATTAGTCGTTTGTACTGGTGGTGGGACCCGTTGTCCGTGAAACCAAGAATAGGGCCAGTGAGTCCGGGGTGGGTGTGCATGACTTGACGTCTAGTCTGACTGTCCACGATTAGACAACAAGATTTACTGGAACGGATATAAGAAGGAGGGTCGATATGAATCGATGTCTCGTGGGAGTTCCGGTCACGATCTTTGGTACCTATTAAAGGGGATTAAGGTTCTCAAGAAGGGTGAGAGTCGTACCCTATGAGTCTGAGGATAGAGATCGGGTCAGGAGAGAGGACCTGAGGTGGACGACCGACCTATCACGGTGCCCGGGGAACCTACAGGGTGTCCTCAAATAAGTCTCCTTTGTACGAACCGATACTTACGGGACTGGAAGGATGGTCGTGTGGACAGTCGTCAGGTGTCGGTGCAGTGACGAGAGGGAGTGGACAAATCGGGAGGAGGAGGACTTTCGGTCAGAGCGGTCGACATAAAACCGAGGAGAAAAAGAGAGTAGAAGAGTCCTGAGAGGGTACTCAAATAGATAACAAAGGAGAGTCGACCAACCCATAGAGAGTGAGTGATGAGTTAGGAAATAGAGAAGTCCCCTTTGGAAAAATTTTTGTATATTCAAAAACAGAAATAAAGGAGTGAGGAGTTCAAAAAGTCAGGTCCAAGGTGACGATAGACTTTGACGAGAGGAACTACAGAAACCATTGGTCGTAAACACTACTGGTAAGAGGTGCTTTTTGAGACGGTGACTGAGGTACTAGTAAATAGACCAAAAGGAGGACGTAGAGACGAGGAAAAATTTTATTTAAAAAGCGTGGTACGTCGTATACTGTAGAATCAAGGGGTTGGTCCCTAACTTGGACACGGGGGACGTGACCCTCGCACCTCAGACTCAGTGACCCGGTGGTTCCTTCAAGTGACATGAGGAGACCGGTGGAAGAGTGAATACGAAAAAAGAGCCGTCAAAATAGGTATAGGTACTTCAGTGGATGATAGAGAACCGGTCAATACAGACAGAAGCAAAAAGGACGGATCTGATACAACGCTCCGTGGAGTATGAGTCTTACGACTTACGTCCCAGTGGTGACTCCGGACCAAGAAAAAGTAATAAAGTATAAAGTCACTTACCTTCATGCATTAAAGTAGACCAATACATCAGTAGAAACTATGGAAACGAAACATAGATGTATTTTGGGTGGTGGTTGGGCCTAGTCACAATGAAAGGTTTATAGTTTCCGTAGTGAAGAGAGGTTGAAGTGACAAAGTGGTAGAGATCGGAATTATGACCTTCCGAAAGGAAGAAAGTAATAACGAAGGAGTTTAAGTAAGAGTAGTATCGTTGGTCTAAGTAGAAAAGTTTTAAGTTTAGGTCGCTCAAGGGACCGTCTGGTCCCTGATTCTGTATCTGGAGGTGACGACCGCGGGTCTAAGTTAGAGACCGATCCCTTGATTTTTTTGGTTTGTTGGACGAGGGGTGGGGGTACGGGGTCTATAGACTTAGACTTGAACACATTTTGGTAATTTATTGAAAGTTAACGAGATTTAGTGTTTTAAGAATTTTACCGGACCGAAGAAGGTTCAAGACCCAGAGAAGTAAGCCGAGGGAGGAGTCGATTGGGGCTCCCGAACCTGGAGAAGGAAAACGTGTCCAGAAGACATGTCAGGGGCAGATGTGAACACCTAAATTAATAGAGGACCGACTACCGACGGTCCAGACACGTGGACCGAGGGATGTACGGGGAAGGGAGACCCCTGGAAGGAGTGACAACCGTAGGACCAGGTCTTGTGACCGTCCCCAATGATGTACTAAAAGAGGGACCAGGTGAATGGGGGCGGGACTTGGAGAGATGTGACGTAGGTCGCTAAGGATTTTAGATTTATACTAATATGGTGAAGGGACGTCAATGGAAGGTCTTCGAGTAAAGACAGTCCGATTAGACCGTCACAAAGAATTCCCTTCGTGGTGACCATGAACCCCGTCAACGGGATTCGTAGTGTCCTACGAATCGTGGAGACACGGGTGAGGAGGGTTTGGGGAAGGAGGGGGGTAAGGGTCGGAGGACCGAACCCCCGTCAAGAGAGGGTACTCGACGCTCGACACGGCGGGGAGGAGGTGGACCATACCACGGAGATTGGTCTAGGACTGTATGTCCCCCGACGGTGTCCGTTGAGCAAAGGACACAAGGGTCACAGGATCTGACCGACCGGTTCCTACCCGGTAGTCACGTACTGACTTCCTACCTCCCTCACACTCCCCGGGCCCTCCCTGGTCCATAGGCGGTGGTGTCCGTCTCTCGCGGGAGACCGCTGGTGTCGGAAGGGGTACGACCCTCTGTTTCTGGTCGTCTCGCCCACTACTCGGGTCGGTCATGTAAAAGGACGGAGGTCCGGAGAGGACTGGATCCATTACCTAACACCTTGTCAATCCCCTTCTGTCGTCAGACCGTTCAGGACAGTGATACCTCCGTGAGGGGGTACCGGGACGGGACGAGGACACTACGGTAGAGGGCTGAGGTAGGAGCAGGAGGGAAGGTGTGGTCGGTGAGTGGTTCACGTAAGATGGGTACCGCCGACGGGTGTAGTCGTCACAGGTAGAGGTCACGACTCCGGAGGGACTACTGTCGGGTCCTTCCCGAGTGACCGCTGTTTGTAATTCCCAAACACTGAATTAGGTCTCCGTCAAGAGACAGTCGTAAAATGGTTTATTGAAGAGGAAGGTAAATTTTTGAGGAAAACCTAAAATACTGAGAAGACCGACGAAGGAGGTTCAGACAGAAACGGAATTTACGATCATGTGATGGTGACTATGTGACTACCACGAGTCTAAAGATAGAAGTCAGACGCAAAGGGATGACTTGAGGTCTGTGCACGTGGGCTGGAAGACCTACTGGGTGTCATGGAGTTTCTATCGGGTTCAAGTTGAGAAGTGGAGGGAGATGGAGAAAAAGAAGTAAATGATCGATTCTCCGTGAGGTTTACTCTATTTATACTGAAGATCTCAGTTCTCCTGGATCTAAGATTAGAATCGAGACGGGCTCGACATACTAGAACGGGTACAATTACAGACTTTTTGGACTCAAGGGAAGAGATCTTTCGTCCTTATAAATGTCGATGACCAAGGGGTAGTGGATCTCTTTCAGATCTAAGGATCTTCTGAGAATCTATACCGGGATCGGATTGAGTGATCTGAGTTATGGTCAAACTTAATTAAAATCAAGAAACTAACATGGTCTATATACCCGTTATTACACACGAAAGAGACATGTAAGTAAGAGTGTGATTTAAGAGTGAGAAGATCGTTCAATGATGGATAGTAGATAGGAAGTCCAAACTCGAGTCTGGGGTGTCACAGACCTTCGGAGAGACCGAATCCGAGGGTGCTGTCACCCTTGACAGAGTAAGTGGTAGTACAAGAGTCGTGGTCTCCTGGAATGCAATGTAAACATACCTGACTTCCTTTCTTCGTTCGTTTTCTGTATTTCTATCAAAGGTTCTCACACATAATGTGTCCTGGCTCACGTTCTTTACCGTTTGTTCAAGATGCAAACGAAATTTTCGAGTAGTCTACGGTTACGGTTCAGGACTACGAAGACTCCCGGGGGACCCAGAACCGGGAAGACCTCGTCCGACCCGGGTCCGAGGCCCCACTTCCCCGTCGAGAACGTACCTTGCAGGACGGAGGACAGTGGACTCCGTAGTCCGTGAAACCACTACTGGTCACGACCGAGGAGAAAAAGAGAGACACGTGTGAGTCTGAGGGTATCGGTCGAGACCGACCCTTGGAGTGTTCCACCTACCCGGTCGGGTCCCCGTGACCCACCGGTACTGAAGGGGAGGACAGACCCCCTGTCCAAACATCCCACCGGACCTCAACATCAAAGGTTTAGAACCCTCAACCGACCGGATAGAAGGTAACGACGGAAAGGTCGACCCCTACGGGACAGTCCCGGGAACTTCTCCTTAAAGGTCCTGGTACCCGGGTCGAGAGGTCCCCACCTCCGTCACCTCGTTGACCGTCCCTACTCAGGACTTCTCGAGCCTGTTTCACGACAGTCACGGACCCACACCTCCACGACCCGAAAGGTCGTCGGAAGTCGCCCCTACCCCAGACACCCCGGTCGGAAGGGGTCCAACCCCCGACTCCTGCTCCTCGACCTTGGGAGAAGTTTTCGGACATCCTAGGGTTCGAAGAAGACCCTCTATGGTCCCGGAAGGTAAGACCCTCTAGGGTCACACTGGGGACAGTCATCCGGACCCTGGCGACCCGGGACCGGGGACCCTAGGGCCCCGTTCTTCCGCAGGAGAAGGAGTGGGAGAGGACGAGGAGACTCCCCACCTAGGACCGGGGAAAGAGCCACCCCATGGTTCGAACCGAGGACTTGTGGAACCGACAAGAGTCCGGGGAGTAGTCACAGTAGAAGGCTTCTCAGTTGGAGGGCCTACCGAAGGACGAAGACGTCGCTGAGAGCGGCAAGTCGGGCCAGGACCGCCTCCCAGGGATCCCGGGCACTCCCTCGTCGGACGTTGTGGGGAAAAGGACCGTCGCGGGGGAAAGGTCTGTCGTGTGAGGACCCGGGTTGATGGAGGTCTCCCGACTGAAGGGACCCCCCGTTAAGGAAGAAATCGAGCCCCACCCCGTCCAGTTCCGAGACAAAAGCTCTTCACCGCTCGAAGAAGAGTCTTCGTCGGTCACGTCGGCGGTCAAAAAGTCGGCTGACGTGGGAGAATTCATCACCACTCGCCCCACCGAGGCGCGAGAACCCGGCACTCTCAACGGCCGGATCCCCTCCGCTGTTCACCTCGAACCGCCCCTTCCGGACCCGGGGTACCGGTCTCTCTCCACTACCCCTTGCGACTCCACTTCGACGACCGCCACCACTTCCCCACACCCGGTCACCACTGTCGCCCTACGACGGACGACTGAACGCGGCACCTCTCGCCATGACCGCAACCTCGAACCCGCGGTCTGGCACCTCCCTCGAGCCGGCACACACGGGTCTCGGCCGCCCTCTTGACCCGTGCGACCTCGACCCCCTCGACGAGACACTACTTAAGGGGGGTTGAAACGTGTCTGTCTGTGTGTGTGTCTCCATCTCCTCAATCGAGAATCTTCACTGACTCCCCTTTTTGTCCCGAATCGGGACCTTACAGGGTCTAGTAGTTCCACTGGGGTGGTCCCTTGGTCTCGAGCCCGATGTCTGTACTCCAGTAGGGAGCGGACAGTGGAGGAGGGGTCCTGAAAACCTAGACGACCCCCACCCGACTCGTTCTCGGAACCTCTCCCTACCCACTCTACGTGTCTCCCGGGACCTGAGACGGTGGAGGTTCCCCGACGAGACGTTGAACGCCCCTTGAGAGGTATGGACTCACGTGCCGAAGTCCCCAGTGGGCCATCGGGACGCACCCTCTCGCCCCTCTTTCCGACACCGACACACACCCGCTCGGACCGGGTGAGAGCGGTCTACTGTCCCTCGCCAATTCCCTTCTTTCCGACGCCGACCACACCTCGTCCCTACGGACGAACCACTAGAAGGCCTTGTCCCTCGAGGAAAAAGACGACGTCTCTACTCCAGTCTCCACCAGACTCAAGACTGGCCCCGTGTCGTGTGTGACCCGGGCCCCGACCCCACGGGCCGCGTGTGGCCGGGACCGCACCGAGTCTCACCTGGGGGCACCGACTCAGACCGAGTGGAAAGAACAGGTAGGAACGGGGCCGAGGCGAACGAGGAAGCCCGGTAGAACCGGAACATCGACGGGAAGGCTCGTCCGGGGTGGAATTACCTGCACAAGAGGTCCCCTCAACAACTTTATCTGTGGAACAAAGGTGAGACCCCTTGTCTCGTACGCGGGTCTGATTCCGGCACCGGTACAAGGACGGGACCAGGGAGTGAGGACCGTGCCGACAGGTGTCGTACTCAAAGACGGAGACGTCGTGGTCCAGACTTTGTCCCTGGCGGAGGGGAGAAGTGTCTGGTCCTTTGTCGAGGTGACCTCGGGCTCACCGAGCCCCAACCCTTCTCTCTCTTCTCCGAGTGTCCGGACAGAAGTTAAGGTGTCGAGCCGTCCTAGGGGCGGAACTAGTTCCTCCCACAGTGGAAGGTCCCTTTTGGGAGACGAGGTCGGTGTGGGTACACATACCCGCGGATAGAATTCACGGTCGACACGCACACGGGGTGAGGGGATGCCGGTCAGTGTCTGAGTTCCGACCCCAGTACGTCCCCAACGTCCACCGTGAGGGTCGTGACTGGAAGTCCTAGTCGAGGTGGTGGAGGCACACGTGGTCGGGTACGTGTCCGAGGGGCAACTGCACGCACTACTCCAGGGGGACTGCGTCGGGACGGAGTGACCGACCTGGAGGTAGGAGGTGCACGACACGGCCCCTCTCTTGTCAGGAGTCAGACCTCGGACCCGTACTTCCCACCCGGATGAAGACGAGTAGTTCGACACTGGGGAGAGGCGGGGTGGGAAACTGGGACCTCCCACCACACCCGTCCCTGTCTGTCCGGGATCATTCTCCTTCCTTCTCCTCACTACTTCAACCCCCTGTTGTCCAGACCTACCGGGCTGTATGGGTGTGGTACACCACGTGCCACATCTGTAGACTCAGTGGGTACATCTGTGCCTACCGAGCATCCCACTTCGGTATGAAGAACGGCCGAGCCACCTACTGCTACCCCCCGGCACTCGACGACTCCCGACCGTCCTTCAGGGACGAACCTCTTCTCAGGGACCTACTACCCAACCTACTGACCCTTACACCCCTGTACCCCGACCGGTCACCTCTCGTCCTCACCACGAGACCTCTTCCTCTTCGACCCTGAATCGTCCAGGTGCGAACTCGGGTCGGGTAGACCCGACAACGGGGGTGTGTCGAGATCAGTGTCTCGGACGGAGGTCCGGACAAAAGGGGTGTCGGAGGCTTGTCGTTTCGGGGGAGTACACGGGTCTGGGAGTGTCTGGGTCCTCCACTACCTTTTACCGTCGTTCGTAAATGATTCGCGAATGAATATACAAGATCCCCGGTATGTTCATGAAGTATGTACTTACAGTGTTAATAGGATACTCGATGGTAATACCTATAAGTGTAAAAAAACTACTCCTTAAACTTCGAGTTTCCCCAATTCGTTGAAGGAGTTCTAGTTCCCGGGAAATCTCTACCTCGGTCCTAGACTTACATTCGAGAGACGGAACCTCGGACGTGAACGGTGTTTCACGATAGACGGAAGACCACGCGTGTGTGTGTTGGGCTCTGACTAGGAGTCAGGGAATTGTTTGCCTGTCGTCACTGTGCGTCAGAAAGACTGTGGACGAGGAGTTGTGTTGTGTGTCTGTGTGGATGACCCCAGTCTCGGGACCGGTGTCCGGGTATCTCTCCGGTTCCGGGAACGATACTTGGAACCAGAAGTGAGGGGTCCCCGGAGTGGCCGTCCTTACTCTTCCCTGTCCCGACACCGACTCCGCCTGAACTAGTGAAACAACTACCCCGCTCGCCACGCGAAAAGATACCTCAGGGGTCTCTCGTCGGCGACCGCCCGGGACGCGTGCCGGTCCAGCGACTACCGGAACCGACACCGAGGGAGGCGGTCGACACCCCAAGGCGCCGGAGGAGCCCAGAGGTACCGACACCTGGTTCGCTCGTTACCCCAGGTGACACGTCGACTCGGAGGTGAGGCCCGGGGGGCGTCGTGGGTCGGTCCGGGAGGTGAGCGCCCCGGCGTGGACCCGACCCCCGCGACGAGACCGGTCGTCCGAGGAGTAGGTCGAAGTCGGCGGCGAGCCGGCCGGCAAGGTGCCGTCCGGGTCTGCGGGGGAGAGGTCTGCCCCAGTCTTCGGTACGTGGGAGGACGACGACGGAGGACCCCCGCGGTTGTCGGAGGAGTCACGGGAGGCCCTTCGCTCCGTGCAGGTCCTCCGGGCTCGTCACCGCGGCGTGACACTCACCTCCCGACCTCAGCGAGAGCCACACCCTGCTGAGCCTGTGGCTGTCGGCGAAGGCATTAGACCCTCTGTGCTCCGGCTCCCACCTCCCGGGCCGCCGGAGGGAGGAGGTCGGGTCCGGAGGAGCCCCCGAGCCGAGTGTCTTGGAGGGAGGCCCTCGGCGTGCGCGTTTCCGGGGAGTGCCGTAGTGCAGGAAGGGGCAGTAGCCACTGGCGGGGTGCCTACCGGCACGGCGGGTGGGACCGGGTCGAGACTCGTGAGTGTAGAGTCCCCTCGGCTAGTGGGTCGAGGCGAGAGCCGGGGCGTCGGGGCGGTCCGGCAGGCACGCCAGGAGGAAGAGGAGTGAGTCCGACGCGAACCACCCCCCACCGCAGGCCGCGAGGAGCTCGTCGCTCTCGGCGAGGTACGACGACATGTGGACGCCCGTGTCCTGTGGACGGCCCTACGGGTTGGTGGTGTGGTGGCCGGTGTTTCCGAGGGGCCGCGGACTTCGGGTCCTTGACCTCGATTCAGAGGGGAAAGGAGGGGACATGTGTCGACTTCTTGTAAGTTCCTTTGCCGGTAAGGTGACCAGACTGGACCGGGGTGGGACCGTAGAGTATGGAGTCCCGGGACTCATCTGGACCTTCGTAGGTGAGGCACGTCCACGCCGGGAGAGGGGAGAAAAGGACCTCTGTCGCGGTCGGGGACGGGAGAATCGACCGGGATCGTGTAGGGAGTTGTCCAGACCAGGAGGGTCAAGAGGTCGACCCCGACGTGGCCAGCGTGGAACAACTTGGAACCTCTTGTCCTGCTCTTGACCGCTTAGAGTTCCGTCGGTAGGAGTGAGTGAAGGAGGAGCAGGAGGCTCAGGTGCACCACCATAGCGAGACTCGCCCGACCCTGTGTGTACCGTTACGGAAAGTCTCCGGGACCACGACCGGAGGAAGTTGGGATAGTCTGGAATCCTCCCGGACCTCTTCACTGAGGGTTATGGTTCGAGTCCCGTGTGTTCACAGAGACCCGTGTCCATCCTAAGGGTGCGGAGGGACAGGGTGGTCACCGGAATGACAGTTTCATCGACCATAGTAGGAGACTGAGGTCGACTCCTTATTTAAGTCGGAAGACCGCTTCTTCAGGACAGGTCAGGTCTGGTCACTTCTTACCCACGACGAAGTGGAGTATCCGTGACGGACACCTGTCCCTACCAAACCCGCCCACCTCAGGTCCAGTCGTATAGGTCACTCTTGGATCAAGGGCTCTCCGACCCGGACCTCCGGAGTCGAGGTTGTAGAAGGAGAAGACGGGTGTCCCTCGTGCCGTCAGTCCTTGGTCCCCGCGACGGGTGTAGACTTCGGACTTGGAGGGTCAACGTGCCTTTCGGGGCGGGGAGGGAATGACCCCGGACAGGGTGGACACGGGTCAGAGAGGTCGCCCAAGACCACCTCGTCAAAACTCCACTCTAGAACCCGTAGGCCGCCGTCTCGTAGCAGGGGGAGTCCGGTGTGTTAGAGTAGACTTCTCAGTAGCCCCACTGTTCCCTTCCTCACCCAATCTCTTCCAGAATCTTCAACACCCGTCTCACCCCTCGACCTCTTCTCCCAGGATCCTATCCTATGTGGCACACCTCCATATTTCCCGGGTCGGGTCTCGGCACTTTCGGAACGGACCCTGGGTGAAGGTCAACGTGTTCAAGGAGAGAGAGACCCCCTTAGAGGGTGTAGGAGCTGGTGCCGACCAAGAAACTAGGTCTCATCGGTGACTTTTCGTCACCACAGGGGACAAGATTATAGGTCGAGTGGGACGGAAATATGAGGGCTGTGTACATGTGAGTGTGTGTGTGTGTGTGTGTGTCTTGAGTGTGAGTGTCGTGTTCATGTGGGTACGTGTATACGCCCTAGTGTTTGCACTAGTCTTGTTCACGATCCACTGTGTGTCCCACACGTGCACATGTAGACTTCGTTCGTGTGGTTTGTGTGTGTATTCTTAAGTCTCGTTCTTGAACATTCGGAGTGTCTACGAACACATTTAGTATAGACACCTAGACCTAAGACAGGGGTGTCACCCGACCCCACTACCATGGATGGTGACTAGTGAACGGGTTTCTCGAGGAGGCCTCATAGAGGTTTCTTTCCCTGCGTCGGGTGGTCCTTGAGTATGTCCTACTACGGGTATCGGGTGGTCAGGTGGCCGAAGGGTATCGGGACGGCGTCCTAGTGGAGTCCACGTTACATGAGACCCCAAGGCGTGTGGACCCGTGTCTCTTCAACCCCCCGAGTCGTGGACCGTACCACCGACCTACCCACCCCCACGAGGGCGAAGAACCTCGTCTTTCAGAGACTTACTTCTGAGTAGCGTGAGACCAATTACTCGTCTTCACTGTCCTCGGGGTCCCGTGGTCTCGACCGCGATAGCCACGCCATTCAAATGCATAAAGGATTAATTGACTTTGTAGATCAAGATAGGGAAAGCCGTACCCCACGGGTGTTGACCGGAGACGGGAGCTCAGAGGGTTTCTTGTCTGGGGTACCGGTGAACTGATGATGTCGCTGAACACCTGTCAGTGTTGGGCTTTACAGTTTAGTCCTTTGCGGGTCTCCGATGAGAAGTCTCCGTCGGGTCACCTTTGAACCTCGACACAAGAGTCCTGTATCCGCGACCCTCTCGAGACGGGAAGTGACTCCGGTCCTCGGAGTCCTGGCTGGATCACAGCCGAGACTGTCACAGTTACCAGGACTCTGGCTAGAGGGTTCGGGGTCCTCCTTCTACTAAAACCCAAAAGATAGGTAAACTAAGAGTACCCGGTGGGACAAAGGTTTCCACGAGGGAGAGAGTCGTGTAGGGACCTTGGTGTTCCTCCTTTTCTGTCCTCGAGAGTCAGAATTGTGACTCGACGTCCCTTTCGTACGCCGAGGGTCAGGAATGAGACTCCGGACCTTAAGTTGGGGGTTCGAGAGTTGGTAGGAAGAATGGACGAACAGGTCCTTGAGGGCGCGTAGGAAAAGTTACACCGGGAGCATGTTCAAACATCAGTCTGAGTATTCCGGCTAAAACCTTTCCGGTTTTAGTCACTCGAACTACACGGGGTACCTACATTAGTCGTCCGACCCTTTGGTCTCTTTGTTTACAGACCTCAATAAAGGACCAGAAGGTTCTCACGACTGAAATCGTATGAGGGGGAAAGGAGTGAGTCTGTCCCCCTGTCCGTCGACACTCTCTTGTTCGTCGAGACCGACCCACTTTTGACGTGAGCCGTACTCGTTGATTGGGTGCAAACGGGTCGGGGAGCGGGTTTACCCAGGTTTACCCAGGAGAAGAGTCACTTTTCGTCACAAAGAGAATGCATGACTCGAGACACTATTTACGAAATCGCTAACAAATATTTTTATAACACCGAGTACTTTCCAAAATGTCTCCTTATTGTGTTGGTTTCGTCCATAATAGTAGGGGTTCTCCTCCTTGTGCTTCGAGTTTCTCCCAATTAAGTGACTGGACTCGAGTGTCTTAATTCCTCGCGATACTTACGTCAGACAGATTACAGTTTCGGCGAAAGGTACTGTCTCCAAATAGTGGGGTCGGAGTTCTACCTTTGTACCTTCTACAGAGTCGGACGAGAGGGTAGGGTCGGAGTGGTAAAGGAAGGGTGAAGGGGTAGGGAGAGAGGAGGGCGGGCTGAGAAGAGGTCCCGTCCGTGACGACAAACCCCGGATCCGATGACGACACCAGAGTGGTGGAGAAAGGTACCCGTCACTAGAAGGATTTGGATTTGGTTTCAGACTCACGTAGTGGACCACCAATTGTCTAGGAAGTCTCCGAGAGACACACATAAGACGCGAATCAGCGAGTCGACACAAGCTGAGAAACGTTGGGGTACCTGACATCGGGTGGTCCGAAGAGAGACAGGTACCCCTAAAAGGTCCGTTCTTATAGTCTCACCCAACGGTATGGGAGGAAGTCCCCTAGAAGGGTTGGGTCCCTAGCTTGGGTCCAGAGGGCGTTATATCCACCTAAGAAACGACAGACTCGGTGGTTCCTTCGGGACCCAGTCTCTAAGAGATCCTGGGAAATTTTGAGTTGGGTTTGATTTATTTTCCAGGGAACTACCAAGTTAGGGCCGGGGAGTCAGTGATGAGATTGATTGTCAGAGTCGAAGTCGGTATGACATGACAAACATCAAGGAGTGTGGACACACACAGAAACATATAGGACGAGGAGTCGTACTCTCTCAGTGGGTGTGACCTGAATTCGAGATATCTGGTCCCTGCTCTTATGTCACGAACCGTCTCTCGTGTACGGTCGTCTACAGTCGGGTGAACGAGACGGTAGATGATCTACACACCCAAGAAAACGAAGACGAACCCAAGAACCCATCTCGAGGAGTCACTAAGAAACTACAGTGGTTCCGGAATGTTACGGGAACGGCCTGGAACGACAGTTACAAGAAGTGTAGACCCCTATCAGTCCCCAATCTCATGGTTCGGACCCACGTGTGGGTGTACTCGTCGGTAAACTCTATTTAAGTTTGTACGACACAGACGGAAGTGAATAGAACTCTGGGCTCACCCTCTGGGATCTGTTCCCTGAGCTTTTCACCCGTATGAACAGTCCGAACTCCAGTGCCACGTGCTACGGCATTAACACATTCATGAGGTCCCGATCGTGTCAAAGACGTTTCATGTCCGCGCGGTACAGGTGACCGTCCCGGGGCTACAAGAAGTCGTCGCACCGTGTCAGAGGAGGACGTTGTTCGGGTCCGGTGGTACTTCCTCCCTCGGTCACGGGACGAGGTCTGCCAGAGTCTCCGGGGTCTCCTCCACCGGAGTGGTTTGAGGGGCCACGATCTCTACCACTAAGATCGTGGGGACGACGACCACACCCACCCTCTGTCTGACACCTGGCCTCGTCCTCGTTCTCCTTAGTAGGCCCCTGCCAGTTCCGGTGACAAGTCCGGTTTCTTCCTTCCTTGGGTCCGGAGATACGGACATTCAACTGAACAACCCTGTCCTGATTCAATAAAAACCCACCCTTAGGACAAATAATATTTGTGTAGACCGACTATAAAGTCGTACACAATAAAGGAAGGACAACCGACAGGAAACTTCACTTCACTTCAGCGAGTCAGCACGGGCTGAGAAACGCTGGGGCACCTGACATCGGGTGGTCCGAGGAGGTAGGTACCCTAAGAGGTCAGTTCTTATGACCTCACCCAACGGTAAAGGAAGAGGTCCCCTAGAAGGGCTGGGTCCCTACCTTGGGTCCAGAGGGTGTAACGTCCGTCTGCGAAATTGGAGACTCGGTGGTCCCTTCGGGAAATCAAAACTCATTTCATTGTAACATTTGAGGGTCGTGTATGGGTCCCTTAATTTTCCCCTCACAACAAGGGTTGAATTTCTGAATCCGTTTTACAGAAACCTTCGACACGTGTCGGGACTGCTTCCCTCCCCTTCCGGTGACCTCTTCGACACGAGACGGTACGACAAGACGTGGTTGGACTCATGCGACATACGAGAAATTCCCCACGGGGAGATTTCAGTAGACAGTCCCACCGTCGGACGGAAAGAGGACTCCCGGGTCTACGTTAGGAGGGTCGCTGACTAGGACCCGCACCCACCGAGACGACGGAGGAGCCAGGACACACTACGGTCATCCGACACCCGGCACGTCCGAAACCCGTGTCCAAAATGTCGACTCCCCGTATATGTGGGGCAGGGTCTCACGGAGAGAGACACGGACTGCACCCGTCGAAGTACCGTCGATGACGAGGTCTTCGGAGAGGGACCCTCTCCGTGCCGTGGACCACGGGCGGTACCGGTTTACCAGAGATACTAGGATTTCGTCTTTGGTCCCGGTTCCTGTCCACCCCTTCGACCCGGGACTTTACGGTGTGGGGGTGTTTCGACGACCCGGGACTAGTCCCGACAGAGACTGACACGGAACCGGGGGTTCGTCCGGTGGACAGGGGGTCATGGAAGGTGTATGAGGTAGTGGTACGTGTCCACCGCGAACCAAAGTTTCCTCGTCTTGTACGACTGGTGTTTCCCCAAGAGCCGTTTTCAGTCCTACAGGGCGAGGTGCTTCCGGACGACCTAGACCAAGGCGTCCTAGTCCAAGACGAACAACTAGAAGAAGTACCGTTTCGCGACGGCCCACCTGAACACGGCGTGGTCTTTGTGCCGGGACCTTCGTTTCGGACAGACAAGGGGTGCCGGGAACCGATACGGGAGGCGGTGACGGTCGGACCCCCAGTTTGGCTGAGGAAAGCGTGAAATAGTCACATACCTTGTCTCCCCGTCCACCACAAGTTGTCACTCTTCCTGGGCTCCCGGACTGGACCCTCGAGTAACTCAAGGACTCTTGTGTCGAGTTGGGGAGGAGTCTCGAGTACTCACCTCTTCACGGGGGTTCCCTTCTCCCCGAGAACGGGTCCTTTCCGTGGTGCGAGTCGACAGTCTCCCTTGACGTGAGAGCGGAGGGATCCTCCGAAGTGCCTCCCTCTTCCCGGTAGGGCTCCCTGTCAGAACGACGGGTCTCCTGGTCCATGGTGAGTGAAGGTCTTTCTTCTCGGGTGCCCGGTTGACTCGAGGTTAGGGCCGGTGTGGGCTGGGGACGGAAATGGGTATCCGCGGTAACGACTACTCGAATTACCAAAGCTTCAGGAGGAGTCTCCCACAGAAAAAACTACAGTCTCTACGGGGTGCTGGGACCTTCTGTTCCCTTTTCCGTCCCCCGTCCGTACGAGCAGTCTCACGTGTGTGGACCCCCCCGACACGGGGTCACAGACGGGGCGAGTCGGGACGGCCTCGGAGGGCTGAGGAGGGCCTCGACTTCTCGGGAGTCGGGCACGCCGCTGGCGGGACGGGCGACCGGCAGGACGTGTCAGACTCTCTTGGGTGTCGGGTGTGCGGTGTCCCGAGTCCGGGGTCCCAACTCCGTTCTCGAGTCTCAGAAATGGAGCTGGCTTAGTAGACAGAGGCCTCACAGCCCTGACAGTATCGACGAGTTGACCCGGTAAAGATCTTTGTTTCGTTCCTGTGTTCTGTTTTCACACGCGCCGTTGGAGTCCGGAGAGCCGGTGGGCGAGCGCGGTGTCCTGTCTGCACACGTCGCCCCCGTGTTTACGAGGGACGTGGCCGGACCCTCCACTAGACGCCGAGACCGAAATCACCTCAGTGTCGAAAACCTGAACAAACGGTTTATTGTAACGGTGAGCATAGAGAGATTCAGGTCACGGCAAGTTTTCCGGACCTTTTAAGATATTTCGAAGGGAGTTTGAGCCCTGTTATCGACTTTTGTCCGGACTTCGACCATCGGTCGGGGGCAGGACGGCCGGTTCTGAGACGAAACGACCTACTCCGGCCCTTCATCCTTTCCGTCCCCGCCCTGCTGATCTCTGTTCCCTGAGTCTACGGGTGGAAATGCTCTCCGAGTTCCACTTCGGGCCTCAGCCCTGGTGGGGTTCTGTGTCCGCCTGGACATTCCACCGACGTCCCCTCCGTTCGTACGTCTACTCCACTGACAAAAACTTTTACACTAACCCCAGGAACACAAATGGAGAAAACTGGAAATCCTAGATTTAGGTTGGGTCCACGCGGGTTCTGTTGAGACGAACCCCCAGTCTTCCGTCTACACCTGTTAGAGCTTCCTCACCGAGAAAATACTGTGTCTTGTGTCCCAAAAGGATGTCGGGAGCCCGGAGACTCCGACACAACACAGGGACAGGTCGATTGGGAGAAGAAGGTCACCAAAGGGACGACAATCTCGCACATCCGACACCCCGGAGAAACGTCGGTGCTCCGACGTACGAGTGGGAGATCCCCTAGGGCACACTCCGGGTCAACCGATTGCTACATCGCCCCTTACAGTGTAAATTAGGGAACAGGGAGAAACCGCACCGGGAGTCGACGAAGATTGTCCACCATCTTGAGAAGTCCCAGTTTGAGGACATGGCCCCTCTCTCCATCAGTCACCACTCTCGATGTTCGTTTCCGACGACCGGAAATACCAAAATTCCGTAAATGGGTCTCGTCCTCCTTATCCTTCTGAAGGAGAAACACTACCTGTGGGGATGGGGTCTTAGGGGTCTTTGTAGTACTCAGTCCCTGGTTACCCCTGTTTCGACAGAATTTCCAATGGAGGTCTGAGCTGTAGGATTTGTAGACGACAGAAGATGTCGTTCTGCTGAGTCTCGAAAGTCAAAGTTCTCTCGAGACGGATAGACGACCAGGTTTCGGAACACGGTCGGTCTGTGTCGTAACAGGCCTCAGAAGGGTATGGATCACGTCTCCCCGTCAGGACCGGGTGGAAGTTAGTGTGACGTGTCGGGACTACCGTGTGTGGGTACGACAGTCCGTAGATGACTCGTTGGGGACACAGGACCCCAGATCTCTCGGTATACCTGTGTCGTGTCTTCAGGAACAGACGGGTCTCGTGTCTTATTACTCCCGGAGTGACTGACTCACGGATGATTCACAGTATGAGCCACGATTCGGGACTACTATGGAGATACTAGAACCCCTCCTTCAGTTCAGAGTGTCTCGACGTACCTAAACTGGTACCGGTGTCTCCGTCCCTCTTTCTGTTTTGGTGACGTGTTCGGGTCTGAATTGACGGTCGGCGACAAATTAGTGTCTGAAGTACAACAACGTCCTCGCCGGGAGACCAGTGGTGTTGGGGTCGGAGGTGACAAAAGGAAATGGAGACAAGAGTCCCCAAATCTTTTGTGGTGGTGGTGGATAAACCCATTTTAGATTCGGTCTGACCCTTTAAGATAATGGAAGAAGAAGGAGGTAGAGACAGATCAGTCTTACAGATGAAGTATTTGGGGGGAGATGGGTCGAGAGAAATAGACCAGAGAGGGTGGCAGGATCAAGTGCCGCACGGAGAGAGTGTACTTGACATAATTCTCGGAGACGGGGTGACAGGGACCGAGTAGGACGGAAGAGGGGGTTAAGTGCTAGGCACAACACGGGTGTCAATAGAAAGAGTCCTCATTTAGAGTACCTCATAATGAGTCTTTATTTTTCCTTGGTTAATGACGACGTACCTTATTATACATACTTAACGATGTTTTAATACGACTCGATTTCTTCAGTCTTGTATGACGTACTATATTAAATATACTTTGACATATTCTCCGTTTGAATTGGCATCACTTTCTCGTCTATCCACCGACAGACCTCACCCTCCGCTCCACCCCTCCCCTTTCACCGACTGACGTTTCCCGGTGTTTCCCTTAAAAGACTCCACTCTCTGTATAGAAGGTAGAGTTGACACCGTCACTGATCTGTCCACATCTAAACAATTTTGAGTGACTTGACATATTGGTTTATCCTATATAAAATAACATACATTTAATATGGAAATGTTTCAATCAAAATTTTTCATTTAGACTGGTGTAGTGTAAGAATGGATTTGAAGGACTACCGAGGGTCACCGGACTGTCTATTTGTGTTTGAAGATTCGGTTCTTGGGCGTGTGAAGTACCAGGACAGTACTAGGTGGAGGGTTCAAAAAGGGAGTGGTCGAGAAGTCTGTGTGGGCATGAGGTAGTTTGCAGGAAAGACTGTCGAGAGGGGACCGTTTGAGTGTCAATAGGAAGTTCGGTGACTGATTCGAAGTGCAAGGGGTCCCCCGGAAGTGAGTTGTAAGTAAGGACAGGTAGGACTCTTCCTGATCCCGTGCAGGAAGGGGTCAGGGGTACAAGGGTGACGTGGAACCTAAAAGGGGGAAGTGTTGTGAAGACGGTTATAGTATTGATAATAAACCTGTAGAAGTCCGGAATATGGATTCCGTAAGTTCTACTTAAGATTGGGACGACGTCTCCTCCGTAATACCCTAGTCCTGAGACGAAATAAATATGGACATAGAGGTCACAGATCTTACTTCCTCCGTAAGTCATTTCACAGTGACTTACTAGTTTACTTCCCACCTGAGTTGAACACGTTTGTTTTGACCGGACACGAGGAGTCGGGACCCCGAGGGTGATTGGACCCGAACGGGTCACGGCCCACCCGTCTACTTTGGAGAGGGGTGGTGAGAGGAGTCCCCACAGGTGGAAAGGAGTCCCTGAATAAACCAGGGGGTCACGAACGTGTAGGATAAATTTATTCCTGAAGTCGTCGTCTTTACCGTCACCCACGGGGGTGTCAAGACGACAGTCGTCTGATGAAGGAGACGTCAGGGATAAGGGAGGGGCGGTCGGTGGTGGGGGGTGGGGTTGGAAGGGTCTCGGGTGAGTGGTCCGTAAGGTCCTCTGCTCGACCCGCCCGTTACTGTTAGTAGTCGAAAAAGTGGTCGACGTAGTGTTTTCGGTGAAGACTTGAGAGACTCGCGAGTACTCGGACATCTCTTCTGTTTCCATCGAACTCGCTAGACGCCCGCCTCACTTCGTCCTGACCGGACTTGTCTCGGCTGAGACCCCTCTTCGCGAAACATCATGTCTCTCGAGACGTTTCGTCTCTGGAATCTCCCCCAGTCTCCCGGTACTCGTCCTCGGTGCACTCGACCACTTGTGACGTACTGTGGCCTTACAGTGTGCCTGTGTGGCGAAATGGACGAAGAGGTAGGTCGTCCGAAGTGAATGGATGGTCTGGGGTCGAGTTCTCCGTCGAGAGTTACCTCGGAAGTGACTACGAAAGGTAGTGTCTGTCTGACATTCCTTATCTTTCTGGAGTTTCGTCCTCTCGCTCCGCTCGTCGTCCCTGAAGTCTCTCGCCGAGACCGACATCACCCCTGCCACGGACTTTCTCCCGTTCAGATTTTCCTCCTTTCGGGTGGTCGTCCGATACCGTTATCACTTCTGCTTTTTCCGTATTTAGTTCCTTCATTCTTACATCCCTTTACCTGTCTGACCCAGTAGACTCTCGTCGGGACTCCCCACGCTCTCCGTTATCTACCATTGACGTCGAGGTTAGAACCCCTTTAAAGTCACTTGGGGATTTACTTTGTCTATTATATTTCTCTATCCGTTAAATCCATTCCTATCCATCATCATCAGTCATCATCAATTCAACGATTCAGCACTGAGAACGTTAGGGTACCTGACATCGGATGGTCCGAGGAGACAGGTACCCTAAGAGGTCCGTCCTTATGGCCTCACCTGACGGTAAAGGAAGAGGTCCCCCAGAAGGACTGGATCCCTAGCTTGGGTCCAGAGGACGTAACATCCGTCTAAGAAATGGTTGACTCGATGTTCCCTTCGGGGTTCCTATCCATCTCTTGTATAAGGGAAATCGAAATTTCTGTTTCGTCAATCCACCTTTTCTCAAGACAAAACCTGGACCTCTCAGACTCCATGATGTGGTCGATGAAGGAGTCCATAAACGAGTCGGGGCCTCTCGAAGAAAAAAGACCTTTGACGAGACTGAAGATCTTAGATATAACACACCGACGTGAAAGGGAGGGTGAAGGTTGTCGACTGGTCTCCCCTATATCCACGACTTTCTACCTACGTTGTTGTTGCCAATTATAGTCCCACTGTCTTGACATATTGGGTGAAGACCCCTTTTCCTACTCGTATGGATGGTTTCTCTCTTGTCTCACCCGGCCTCCTTCTACTGTGAGGGACCCGAAGGGTGTCCAAGAGTAAAGTTCGAGACCAGGGAAGGCTTTCGGACCGACGTAACGACAGAAGTTAAGAGATCCTGGACGGGAAAGTCAGAAATATATTATTTGACAAGACTCCACCGAGACGATGAACGTTACTTCTTATGGTCGGTTACACTCTTCCTTTCACTTCCTAGACTTTGAGTCCTCTTACGTCCACCCGTCCCTGGGAATCACCTACCTGCTGTCGACTTCTGTACCCTCGACTGTCCTGACTAGTCTCACTTCTTCTTGCCCTCGTACCTACGAGTCCTCCCACGAGGAGTCTTGTGGTCTTAAATTCTCTTGAACACTTCCCCGTCGTTCTGCCCTCTCTTGTCACAGTGCTGTTGGTCCCCCTCCCCTCTAGTTCCTCTCCAAACAAGTGACACGTTTGAGGACGTCTCTCCGTTCGTTTCTCCTCCCGACTCTCTCCAGTGTCCTAAACCGTTGACCGGTCAATCAAGAAACCCCTGAAAACGGACTTTGTCAAAATCACCGTATACCCTTGTCTTTCACCTTCCGTCCTACGACTCATCACTTATCCAACGTTCCTTTCTTTATATCGTTTACTTCTGGTAAAATTTTGTTTTGTTGTTGTTGTTTTTTGGACCAATAATTTACTCTTCTCTCCGACCCGTGAACTACTTTAACACAAGTGAGAAAATTCCGTGTCGGGGTTTATAGTTGACACACTTCCGAGTAGATTCTGGGGACGAGGTACTGTGTGTGTGTATGTGTGTGCTTCTTGTTCTTCATTGTCGAGGGAAAAGATGCAAGAGGATCGACAAACGAGTCTCGTGTACCATGATCGTACAACAGAATATTAATTGACAGAGATGTCGATACGACGACCCGGAACACTTATCTGTCGGACACAGAAAGAAAAAGGGAGTGCATGATTCGGATCGTATCCACGGAGAATAGTCTGCAGTTACGAACGACTGACTCACAAACTTTCACATTCTGGAATCCGAGACCTTACTTATTGGACCCAAACCCAAGGTTGAGACAATACGTTCTTTGTTCAATGGAACCCGATCAACCGGGGAAATTCAAAACCAAAAGAGTAGACAAATAAATCTCTTATTATAATCGTGGAAGGTATGTCACGACAACACTTCAATTTAATCACGTCATTGATCGTATAAGTACATGGTTCCAAAGGGGCGTCCGTAGAAAGTAAGATCAGTACAGTTTGATGAAATGGACATTACAGGTCTTACATGGTTCAAGGGGGTGTGGAGACTCTCCAACAAACATGAGGAAGGATTCAGGTTACTTGAGGATGGAGGAGTAGTTCTAGGTTGAAAAGGACTTGAGAGGTGTTTCAGTCGTATAGGAGGAGACACGAGTCTTAAGTAGAGATCGATCACGAGTAGTTAGTGTGAATGATGTTTTTTGTTTTCACTCCATTAAGTATCTCGTGAGTCACACTACAGACCGTGTGTCCTGTGAAGTTATTTATTATCGACAATAAAAATGACATTAAGAATAACTACCCAGACATGTGGGGGCAGTTTCCGCTTAAGGAACTCGGTCTGGGCGTGACTTGAAGAAAAGACGTAAGGATCCCGGATCGTTTGTTGTCTTGTATACTGACGTGACCGAGGCACAGATCATAAGAAGGATGAAGGTCCCCGTTACTCAGACCTTTTACGGACATCAAAGACCCGTCCTGAGACTGAAATCGTAAGGTCTTCTAGTTAGAATCTGCATGTTCGTTGGAACCTTCAGACCAACTAAATGGACTATAGAGTCAGGGTCTAAGGATAGATAGCAATGTCTTGACAATCTTACAATAAGAACTTGCCTTTGTTTGTCGACGGTCACTACAAAGTACCCTGAAATCGAAAAATTTTGAGGATAAAGACGTTATAGACTTATGAAAATTTTAGTCTTTCTGTGAAAATTCCTTCTTGAAGAAGTAGATAATTTTAGTTTTGGAAAGAGTGTCATTGACAACAGGTGACCCGAACAGACGGAAAATCCCCTGTCTTTTCGATACGTAGATAATGTATGCTCTTCTGAAGGTCATAGACTGTCGTTACTAGCACTAGGAAAGAGATCTAAGTTGAAAAAGGATTTAATTTCTTTTTTTTTTTGGAAGGACGAGGATTGAAGACCTGATTGTGTGACCTCAGGTAAACTAATAGTCGGAACCGAGAGTCGAGTCGACCACTCTTCCGTACCCAGACCTCCATTGACCCAGACCGGACCCTTTGTGAGATCACTGTACTTCTCGGGTCGGGGTCCCTCTGTCGTGTAGAGGAGAGGGGATTTAACACGATTACCACACTATACTTGTCGACACCAGACGCCTCTTCGTGGGTAGGGGGTTCACCTCTCCACCTCTCCTTCGGTTGTCACCTCGTGCTTCATCGCTCCTGAGTCACCGGAGACCTAATGAAGTGGGCCTCTGAAGAGTGCGAGCCCTCGTGGTCCAGAGATTTGGCAGACAGGGGTGATCTCTTGAAGAGTGATACATATCCCTCATAGCCGCTTGTCTATTTGGGTGTCTCGTCAGGAGTCCTGACGAAATAGAGCCGACTCTTCTCCGTCAGAGTTCCGAGACGAATGTGGTCACATCTGATGGAAGGACATTCTCCGGACCGGAAGTGTTTCAGGAGACGGTCCCGGAAACCATCTGATCACACAGATGGTTTGCTCTCGGGTGCCGTCGGTGACCCCGGGGAAAGACCGAAACCCAATGTTCAGAGGATCCGTTTATAAATACTTGTGATGGTCACAACCTTGGAGCCCGTCCCACTGACCTTAATCTTTTCCTTTTTTGAGTATCGTGACTCAAGACTATGATTTGTCCGAAGAGAATCTTTATGTCCCCTACCTCCTCCTTGGTTTCAGGTCGTCGTCGTCGTCCTGTGCACTCCACCCGGGCGGTGTGATCGTTCTCCACCGTTCGTCCGACCCTCGTGGTACTGGTGGAATTAGACTCGAGTCCTGGTTATTGGGGACGGTGTACCTCACAAGTGGTCTCAAAACGTGTTCCTGTGAGTGTAGAACGTCTTCGAAGAGATCTAAGAGAACTTCAAGCATCTTCATCACACTCCATTACTCCGGTGAGGCCCTAAACAGGTCCGTCAGAGCCCGGTAGAGATAGTGGACTACTACTTATTTCGAGTTCCAAGGTAGTCGGTTCCCGTTGTGCAACAGACCTCACAACCTCCTCTACTTGAGCCGATCTGCGAGAAGGTAAACACGTCACCGGACGTTCAGTTTCTCCTGTTCACTGAGAGAGGAGGACTCGGTCCAGCGGACCTCGATTCGGACTTCCCGGACCAGTATCGGACTCCTGTCCGAGACACTAGGACGAAAGGAGTACAACGTGAACCCCTTGGGCTACTGACCTGTGTACTTTCCGGCGGAAGTTCAGTTCAGTTTGTAAGTCAGTTCCGGGAGAGGGTAGACCGGAACAGGTGGAGAGGTGAGGAATTTCCCGTACGAGAGACCGAGATTCCTGTGACCCCAAGACAACAAAGCGAGGAAGTAATACGACAGAGTACGGAGACAGGTAAATACGACAACGAACACACACCGAAAAAGTGGACGGTTCGGACGGACCGTTTGAGGATTCTGAGGAAGATTAGAGTCAAGTTCGTAGTAAAAGGAGACCCTTCGGAAACTAAGGAGGTCCTTTTGATCCCGAAGAAAAGGAGACACGAAGGTGACCTGGGGAGTTGATATGTTTGAACCACACACCTGTGACGACCAAAGATTTAGACAGAGGTTTGACCCTTGAAGAAGTTCGGTGTCCCTCGGACTAATAGAGTCCTACGAGAATGAAGTCGAATCCTGGGTTCACGTCTCTCATAAATGAGTTCAACACTTAGACGACCGAGTACCTGGACCTAGGGGTCATCTCGTCGTACCCCAAACTTAGTCTTCGGAGAACCCCTGGATTGACGTGTACTTACAGCTTTCTTGTATACACTCGATTGTTCAAGGACGGATAGAGCCCGAACCGAAAGAAAAGAAACGGGTGGTCCACCGTTAAAGACTAAAAGTCACACAAATCCACCTATAAACACATACACGCACATACATATGTGTGTAAAAACCAAATACGTATATATCTGTGTATATATATACCACCACCCTCCCCTCTCCTCCATCCTCCCTCACCTTCCTTAGTTGTATAAAGGAGATAGTAGTGAAGTAGGATGTACTTACTGAACCCTTGTGTGTTTGTACCTTACAATCTTATTGTGCTGTGGATTATGTATTCCTCCTCCTCCTTTGTACCCCACGTAAAGGTTTATGATATGTGTAGGGGTTCAAAAAATTATTTCTTGGTTCGTGTTGTCTTACTAAAGGTGTCACAGTGAGACGGGGAGACGAAACGAGAGCAAGAGGTCCCGGGTGAGTTTCCGATCTTTCACGTCGGGTGTCTCGTCGTCCCTTTATTGTCAATTGCGAAGGCTCACGATGACACAGGACCCGTGTCAATCTTTTTAAATTACAAGTAATTAGAAGTGTTCGAGGGATACTCTCTCCAAGAGAAGAATAGGGTTTAATGTCTACTCCGTTTGCTTCAAGTCTCTTCAATTAGTAGACGGGGTCCCGTGCTCTGATTGTGCGTCGCCTCCGTCTGAACCTACATCAGTCAGCCGAGGGTCTTGGACAAGAAGGAGTGACGAGACGAAGGACACTTCTTCCTTTCGTGTTCCCACCGTGTCGGAAGGGAGTCCGACGGTACACACGGGCCTCTGCGGGACCCCGATCTCTTTCCTGTGCAACCTCCTCGTCCTTTAGTGTGTAACGGTCGGGACTATATCTACTTGTCCGTCTCGGCCCCCGGACCTACCTCCTACTTCTTTCTCCGGACTTCTGGAGTACGAACGACGACAGTGCTTCTCCCCAGGTGGACCGGGACCAAGGGAGAGAGGTCTCGACCAAACAAGACGTCCCCGTTCCGGATAGCAATCCGTCGGTGTGGTGTCCCAAATCCGTACACCAGAAGTTTTCCTTTACGTTGACGTTTTATTCCAAGAGCAAGGTGTATGCTCCTCCAAGTGGTAGTTTGACGTCGCTACTTCTGGTGAAGGGTTGATAGAGTCCTGTCATTGAGCGGAGGGGGGAACCGTAAAGGGGTGAACTTTTGTGTTCAGGTCAACACTTATCGTTGAGACTCGAGACAGAGGGTGGAATGACGAGGGAGACCGGTTAAAGTACCGTCCCCTTTAAATCTTTAGACGGAACTTACTTCCACGAGAGTCTCCCGTTTAGAGGAAGACCCCCTAGGGTTGAGTACCTAGGAGTGGCCTCCCAATCTTGGTTCTAGAGACGAGAAAGGAAGGGGTAATTGTACACCATCCTATACCGAAACTGTAAAGGGAGATCTGTGGGGAAAAGACACCCCTCACCCCTTTGTCTCCGAACGTTCGTGTCAGGGGTCTGAAGGTCCAGGAGACAGGGAGGAGAAGAGACCGTCAGACCGTCGGCGGCACAACACGGGAGGATAAGACCGACGGAGGTCTCTGTACCACGATGGAGGGTGGAGACCAGAAACGTCACCCCGACCGACCTCCACCGTAGGAGCTCTATAATGGTAAAGAAAATTAGACCTAGGAATGGAACCCCTTAGAAAGGAACATATGTACTAAGTAGTAATAATAAAGTGACAGTTTCCTTTGACCACTGGCAGGTCCTGATTTATTCTTTCTTTATTCACACAATGCAATCACGATCCCTGTAACTCCTCTTTCTCCGGGTAGGGGTCTCGGGCACGGACGGGTGGCAGACGTCGTGGATGTGTGAGGGTGGAAGTCCTCACGACTCAAGGTCTCGGAGGAAAAAGGACCTCGACAGTCATGTGAAAGAAGTCGAGTTTTACCACAATGAACCTCGATCTGATGGAAGGACATTCTCCGGACCGGAAGTGTTTCTGGAGACGGTCCCGGACTTTTCCGGATCTGTCCTCCTCTGGTGAGAACTTCAGTGTCCACCAAGAAGATCCTAGGGGTGGGGGTATTGTTCTGAGAGACCCAGGAGGAACGAAACCGGTCACCCCAACCCGTGTGGAGATCGTACAAGGTCCTTAGTCTAGTTTAGTTTGATGGTTAGTAGTTTTGTTGATCTTCTTCTGTCACATACGGACATAGAAAGGGTTTGTTCGACGTCGGTCACCCCGACTGGATCGAGATGGACCCCCTACTTACTCCGACCAGGGCGGTCGGACAACTCCTGACATGTGGACCCGATAGACTTAGAAGGTGAAACCGGGTGTACACTAATATAGGAGCATTTCCTAAAGTTTCAGATTCGGTGTGTTAACTCACCGATGAATCCAGGACGGGTCAAACTACGGGGGCTGGACACTAGGGTCAACTCAGGTCTCGACGAGAAGAGACGGAAAGGAGGGACGTCACCGGGACCAGGTAGACGACGTAATTACATGTAATGGTTCGTAAAATTCTCATTAGGAGTCCCTAAGGGTCTCCATGACGGCAGGAGAGTTAGAATCTACCAGATTGTCCACGGGGACAAAGACACACCTGACACTCCTCGTGGTTGTAGGCCCGTAAGGAGACACCGTGACCCGAGGTACGAGGGAACAGACTTGCAGACTGGGACACACGACGTCAGGGTCAGTAATGACAGGAGTTGGATTTGAACTTGGTCGGAAACACCAGACCGAGTCGAGTGAGGGACTGTAAACGTCACGGTTGTAATGGGCTCCCCTGAGAAGGACCCTCCGTAATGAGGAACCGGGGGTGGAAGTTGTACAGCCGGTTAAATCATAAAGAGTCCCCGGGACCTTTCGACTCGAGGTAGAGACTTTCGGGACGAGTAACGTCAAAGGTGGAAGAAGAACTTGGACCTTAAGACCGTGTCTAAATGGTAGATTACGGTTTCTCTTCTCGACTGAATTAGGTATCTTATGTGTCTCTTTAGTCCCCAATTCCTGACTAACCAAACTACTCGGGATCACTAAGTCCCTCTGTTCTGACTAACTCTACCGGTAAATCAAGAAGAAAACGCTACCCGAAGAGGGGCTCAGTCGGTGTTCACAGGAGTCTTCGTTACAAAAGTCAACCGGCTCAATATATAAGACCCGGAGACCCAAGAATCGATCCATTGGTAGTCTTCCCTACTATGGTAATGAGAGGGCATTGACTTCTCAGGTGTCATGTAAAAGATGACGGTTGGGGAGAAGAACGGATTCTCGTAGCAATCCATGGAGAGCCACCGTCCCTCACCACCCCCCTCGACTTGACATGGGTTTCGGTTTCCCGAACCCGGAGGGACCCGAACTGAGTAAGCTCGACACGGGTACACGATCCGGTCTCCGACCGTTTAATACCAGGCGTCTGGTTTAGACCGGTCGACGGACGAAAATATTTGTTTCAAGTGTATTACAGACACCTACTCAGGTGTGTTGTCGTCTCATTCATCGACGGCCTCCACCATACCGGATGTTTCACACTTTATAAATGACAGAACGGGAAATACCTCGTTCACGCGGTTGAGGATCCGAGACTCCTGTTCGACTCGAGGTCCCGTGGTCCACCTCCCGGGGAGTGGACTCCGACGCCCTCGCCCCGGCGTCCCGCCCCCTGACGGCGGGGAGGAGTAGTCCGTGTGAGAGACACGACTTTACGAAGCAGTTCTTCACGTCGAGTAGCCGGCACCCGACCTTTCCGTTGACCACGTCGAAGAGGACTCTCCTCGTGCTACTGATCTCCCCTGTAATTTTTTTTTCGTAATCTCTGTTCAAACTCCGTCCGGTCCTCGCCTCCACCCGACTCTTACCACTCCCCGGGGGTCAGTTACATTTGGACTTCAGTCGGGTGTCGCCGTCCGAAGGGGAGGTGTCCCGTGCTAGGACAGGTAGAGATGAGGAGTTCCGAGAGTCAGGACTACCTCGACTCTATGAGAGGAGGAAGGACTCAAAACGTCCCCCAGTCTGGGTCTGTAAGCACTCCACACTCTCGAGGAGCTGAGGGATCCCCAGGAGAAATCCACCGTTTTTCGTCTAAGAAGACGTTCCTGGGGAATGACAGCACTTCGAAATCCGATCAACCTTACCGTTCATTAATTATTCAGTACGAAGGACCGAAGAAACCGTTACAGGATCCCTACGAGCCGGATGTTTGCCGTAGGACAATTCAAGAGGAAGGATGTTGTGGAACCTCTCGGGGCCCCCTCGAGTCGTTACGAAGGAAGTCCGACAATTGGTCTCCCGTTGACCGAAACGACTCCGACACTGGTGAAGTGGGTCCGAGATCCCTATGGTTATCCGTCCTTTTAAGTCGTCCTTGTTTTAATAAAAGTCTAGACGTTGGGTTTCTGATCTGAACTGGACTTTTATCCATTCTCAAGATTTGCACCGGACACTGACTCTAACTTCGATTCGGGTGACCTCAGTGTCCTCTGTTCTTCCTCTCTCGACTCGATACTCTCCGTCGGGTGTTACGTCGGTGACGACACCGTCAGGACCAGTCACTCGTGGGGGAATGGGCTGGTCTGGCCGATGTTGTCGTCGGTCAGATTGCGAGGACCGAGTCAAGACGAGTGGTTGACTACTTCCTAGACCTCAATTTACAGATTTAGGTAAATATGAGTTTCGACGTCGTGGTGTGACTCTCTTGAGACTCCGGTGTGCATTCGGAATTATGGTTCACTCTTTGGTCTTAAAAAAACTGATTGTCACGTGTGAAGAGAGTACCTTACGATATTATTTATATCAGCATTTGTCGACCACCCTCCAAAAGTGTCCCGAGACAAAACCAGTGAAAAAAATATTTACCAAACCTGTCTTTGACATTTTTTCATAGGAGTGAGTTGACGTTGATTGCACTTCGTTTCAACCATAAAATTCCATAAAGTTATTTTATTCGACTTCGTTACCCAACCGAGTTAATTTTAAAAAACTTGTCCTTATATATATGTATTATTTATGTACTGTGCATGGAACCCAGATTTTTATAGTACCACCTCATTTCCTAATACCCTTCCCTATAAATGATCCCTTTCTAGACATTGATTGTCGACGGCTTTCTGGTCACTCTAGAAACCTAATTAAATTCTCATTATAAATCCTGAGAGGACACCCAGGTCACCAATTCTGAGACGTGGGGGTGACGTCTTCCGTACCCAACCTAGGGACCAGTCCCTTGATTCTAGGGTGTCCGACACTCCACGTCGTTTTTTTTTTTTTTTTTTTTTTTTCATTGAGGAAAATGGACGAAACCTAAATACTTATATCTGTTTAACTCGACTCTTCTGGATTTCTTACCACCTTATGTTCCCTTTACCCAGTAGGTCAGACACCGAACGTTTCGGACTTTATGTCGGGAAACGTCGTTCACAAACGGTTACACAGTAGGACGGAAGTTAATTTTCAACGAGTCACTCTTCAGAGTAAAATCGTAGTCAACACGTGTCGTCGTTATCCTGTAGACAACACAAAATCCGATTTTAGAAGAGATTCTTGAAAATCTTCAAAAACTTTCCTTTTCACTTTTTCAATCTCCTATGTACAGGAAACCCTGTACCCTCCCCAATAGGCGAGAACTGACGTCAAGACCTTTATTTTATCCCCTCGTTCCCTTGACACGAATCCTCAGGGACACGGGTCGGAGTACCCGTTTCTTTTTCAGGTAGGAGTTCAAGGGGAGCCTTAGGTGATCCTTATTGACTACGAGGCTTTGTTCGACCAATTAAGAAAGGTTTCCGTACATTACCTAGATTGATACCGACAATTCCCGGTGATCTGAAGAGGGGGAGAGTCGGAGTAGGGTTTGTTGGAGAGACTCGACCCGAAACCTCTTTTTCAACTCTTGGTAAAGTGTTGTGACATGCCACTTCCTTCATGTCGGTGTCTGAACCGATGAATGACTCTGTCATCTCGATCCCCACAACCAAGGTATCGGACTTCTTCCGTTACTCCGGTTTCTGGTCGCGGCAGGTAGTCAGGATACATTCTTTACTTACAATCCGTCAAAGATGGTCCGGGGTGGGACTCGGGTCCTGGACGGACAGAAAACTAGTCAAAAAACCCCTGTTGATTAAGTGACCACCTGAGAAAGAACAGAGTTCTGACATGACGAACCAGGTCATGTACGCAAGTATAGAGAGAGGAAGTACCCCGGATGACAAGGTATAAACGGTGACTTTCTGTCTGTAGAGACTGATACTTCCTCAGGTATTGAAATTTATTCTTGTAGACAATATGTTATGATACCAAAACCTTATTTGTAGAAATGTGAGAGTCGAATAAGTGAAGATCGTTACTGTCTCCTAGGGTTGATTTCCGATGTAGTGTTCCTCTCTTGACGGTGACTTTACGATCAAGGGAAGGATTTCCGAGATGTATATCCCGGGAAACCCCACGGGGTCCGGTGACCCAACTATTGGTCCTTCTTTACTTTGATGGTGAACCCAGACTCATACTTAGTTGTCTATCGTTTATCAGTTTCCGATGGGTCCTGGGTAGTCCTAACTATTTAGGTTAGAAACTCTTACAAACGGTTTCTCACTGTCGTTGGACTACTTACTCCTCACTCCACCATATCGGAACCGACATATACTCTGAGACCCCGTCCGAAGGTCTACGAGAAATCTCCTATACGGACTTCGAGAGTAATGTCTCTTGGTGTCAATGGACGAAACGACATCTCTTCTTTCTAGTTCGTTTATAAACCGAACTGTGAAAATATTGTACCTGTTCACTAAGAAAGGACCTAATGTTCTACATGACATTGTTTACAAGAAAGAACACCCCAAACCCCCACATTGGACGAGACCAACTTCAATCTCCTTTTGAAGAAACTTGTAATCGTTACCTCCTGGAAATCTTCAATGCAAGTTATGAGAGTTAGAAGTCTCTTTTGTAATTCTGGGTCTCTAGTCCCACCTAACAAAACAAGGTCCGAAGTGTCAATTGTCACCCACCCCACTCCGTACTCTCCTTCTTCG
This sequence comes from Capra ibex, assembly GCA_006410555.1. Lineage (NCBI taxonomy): Eukaryota > Metazoa > Chordata > Mammalia > Artiodactyla > Bovidae > Capra > Capra ibex. The sequence continues at coordinate 14,072,530 of SJYO01007492.1, read as the reverse complement.
TTTTTTCCTTAGTTAGAACGGTCCCGAAAAGAAGACCTTCGTGAGGGGAGGTGGGGGTCGTTGTGACTCGTCGAAAAGGATGATCCAAGACAATCCCCTGTCGGCCCCCAAGGTACGGTGTACGTGTGTTGAGTTTTAAGTAAGGTGGGTCCGTCGGTCAGGACGACCTTGGATCAGAGACTCTACTCGGACGAGTTTGTACTACAAGAGAGACTGGAGAGACGAACCGGGACTCTCGAGATGTGTTCTTTCGTTCAGTTAAGGACCTTTTGTCTCGAGTCACTTTTACCTTGATCAGATCGAGTCCCTCCGTAAAGGGTTTGGGAACAGTCTATGTGAAGAGGTGTCCACTGAACAGGAGGAAGTGTGCCTTTACCTTTGGTTAACGTACCGTCGGTAAAAGGATCTTTGACTCGTCCCTGGTGGTCTCAGTCTTTACGATGATACTCCTCCGGAGACACAGGAGACGACCCAGTAGGTGACCCACTGGTTCGTTTCGACACCCTTACTCCGACTGGACAGAGAAGTGAGTCTTCGAACCTTGATAATTAGTTTAGGACGGAGATTCGCATACTCGTACCTCGGAACCAAGGTCGTCCGTCTCCCGCGAGGGAATCCCGGAGAAATGATCTTTACTTTCCGGTTTACAGGTTTGGGTGTCAGTCTCTTCTGCGTAGGGTGGGTCAAGAGTGGTTCGTGTTCTGGTGTGCGGTGTGACGGACCGGTACGTGTCGCCAAAGGGTCGGGGAGGGGTGGTTCAGGTGATAATGGACAGACGAGACACCGGTACCGACACCACCTTTCTGTGTGTCATTTCACTCTTGGTTTCCCTTGGTCTCTCTGACTAGACAGACTGGGGACCGCAAACCAGATCGAACCGTCTCCGTTTGGAAAACAAATCCTTACACGTTTTCAATCTTCACCTTAACATACTGATTGTCCATATGGGGATCTCAAAGTAATGTAGACAGAAAACACACTCTAAGGTTTGATTACGTTACGATATTTCGGGCACGACCTGAAGTCACTGGCCTTTGTGTTAAGGACTCCTGAGACAAACCGGCCTAACTGCAGAAGAAGGGGAGGGGATAGTTATGGATTGACGAAAGGGCTGAGACAGACCATTCCCCTGTCGGATCGAAAGACAGAAGTTGAGTTTGAAATCCGGTGGATCGTGTCTGGACACACCGAGAGTCACCATTATAGTTCGGAGTCTCAAAGGTCGACTAGATAAGGATTTCGGGTGTGTTACTGCGTCCGTGTCCCGTGGTTGTCTTGTTCGATAAGGGCGAGGGACCTAACCAGATGTGTGGACACAAGAGTGAAAGTTGTACCGTCGGAGGAAGAATAGGAAGTCCGACCGAATTTCCAGTCAAGAAGAATCTCCGGAATGTACTGGTGGGTCATATCTGAGAGGTCGGAGTAAGGGGAGGATGAGAAAATCCGTCGTAGTATAAGAAAGGGAAATACCACAAATAGTATCCAATATTGATATATGAACAAGCAAACGAACAAGTAATAAGAAGGGGTGGTGAGTAAGTTAGTCATTCGTGGCTGACTCACGAATAATATATGGTCGTCTGTATAAACGTTGTATAATTCCGTAGAGATAATTTCCACGAAACTAAGACCAATGCTCCTTTACGTTTCGTTTATTCTTTTATGTCAGTCGGGGGGAATAGGTATCAAGACGTAGACGTCTAAGTTGGTTCTCACTTAGTTTTTATAAGTCCCTTTTTTATTAGGTCTTTCAAGGTGTCTCGGTTTGGACTTAAAAGACCCACGGTCGTTGATAAGTGTGACATAAATTTTGATAAATGTCTCGTAAATGTAACATAACCCATAATATTCATTAGGTCTCTACTGAATTTCATGTCTTCTCCTACATGTGTCCAATATACGTTTATGGTACTCTGAATTTGTAGACACCTAAAACCATAGGTGACCCCAGGACCTTGGTCAAGGGAGACCTATGGGTCCCCACTGACATAGTCCGTGGTTTTTCATGATCAAACTTGTAGTTTGACCTACGAGACGACCTCTTACTACTCCCTGAAGAAATATGATGTACCACTCCCTTCCGGACTCCCTTGTTGTAAGGAAGTTTCCCTTGTTGTTCACGTGTCTGAGATGATTGAGGTGATTCAAAGATCTTTTGCTCCCGAGACAGACAGGCCAAGGGTGATTCATGGGTCAGACACGGACCCGAATGACCCACGAGTCATTTATAAATGACTTACTTGCCCTTTACTGAGTCATATCTCCTGTCAGGATCCAGGACGACAGGGTCGAGACTCCGTCTCAAGTGTGTGTTAGCTCCGTCGTTCAGACCCTGTTTACTCTGAAAGTCGACCCGACCTTTTCGTCTACGTAGGTAGGTCGTATAAGGATATGACTTTCGTAAGGAAAAGACCTCCAGAATTACTGTTTCTGACCGAGATTAGTTCTTATCGAAATTTTTATTTTAGTTTCTCGTGCTTGAGACGGTTCGTTCTTAACATCTCTACAAGACTTTTCATTTATTAAACATATTCTTCTGAACTGTGTACCTAACCTACCTGAGTACAGTCAGTCGAGTCATGAAGAGGTCTCCGGTCCGTCACCCGACTTGACAGTTCTGACAAGGGTACACGACCTCTGTTCAAGTATAGTGAAGGCCTTTACTCACTTTATACTCCTTATGTTAGTACCGAAAAGTAGTGTGGTTTAGAAAGATTTAAGTACCCTCATATTCGCTTCTGGACCATCAGAGAAATAGGAGTTCCTCTCTCCGTATTTACCGAGGAAGGTCGAGGGACCTTGATCGACTTAATCTCCTCCTTTTCATATTGAAACCCAGGAGGACCCTCCTCTCAGGTAGAAGAGTAATCGTGTCGAGAGTTAGCTCTCATATTACAAAGTCTTGTATGGGAGTCCTTTGGTCCCCAAAGACAAATTCTAACATTTTATTTAGGTGAAGATTATAGACGAACGGGCAAACTTGTGAGTTTACGTTTGTGGATACCGCAAACCTTTCGTTTCCAACTTGTTCTATTAATACTGGACCCGCTCCTTTCGTCCTTTTCTTAAGACTACCGACCGTCTAGCTTCCATTATGTGAATCTTCCCGTTACGGAGTTTCCTCCTTCGACTGTAAATTGACTGTAAGTACGTTTATGGTGTGTACAATCAGTGTCTTCACAGATAGTTGAATGGATGCCCGTCCTTGTTTCCTTTTCACTCGTCCACGTAAACCTCTCTTTAAGGCCCCTGATAGGTTTCCTGACAATGGACATCTGTCCCTTTCATTTTCTTTAGGAGACACTCCAAACGAAGACCCCTTCCGACTCTACTATTGGAAATCTTTTCTTTGGTAGGGGATCGTAACCGTTACTCGTGTATACTAATAAAAAGGTCCGGGTGGTAATCAAATTACTAAGAGAGAAACGTTTTCAAACCGTCGGGTCTCCCAAAAGGGAACAAGGGTTCAACGGATATTGGGTAGACACGAAGAGTCTGTAGACAAGATCTAGATCGTCGTTGAACTGTTAAAGGGTAGGAGGAACCTTGTGGAGTCCAAGGTTAGACGGATCAGTTCCATTGGGTTGAAACGTTTCAGGACTTGAGTAAGTCCCGTCTCGTGTGTCGGTTTGTGAGTTGTGAAGAGTTTCCCGTTGCCCTGACGACCAGACTTTCCGAGAACGTGTATATAAGGCGTGTGACGTAGGTTCCCCGATTGGGTCTTTATACACACAGATCCCCTTTTACTTCAAGAGTCCACCCCTGAATCCTCTCACCACCAGGGGTTCAGACGTTTCTTACGGGTTGGGAAAGTGTCCCATCCTTAATAGGGGTAGAGAAACAATCAAAAGTGTACAGGGGATGTTGAACATTTGAAGAACGAGTCTTCGAAACTTGTTTTGACACACGAAGACAAATGTTATCGGTCCTGTACCTTCGTTGGATCTACAGGTAGCTGTCTGCTTACCTATTCTTTCGACACCTTGTATATGTGTTACCTTATAATGAGTCGATAATTTTTCCTACGGAAACTTAGTCAAGATTACTCCACCTACTTTGACCTCGGATAATATGTCTCGCTTCATTCAGTTTTCTTTTTTGTGGTTATATCATATAATTCCGTATATATACCTTAAATCTTTCTACCATTGCTACTAGGATATACGCTCTGTCGTTTTCTCTGTGTCTACATTTCTTGTCTGAAAACCTGAGACACCCTCTTCCGCTCCCCCCCTACTAACCTCTCTTATCGTAACTTTGTACATATAATGGTATACACTTTGTCTAGCGGTCAGGTCCAGACTACGTACTCTGTCCCACGAGTCCCGACGACGTGACCCTATTGGGTCTCCCTACCCTACCCCTCCCTCCACCCTTCCTCCCAGTCCTACTCCTTGTATACATGTGGGTACCGACTAAGTACAGTTACATACCGTTTTTGGTGGTGTTATAACATTTCATTAATCGGAGGTTAATTTTATTTAACCTTTTTTTTTGACATACGAATGGAATCACGATTCCTGGTGTTAACGGTTTGGATTCGGACGGTATGAAGACACCAGGTTAACGGTCGACCCCCGACCATAAATCCTCTTCGACAGTTGTACAGAGATGGGTTTTTTGGTACAACTTCATTCGTGGTGTGAGGTACTACACGACTAGTGAGTCGGTCAGGGGTGGGTGGTGGGGTGAAGACACGAGTGGAGATACTTGGGTGTGATCGATACTCTTTGTCGTCGATGGGTCCCTGGACTATCAAGTCGTCCGGGACCAAAGGAGAACCTGTTAAATAAAAAACATATCCCATACTACAAGGTTTCACGGTGCTTCGACGGGTACTCAAAGAGTAATAGAGGTAAGTTGTCCGCACCTACCGTGAGTTACAGAAAGATATCACTAGAAGGCCCACCGAGTCTGTCATTTCTTAGGTGGACGTTACACCTTCTGGACGTTATAACCCTTCTAGGGGACCTCCTCCCGTACCGTTGGGTAAGGTCATAAGAACGGACCTCTTAGGGGTTCCTGTCTCCTCGAACCGTCCGATGTCAAGTACCTCAGTGTTTCTCAACCTGTGTTGACTTGCTGATTCGTGTCATGACTAGAATCTTTTTAGTCAGAGAGTTTGTTGCCGAGGGATGGGGCACGTCATGGAGACATAGTCAATATGTTTCCGTGAGAGAAATCCTCTTGATTACTTCTTCTCCGTAAAAGTCGAAGATGAGTAGGGGAACGGTCCCTCGGGGTCACTCCACGTGTTGGAATACGTCATCTAGACGAGAGTTGAGTCATGGTCGAGACCCAAAGGACACCCAACTCCCGATGGCGAATACCAAATAGGATGGAGGACCGATCGTATACAGTGGTCCCACACTCTTTTCACTAAATCTTATCGACAAAGGAACGACGACGACGATTCAGCGAAGTCAGCACAGGCTGAGACACGCTGGGGTATCTACCGTCGGGTGGTCCGACGGGGCAGGGCCCTAAGAGGTCCGTTCTTGTGACCTCACCCAACGGTAAAGGAAGAGGTTACGTACTTTCACTTTTCACTTTCACTTCAGCGAGTCAGCACAGGCTGAGAATCGCTGGAGTACCTGACGTCGGATGGTCCGAAGAGGTAGGTCCATCCTGAATTTTTCTTAGTCCGGAGGAGTCTTAATAGTTCCAGACTTTTTGATATATACATTTTAAGAAAAATTTATCACAGTAGAGTCTCTAATTGTTCATGGGAGTCAAACTAGGGACTATACATTTCGATCTACGGGAAACAACCAAGGGTTTTGGTGGTTAGACGGGACTTATACTTATAGGATGTTTGTTACTGGTCGGAAGGTTCCTGGTCCACACCACTACCAATAACTTTTCTTATACTTCTTAGAAGGTCCTCGAGTGTCGTTTCGATCCCTAAGTGTCTTGTGTGTGTACGGTCTTTACGGATTGTGATTCTCCTTTTTTTCAACGTTTATTGTTGTTATTGTTTTTGGTTGTGCAGTGACTCCACACACTGTTGAAGTTCGTCTTATTATTAGGAATTTCCTTTTCTCTCACCTCCTACGTCTTTTGTATAAACTTCTTTATTACCGACTACCAAAAGATTCAAACTACCTTTTTTGATATTTGGGTAAAATAGATTCTTAGAGATTCTCTTTCTCCTTCTTTATATATGGTTTCGTGTAATCTTAGTATAACGAGTTTTAAGTACTATTTTTGTTTTTAGAATTTTCATCAACCCTCCGTCTAACTCCTCCCATCCTTTCTGTACAAATCTGTCCTTATTTCTATTCCTAATATCATCTGAAGAGTGACTTTTATTACGTTTTCCTATTACTTTATTGTAGAAATTTAATTACCCTTTTTTGTGTTTAGGATAGTTGGACCTTAAGATATGTGTCGATGACACATTATTTCTTGGACCACCGCAAACAGGGGTCAAGGATCCTTCCACGGAGACGACGACGACGATTGAGACACGCTGGGGTGTCTACCGTCGGGTGGTCCGAGGGGGTCGGGACCCTAAGATTTAGAAACGTTAAAGGGTTCACTATCCTCACAGAAGCAATAAGTACCACCCCGGTCTGTCAAATACGATTATTCTACTCCTTGGTTCCCTTGTCTCTCGACTTCGAAATTCGGTAGACTATAATGAGACCGGAGTCCCCACGGTCTCTGACTCAAGTTAGTGTATCGGCTACTTAGTTAGTACGAATGTATTACTTTGAGGTCTTTCGTGATACCTGCGGTTTCGAGACTACTCGCAAGGACCAACTATTATGAGACGTATAACAATGTGTAGTCACACGGTCCCCTCACTTCGTAGATCTGAAGTGCCTCTCTCCGTGGTCTTTGAAGTGTGTGCCCTGGGAGGGTCTGAAATGGAATTCACAGAGATAAAAATGTCTCTATATAATTCGCCGACCAAGAATTATATAGGAAAGACGATATTATTTTGACATAAACATTTATATCAAGAAAATACTAAAGACGTTCAGTAAGATCGTTTAATAATTTAGACTCCTCCGTCACCCTTGTGGCTTGAACATAGGTCAACCACTCTTCATACTCACCGGACCCTTGACGGTTAGTACGGTCACTGCAGATTTCATTACTGTCAAAACACCTCCTGACACCGGTATTGGATTCAAGACGGGTCAAGACCCGTCAATCACAGTTTTCAGTGACGTGGTCACTTTTATAAGAATTTTTTTTTTTTCCACTTTATTTCTATAAAAGTCTAAAATTTTTTCGGTTTGTTTTAGGAGTTGTCTTCTGGTGTGATGTTCTTTATCAAAGTTTTACAGGAAATCTGTGTTCCTTTTATTATGGTCTACCTTTATACCTAGATGTGTTTTCTTACTTCTTGTGAAATTTACAGAAATTTTTTATTACAAATTTGTTTTTATTGTTCCATTACACTTCAAATATAGTATATACTTTTATTTTTCCAACTTCTGTCATATTTCGGACCCTCCCATCTTTGCCTTATCATAATAAAAATACGATGTACACTTCACCAAATTATACCACTATTTTTACATATAATATGTACGATTAGGTTGATGATTTATTGTCTCTCAATGTCGAGTATTCGGTTATCTCCTATATTTTATTTTAAATTTTTGTGAGTCAGGGTTTACTTTCTCGTTTATTTCTTTTTTTGTCTACCATGTTATTCTTTTATTTATCCTTCTACTATCTAAATTTGGTTTTGTAATAGTTGTTGTTATCATTTACTTTATCATACCACCACCACCACTAAATCAGTGATTCAGCACAGGTTTAGAACGCTGGGGTGCCTGACATCGGATGGTCCGAGGACAGGTACCCTAAGAGGTCCGTTCTTATGACCTCACCCAATGGTAAAGGAAGAGGTCCCCTAGAAGGACTGGGTCCTTAGTTTGGGTCCAGAGGACGTAACGTCCGTCTAAGAAATGGTTGAGTCGATTTTCCGTGGTTAATTTTCTATCTCTAACTACAATACCCCTCCCTCCACCCTCCCCCCAAGTACAAACCCTTACGTACATGTGGGCACCACCTAAGTACAGTTACATACTGTTTTGGTTATGTCATAATATTTCATTTTATTTCATTTTTTTTTTTTTTCTATCTCTAATGTTCGTTATTTACGACCTCTCCCACACCTCTTTTCTCTTGGGAGAATGTGACAACCACCCTTACGTTTGATCATGTCGGTGATACCTCTTGTCACACCTCTAAGGAATTTTTTGACCTTTATCGTGGCGGAATACTGGGTCGTCAGGGTACTGACCCGTATGTGTGTCTCCTTTGGTCTTAACTTTCTCTGTGTACATGGGGTTATAAGTAGCGTCGTGACAAATAGTATCGGTCCTGTACCTTCGTTGGATCTACAGGTAGTCGTCTACTTACCTATTCTTTCGACACCATGTATATGTGTTACCTCATAATGAGTCGGTAATTTTTCTTATGTAAACTTAGTCAAGATTACTCCACCTACTTTGACCTCGGATAATATGTCTCATTTCATTCGGTCTTTCTTTTTATGGTTATGTCATATGATTGTATATATATACCTTAAATCTTTCTACCATTGCTATTGGGTCATACGTTCTGTCGTTCTTTCTGTGTCTACATTTCTTGTCAGAAAACCTGAGACACCCTCTCCCTCTCCCACCCTACGAAACCCTCTTACCGTAACTTTGTACATATTATAGTATATACTTTGCTTAACGGTCAGGTCCAAGCTACGTACTATGTCCTACGAACCCCGAACACGTGACCCTACTGGGTCTCCCTACCGTGTCCCTCCCTCCACCCCTCCCCCCAAGTCCTACCCCTTGTGCACATATGGGCACTGTCTAAGTACAACTACATACCGTTTTGGTTATGTTATAACATTTAATTAATCGGAGGTTAATTTTATTTATTTAAATATAATTTTTTATCTAACATTCTTACCTATTTTTTCTTGAAGTATTTCTTTCATAACTATAAGTATTATAACGTTTTTTCTTTTCTAACTAGAGTCTATAAAGTGACTATTTAAGATGGTTTGTAAATTCCTTTTTCATTATGGTTGATGGATGTTAGAGAAAGTTGTCTTCGTCTTTCTTATAAAGGATTGAACAACATACTCTGGTCATAATGGGGTTATGGTTTTGGTCTATTTCTGTAATGTTCTTTCCTTTTGATATCTGGTCATAGAGAATGTTTGTGTCTACATTTTTAGAAGTTGTTATGTAATCTTTATATTTTAGGTTGTTGTATATTTTATAATATATAGTACTAGTTGACCTTAAATGAGGTCCATACACTCAGACCAGGTTGTAAACTTTCAGTTAATTATATTCGATGTTGTCTGATTTCTCTATTTTTGTGTATTCACGTAGTTGATTGTGTCTTTTTCGTAAACTGTTTTAGATTGGGGGTAAGGACTATTTTTGAGAATCGTTTGATTTTTGTCCCCCCTTGGAGGAGTTTAAACCTTGAAGGGGTTTCATCTATTCTTGAATAGATGAAGACATCTATTCTTGTAGATGTCTCCGATACGACGATTTTAGTCTGAAGTGACACTCTTTCACTACTAAAGGAAAAGCCTGACTCTTGTTCCGTTTCCACGGGGGAGAATGGTGAGGATAAGTTGTAGTATCTTCTTCACAATCGATCAAGTTGTTCTGTTCTTTTACTGTATTTTCCATTTGTCTGCCCCTTCATTCTATATTTTGACATCTACTCTACTAACAGATACGTCTCTAATTTCTTAGTCATTCTTGGTTTTTTAATGAGAACCTTGATTATTCGTTAATATCGTTTCAGTGGCCTATGTTCTATGTACCGATTATATGTCATGTTCAGTTAACGAAAGGAAGTATTGGTCGTTACTTCTTAATCATCGACTTTAATTTTTGTGTCAATATGTTAATTGTGTTTTTACTTTACGAATGTATATTTAGATTATTTTATACATATGTTAAATATACGATATTTATTTTGACCAATTTCTTCAGTTTCTAGATTTATTTACTTCACTATGACGAACGAGTACCTAACTTTCTACATTACAACAATTCGACAGTCAAGTCGCGAAGGGATCACCGTGTCACCACTTCTCAGGTGGATGGTTACGTCCTCTGCACCCAAGTTAGGGACCAAGTCCTCTTAGGGTGTATGGTGTCTCAGTGATCCGGGTACGTGTTGATGACTCGGACACGAGATCTCGGGTCCTCGGTGTTGACGACTCGGTGACTTCGGACTCACGAGAGCTCGGTCACGAGGTGGTGTTCTCTTCGGTGTCGTTACTCTTCGGACGTGGGTGTTGATCTCTCATCCGGATCGTGTCGTTGCTTCTGGGTAGTGTCAGTATTCATTTATTTATTTTAATAATTTTTTTTTTTCTTCAGTCGAAAAGGGTGGGTCTAGATACCTCAGTTAAAATTAGTTTTAGGGTGGTTTGATCAAACGTTTATATTTGTTTTCCTAAGATTTCGAATGGACCCTTCCGTTTCATTGGTCTTTCAGTTGTGTTATGATTTTTATTTATTTATTTGTTATTTCAATCTCCTGACTATATTGAACTAAAGTTCTAAGTGATATTTCGATATCTCTAGTTCTGTCACACCATAATGTCAGAACGTCACCAATCTTTCTTTTAGTGTAATGTCTTTCAATTAGTCCTGCTTTTTCGTCTCCCACTACAGATTCTACTTCCCTATTCGATTTGGAGTCTTTTTGTTGATTTACTTCACCTGTGTCCGTTGAAAGGTCTTTTTCTTAAGTCTTTTTAGGGTCACTTCTACTAGGTCCTAGAGTCTTTGTGTTACCTCTTCTACGTTCTTTACGAATCGTTTCAGGATCTTCTTGATTTCTTGTCTCTACTTGTTATGCGATCTTCCTTAGTTCTCGTCTTCTTACCTCCGTCTACTTACCCATTAGACCTCCTGCCTTACCACCTTTGGTAGTGGAGTCTTGTCTTATATCTTTTTTCTTTTTTTTTCTTTTTTACTTCTGTCGGATTCTCTGGAGACCCTGTTGTAATTTGTGTGGTTGTAAGTGTAATATCCCCCGAGACTTCCTCTTCTCTCCTCTATATACCTCTCTATGATCGACTTCTACATGGATTGTACCCTTTCCTTTATGAGTTGGTTCAGGCCCTTCGTGTCTCTTAAGGTCCGTCCTATTTGAGTTCCTCCTTGTATGACTCTGTATATCATTAGTTTGACTTCTTTTGGTTTCTGTTTCTCCTTTATAATTTTCCTTGTTCCTTTTCCGTTGTTTATTGTATGTTTCCTTGAGGGTTTTCCAATAGTCGACTAAAAAGTTGTCTTTGAGATGTTCGGTCTTCCCTTGCCGTACTATATAAATTTTACTACTTTCCCTTCTTGGATGTTGGTTCTTATGAGATGGATCGTTCTGAGAGTTAGTCTAAACTACCTCTTTAGTTTTCGAAAGGTCTGTTCTGTTTTTTTTCAATTCTCCTAAGTCGTGGTGGTTTGGTCAAAATGTTGTTTACGATTTCTTGTAGAGGTCCGTCCTTTGTGTTCTCTTCCTGTTCTGGATGCATATTATTTGAGTTTTGTTAATGCTTTTACCATTATCCTAGTATGTATAACGATTAAGGAATTTACGTTTATCTAATTTACGTAGTTGGCTTTCTACTTTTGAACGCCCCACCTACTTTTGTGCACGTACATACGTGAAGGTGAATGGTGTAGTGAGATGAATTAGGGAGTTTGACATACATTAATAAAATATAACAATCCAATTAGTACAAAGGTAATATCGAACGTTAACATTTATAGAAAAATAAAAAAGTAGACCGATAACTAACACTTTTGACTATTTGTAAAAAATGATAACACCAATACATTGATAATAAACGAATTATGGTGACATAGTAATAATCAGTTGTCTTTGATTGTCTTAAGAAATAATGATTTTGATGGTAAATTATCTTTTTGGACATTAGTTTAATATTTTAGGTCTACGTAAAGTCTTAATAGAACCTGAAAAAACTTTTTATGTTTACGGGTCCATAATGAAAAAAAGAGGTATCGAGGTCTACACAAGATTACTCGTCGGTACAAATTTTTGTCGACCTAATGTAATACTAGAAAGTGAAAATAGATCAAACAAAGTGAAAAAGATGAAGTATAAGTCATGAGGGTAAAGTAAACCAAATACAAAAAGTTAAAGAGGTAGAGAAAACAACAAAGAGTTCGGAAATAGTTTACATCGTCATTTCAAGGATATATGTATTTATATATCTCATACATATTATATATATAAAATCTTTTAAATACTCAAAAACGTACCGATTTTTTACATACTGTAAAACTAAAGTGAACAAACTGAATCATACTTATCTTACGATTTAAAAATTAAAAATAAGTGAGTTTTGAAACATAAAACAATAGGTCATAATGACAATTTTTAGACCTTTTAAATACCAGAATCTCTAAATTTTTTAGACTTACTTCGAACTTTAAAGATTAAGTTAAGACTCTTATATTTCTTTATGATACATTTTTTTCCGTCCTTTAATCGTACACTAAGTCATAATAATTGACTTCTGTCTAAAACAAGTTCAAAGTGTTTTGAAATACGATCACAGGTAATAAACAAAAGTATGCAATAAATTCTCGGGTGTAATATAAATTAACGTGACTCGTCAAGGTCGACATACGTTGTTTAAGATTATTTAAGAGAAAACTAATAATAAGATAATATTTATAAAAGATTAAAAGGAACAATACTGAAGAATCTATGTAAGTAATAAATTTTCACCTTAGGGTTTATGTACCCTAAAAAATCTCATAGAAACTATAATTAAAGAGTGAAACTATAATTAGAGAGTAATTTACGAAAGAAGAGACGTTAGTGGGAGACACAAAAAAGTCAGAAGATTGAAGTAACTCCGAAAGTTACCGATTCAGTTTCTAAAGAGAACCATTTACAGTACAACATGAACTTTTATACAACCATTAAAAGTTTATAGAAAACTATAACTGAAGATTGTAATAGGGTATCACTACTCTCTTGTCTAAGACAATAAAGTTATGGAAATCGGATACTTTACAGACGTGGAACAAAATACGGGGACCTATACGAGGTCGCAGAGGATCAAGTATCAGATCCCCTTGAACTTATCTTAAACATAGGATGACAACACACTTTTATTCAGAATTAATACAACTTAACCAATTATCACGAAAAGTCCAGATGAGATAGGAAGATGAGGAGACATATAAGTAAGGTAATTAAAAACTCTCAAACTATAACTTTGAGGTTGATTTTCAGAATTAAATAGATGAATTTTTTATTAACGTTATATATTACCTTGAAAAAAGGTATTTTTTCTGGTTTTTTTAGGTTATCTTCTTTAGACACAAAAAGTTTTTTTTTTTTACTATCACACCATACCCACTTTCTTGTCTGTGTGTCTACTACCTTGTCTTGTCTCGTGGGTCTCTATTTCTTTACGTTGATATAAGTTGACTAGATACTATTTCCTCGAATGCGTCAAGTTATCCCTTTTCTATCAAAAAGGTACTTACCACGATCTTGTTAGTCTACAGACATACGTTTTTTTTTGGGTGTCTTCTTAGTAGATCTATGTTGGAAAGTGTTTTTGATTAAGTTGTACCCAGTGTATTTACTAGGATTATATTGTAGACGGATTTATATTTCGTGTTTCGATAGTTTGAAAATCTTCTATGTGTCCCCTTTTCCTTCACTGGGGCTGAAACCACTACTTAAGAATTCTATACTTTGGTTTTCGTGCTAGTTACTTTTTTTAATTATTCAACCTGACGTAATTTTATTTTTCGACGAGACGTTACGTGTGACAATTCTCTTACTTTTTCTGTTCGGTACCTGACCCTTTTTTATAAACGTTTTGTACAACATAAAACCTATGTTTTCTGAACATAGGTTTTATTTGTTTCTTGAAAATTCGAGTTGTTATTCTTTGTTTGGTTAAAATATCCCACTTTTTCTAGACTTGTCTGTAGAATGGTTGCTTCTTGTGTCTACCGTTTGCTCGTGTACTTTTCAACGAGTTGTAGTAAAAAGTATCCCTTAGTATTTAATTTTGGTATTTCCCTACGGGTATATGTAGATAATCTTACCGATTTTTTGACTGTTATAGATTATGATTATTCCTACATCTTATTGTCCTTGAAAAATTAACAATCATCCTTACGTTTTACCATATCGGTGGAATCTTCTATCAAACCGTTAAAGAATATTACGATTTGTGTCAGAATAACATATTAGGTCGTTGACATAAGGATTCATTAATGAGTCAACTCATCTTTTGAAAGACAGGTGTATTTTTGAACATGTATCTTCGACTATCGTCGAAATAACTATACACGGGTTTGAACCTCGTCGGTTACATAGGAAATCATCCATCTACTTATATTGACACCATGGACATCTGTTACTTTAATGAGTCGTGATTTTTCTTTAGTCAATAGTTCAGTATTTTTCTACCTGTTACTTACCTCAGATTTCCGTTTTCCTTGATCTATATGTATGAGACGAGGTCAGATATTTCTACGAAGAGCACCCTGATACCCCTTTTGTTAAAACTGTGACCATGACACATGTCACCTTAACTTTTTGATTTATATATACCTATTACCCACCAACCTCGGTTCAAAAGTAGTAAACTCACCTTTAAATATCTAGTCATTCCCCATCATCATTTCTTAGACGGACGGTTACGTCCTCTACGTTCTCTACATCCAAAATAGGGACCCAGCCCTTCTAGGGCCGTGGGGTGAGGTCATAAGAACGGACCTTTTAAAGTACTGGTCTCTTCGGACCACCCGATGTCGGGTACCCCGACGTTTCTGAGTCCATGTTGACTCGTGGACGTGTGAGTAGTTGGTTGGACTGGATTTACTGTGAATTTCTTGTAATGGTTTGTGTAAGAAAAGTTCATTTGTACCTTGTAAATGATTCTAGTAGAAGACCAGGTATTTTGTTCTTCTAGGTTATTTAAAATTTCTTAAGTTCTGTATGTTTCATACAAGACACTCGTATTACTTTGAATTAATCTTTAGTTATTATCTTTCTGGAGACCTCTTAGAGGTTTATAAACGTTTGATTTGTTGTGTGAAGTCTTATTGAACACCTACCTTAGTCTTTACGTTTCCCTTTAATCTTTTCATAAAATTTGATTTATTTTTACTTTTATATAGTCAATTTCGTCAAACTATCGTTCTTTTTGTATGGTGATGTATTTATGGACATGATCTTTTCTTACTCCCGGAAGGGACCACCAGGTCTCCAATTCTTAGACGACACGTTACGTCCCCTACGTCCAAGCTAGGGACCAGTCACTTGATTCTAGGGTGTGTGGTACCTCGTTGGTTCGGATATACGGTGTTGATGACTCGGGTACGGTGTTAATCTCTCAGGTAATCGACGTTCCTTTCTAGGACGTGCTACCTTACTTCTGACCTGCGTCGGTTCATTTATTTATAAAAATCTTTTTCTTTTAAGTCAAGTTACTGGAGTCAAAAATAGAATTCTTTAATCTTTTTCTTCTCGTTTACTTTGGGTCTTATTTCTTTTAGTGTTTCTATTGACTTCTTTAGTTAAATTTTTGTTTCGGATAAATTGGACTTGATACATACAGGAGAAAGAGAAGACGAACGGATATAAACTTGTGAACTACCGTAAATGGTCTTAATTCCCGTGGTATACCATATGTAGAAACAAAGTCACAGTTACTCCATTCATGAATAATTAAATAGTAAGAGAGTATCGAGTCAGTCATTTCTTAGACGGACGTTAAGTCCTCTTCACTTCACTTCGGCGAGTCGGCACAGACTGAGAAACACTGGGGTACCTGATATCGGATGTTCCGAGGAGTCAGGTACCCCAAAAGGTCCGTTGTCGTGACCTCACCCAACGGTAAAGGAAGAGGTCCCCTAGAAGGGCTGGGTCCCTAGTTTGGGCCCAGAGGGCGTAACATCCGTCTGCGAAATGGTAGACTCGATGGGCCCTTCGTTACGTCCTCTGGGTCCAACTTGAGGACCCACTCCTTCTAGGGGACCTCTTCCTTTACCGTTAGGTGAGGTCATGAGAACGAACCTTTTAGGGTACCTGTCTACTCGGACCACCCGATATCAGGTACCCCAGCGTTATCAGTCTGTGCTGAACCGTTGATTTGGTGGTTGTGGTGGTGGTGGTGGTGGTGGTGGTGGTGGTTCCAAATGTGTAGACAAGTAATCTTGTAAAATCTCAACCAAGTGTTAAGTTACAGAATATATGGTTTGTAACGGTTCTAGTGTCTTACCTTTACCGAACGTTCAATACCCTCAGCAGCGGTCCTGTGTAGGTTTTAGTCCGGAGATCCACACTCTGGTATTAGAGACCGTTTTTCGTAGGGACAAAGTCCCCATTTATTGTTACCTAAGGATGGTGGACCTTCGACTACTTTATTATTTGACTAATATTATTCATAAGAAGGGTTTACCGGTCCGAGGTTGTATAAAAAGTTTTTTCTATGATAAGACTGTGGTTGACCCACATGAAGGTAAGACTATGGTTGGAGTTTCTCAATCATGTCTGGGTCGTCCAATTCCCGTTTCAGGAATTATTCTGACGGAGTGAAAGATGTAGTCGGTAAATAGAACCCTCCTCCCTCCATGGACATGAAGACTGGATGACTGATATTTAGACCTCCAAAGGTACGGACGGAAGGAAGGTCGATGTTATTAAGTGATCTTGTTGAGTGTCTTAAGTATAAGTATAAGTAGTAATGTAAAATAATCTCTCCTACGTGTGTCCACTTTAGTCCTTTCCTTGTGTCTCGAGGACACGTGGGAGGAGCACCTTAGACCCACGCAGGACGAAGGACCGTGTTATTTACACAAGTGGTTGGTCCTTCACGATGATGCTCTAAACCACAGATGTCAAAAGTAACCTCAAAGTGATGCATTCTTGTTAACTAATTTAGTGACCGATTTGTTACTTGAGTTAGAGGTCGAGGAAGGGGAGGAGTACTCCAACCCGACTTGGTTTCAAGGTTGAGAGATAAATACACCAACCAAAAGGACCACTGTTCTGAGGTAGGACCTGGATAGATCCCCCTGTGAAACTCAATGAAGTGACCGTATCTGAAAGAGTCTTTTAAGGTTCCAAAAATCTTCGAGACACGGTCCTTGGACCCTATTTCTGGTATCTTTAATAAATAATATATCTTCGATTCCAGATTTTACAAACACGGAAAAAGAGATGAAAGGTTATAAGTAAAATAGTTCTCTGGTTTTTAGTGATCATGCTTCTGATACTGTCTTATTTTATTCATATTAAACTTGACCAGAAGAAAACTCCCTTCTAGTTCTACACTTGTAAAACTTCTTTTATTTAACTAAGAAGAATAACTGAATGTAGGTGTTAAGACCGAGATCCCCCTTTTTAAATGTAGTGACTTTCATTGAATAGGAACTTTTGTCGGTCTTTAACGAGTTGTTCCTGTTTTTTAGACTATCTTTTGGGTCGTGGGGTTCTTCGTCCAAAAAAGTTGAAGTGGTTCCTCAACCTTCTTTAACAATTTTCTGTTCGTCAGTAGGTAGGGTCTCTTTGTTCGATATTATTTTCTATTTATCTTCACCCTCGACAATGGATGTTTAACCGTGAACGGTAGATGGAGATGTTCCTAGTTTCATACTCGGTGACGTGACGACTAGTACTTGAAGGGGACTTTCCTTAAGTCCCACCTCTAGTCTTTACTCCGTTAGACACAAGACCCTTTTAGACCGTCTTGTCCAGAAGTGTATCAATCCATAAAAGTTCTCTTTTAAAATACTCAGGTCAAGTACGTAGAGGAGTATAGATCTTTTCGTGATTTTAGGAAGTACCACTACTGACAAGGAGCACTGGTCGTCATTGGAATTGTTCTGACCGTCTTTTAAAGACGTTTTTATACACGAACTAACGTAGATAAGGGACGAAGTGGTTTTAGTGTATATGTGACTGAAAAGGGGGGGTAGAGAAACCTCGTCAAATAGGTTCGATAGACTCTACGATAAAGGACCCGATGTCAGGAGTAAAATCAGGAGTAAAACGGGGTTTATTTTGAATTGAGTGTTGAGAGTGCAACACGTAAAAAAAGTCAACCGTCTCGTTAGTCGACTGGAACTTGGTCAACGAAGTAAATGTGTCAAATTGATCATTATTTCATTATATTAATATATCGTTCGTGGATATATTTATGGTAGGTCCAATTGTAACGGTAGAAGGTTTTACGGAAGAAGATCAGTTTGGAAAGGTCAGTTTCGGGGAGGGGAAAAGGTAATTTCCATTTGTGGGACTGAAAATACCGTTAGTAAAGAAATGTCGAAATGGTTGATTTGTCCGTAGGAATTATGGACTCAAATCAAAAAGAGTTAATTTTTTCAACTCTATATCCCTTAAAGGACCACCAGGTCACTAATCCTGAGACAAGAAAGTGACGGTTGGGTCCAAGTTAGGGACCAATTCCTTAATTCTAGGGTGTTCAACGGACACACCGGTTTTTTTATTTCTATGTTAAGTGTACATTATTTTAAGGAAAATTTCACGTGTCATATCGTCAAAATCATGTAAGTGTTTCAACACGTAGTGGTGATAGATGAAGGTCTTGTAAAAATAGTGAGTTTTTTCTTTGCCGGGGACACTTGTCAGTAAGGAGTAAGGGGAGTGAGGGTTCTGAGACCGTTAGTGATTAGATGAAAGACAAAGATACCTTAGTGGGTAAGACCTGTAAAGTATCTTTGCCTTAGTATGTTATACACTGGAAAACACGAGATCAAACAAAAATTTGAGTGGATTCTTTTACGGTTTGACAAAGACGTTTTATCTAATGGTTACATACCAAGGTGGTCATTACGAATTCTCGAAGGTAACAAAGTATATGAATAAATGTGGACCAAGACAGTAAAATTAAATTCGGTACAAACTACCATTATCTTACCATAAAGTTAACACTAAAATAAAACGTAAAGGTATTATTGGTTACTCTAATTTCATAGAAAAGTGTATAAATAACCGGTAAATCTAACGAAAACACTTGATGGACAAGTTCAGGGAACCGGTAAAAGGTCAGTATGATAGAAACATACAGGAAATGTTTTTTGAGCGACATACGTAATTGTTAAGAGAAAGACAGGAAAAATTTTTTATTTATACAAGATGACATATAGAAGATTTTCAAATCACAAAACCAAAAGTGTAAATTTATATATTAAGTACATATATTTTAAAAGTATACACATGAAATTTATAGAATGGTAAAATAAGTAATTAATATAGAATGTCTTCGACTTTTTTTTTAAAATGGTAAGTGGACCTTAACTAAAAACACTTCATTCTCGATTCAGAAAGTTAAAGGGGTATACTTACAGGTTAACAGGGTTACAACGGCGACAGTATGTAGTTTACCGGTGTATATATACCTAAACAAAGACCCTAGAAGAAAGAAGAAGGGGATTTAGATAATAAGAGAAGTTAAAGTAAATTCCCACAGTAGTGAGTAATTAGTAGACTTGCCCTTTAGGCCTCTGTTAATCAAAATTAAGGACGACTAGACTGGTGTATTGAAAAGGGAAGATCATGAGGGAACGAATGTAGAACTGTTACCGGTCCCGGAGATTGACCAGAAAAATTTTACGGTCGTATAGAAATGAAAACATAAAGGTATGTAGGACCTGTATGTAAATCATATCGGGAATTGTTTAATCCACTTTGAACTGACAGGGACACCTGTGTCGAAAGGAACGTCGAAAGAGTTCATTACTGACGAACGAAAGTGGGAGGGGAAACATGGTGATCCGGAATTTGTACCCCATCATGGGACGACCGAGGAGTATAAGAGACGGTCCGTGAGAGGTCGGGATGAAGAGAGAACTTCAGTTCTAATTATATAACTGTACGGGTACGGCCACGAATTTTCCGTAGAGTTTGAATTGTATAAATTCCCAAGGTTCCTGGACTCCAGAACCTTAGTTTACTGACTAAAACCCCCTATAAAGACTACCGTATCCTCTTTCTTGCCCAATCATGAACCTCTCTCCCTTCTTCCTTTGATTTTAATACCTTTGTTTCAGATTTATATACCATGTCCCGTATACACTGGTTCCTTCAAACCTCCTCTTTGAGTGACCTTCTATCCAAGTTTCTTGACGTTCAGGATTCGTGACTTTTCTTGGAGTTGTATAGACATAAGTTTGATAGTTCTTATTGTCTCCTCAATCTTGACTTCTCATTTTCACTCAGTTCTTGATTCTATAAATGTCGACGTTACTACCATAAATTACTATTCACTATCATAAATTACCATACTCTAAGTTTCAAAACCCCGTGATCCTTCTTCTCTCCCTGTTATGACTTTTCTGTTCTTGTAGATGAGAGGGAAAGTCCGGGTGACTAGTCTCCAGTCCCCTCCCCTTTCTCCCGTCGTCTGTCGGTCATAAGATTGGAAAGGGAGAAGGGGTCCTCAAGTAATCTTGATCTGACTAGCTGACTCAGGTTTGCCATGTAACCTTCAGGAGTCTCAGTCTCTCCCTACTCTTTTTTTCCAGTCTTGTCCTTTGCCAGTCTCTAAATGTCCTTGATCCTCACATCCTCTATCTTCCGAGTTTATAGACCCCCAAGGACAGTCGGTCCGTATTACTTTAATCGGGTATCACCTAAGTTCTGTCTATTCTCTGTCCTTCTGATGTTCACAGTCCCTCATTTCTCCTCACCCAATGACCTCTAATGAGAACTGGGACGTACTGTCCCCGACTTCCGAATTCCTTCTGTGTGAAAATCAGGGTGATGTGGTCAAATCTTAGTCTACTGTACCTTGTTTGTAGTATATTTATGTGGGTGACTGGGCAACAATTAGAATGAGACTTTTATGCTAAGTCGTTCAAGTAGGATGTGTAAAAATCTGTCAGAAAAAAAAGAGTCTGTCAGAAATACGTATATATATATGACCGTACGACGTCAGGTACACAACGTCTCAGTTTGTACTGACTCACTCACTTGCCTGACTGACTACGTATATATGTTTTTCTTATACTTCTTCCTACAAACAACGTTGTGACTTATTTTATCACTTCTTGACTTTTGTTAGATTTATAAACACGATCAATAGTTAGTCTATAAAGATTTTAAGTAGGAAATTATGGAAGAGACAGTGTCTCTTCTATTAAGGAAAGTCAAGTCAAGTCGACGAGTCAAGACAGGCTGAGACACTGGGGTACCTGGTGTCGTGCGGTCCGGAGCGAGAGGTAGTAGTTGAGGGCCTCGAATGAGTTTGAGTACAGGTAGTCCAGCCATTACGGTAGGTTGGTAGAGTAGGAGCCAACAGGGGAAGAGGAGGGTGGAAGTTAGAAAGGGTCGTAGTCCCAAAAAAGTTTGCTCAGTCAAGAGTAGTCCACCGGTTTCATGACCTCAAAGTCGAAGTCGTAGTCGGGAAGGTTACTTATGGGTCCTGACTAGAGGAAATCCTACCTGACCAACCTAGAGGGAGGACAGGTTCCCTGAGAGTTCTCAGAAGAGGTTGTAGTGTCAAGTTTTCGTAGTTAAGAAACCACGAGTGAAAAAAAATACCAGGTTGAGAGTGTAGGTATGTACTGGTGACCTTTTTGGTGTCGGAACTGATCTGTCTGGAAACGACCGTTTCATTACAGAGACGAAAAATTATACGATAGATCCAAATAGTATCGAAAAGAAGGTTCCTCGTTCACAGAAAATTAAAGTACCGACGTCAGTGGTAGACGTCACTAAAACCTCGGGTTCTTTTATTTTCAGAAAGTCACAAAGGTAACAAAGAGGTAGAGAAACGTATTTCACTACCCTGGCCTCCGGTACTAGAATCAAAAAACTTTCAACGTAAAATTCGGTCGAAAAAATGAGAGGAGAAAGTGAAAGTAGTTCTCCGAGGAGTCAAGGAAAAGTGAAAGACGGTATTCCCACCACAGTAGACGTATAGATTCCAATAACTATAAGGAGGACCGTTAGAACTAAGATCGAACACGAAGTAGATCGGGTAGTAAAACGTACTACATGAGACGTATATTAAATTTATTCGTCCTACTGTTTTATATCGGAACTACATGAGGAAAGGGCTAAGTCTTGGTCCAGGTAACAAGGTACAGGCCAAGATTGACAACGAAGAACTGGACGTATGTCTAAAGAGTCCTCCATTCATTTTTAATTTGAATTAAATTTAGAATTTAATAGAGAAATTCTTAAAAGGTGTCAAACAACACTAGGTGTGTCAGTTTCCGAAACCACATCAGTTACTTCGTCTTCATCTACAAAAAGACCTTGAGAGCAAAAAAGACACTCGGTTACCTACAACCGTTGAACTAGAAGGCAAAGAGACTGAACAGATTTAGGTCGGACTTGTAGACCTTCAAGAGCCAAGTGTATGACAACTTCGGACCGAACCTCTTAAAACTCGTAATGAAACGATCGCCCACTCTACTCACGTTAACACACCATAAAGCTTATAGGAAACCATAACAGAAAGAAACCCTAACCTTACTTTTGACTGGAAAAGGTCAGGACACCGGTGACGATGCAAAAGGTTTAAACGACCGTATAACTCACGTCGTGAAAGTGTCGTAGTAGAAAATCCTAAACTTTATCTAGTTGACCTTAAGGTAATAGAGGTGATCGAAACAAGCATCGCTACGAAGGATTCCGGGTGAGATGAAACGTGAGGTCCTACAGACCGAGATCCAGTCACTAGTGTGGTGACACTAATAGACCCAGTACTTCTAGAAAAAACATATCAAGTAAGAACAGTAGAGAAGAATCATAGAAGACGAACAAATCCGTAAAGTAACTCTCGCTTGTGTAATTTGAAAGGGTCATCTCCCGCGACCTCCCTGTGACATGTTCCTTCGTCGAGTCCCACGTCAAGGTCGCTGATATGGAAGGCAGTCATCACACCGTCACTCCTGTCCGTCCCCACGCGACTGGATCAGTGTACGACAGTCGGAGCGTAGGACTTGGACTGGATCACTAGTGGAAAGGTGTCAGGAGGGACTTTGCTGTGACATACGAGGTCCGTGCCGGTGTGATCACGGGACTACCGGAGACGAACGGACCAAGTGAGAAATATGGGATCGCAAACAGAGGGTACAACAAGGACTCCCTATATTATATGAGGTACGGTGGATGGGAGACACGTCCGGGCCTACGACCGACGACATTTCACAAGACCTCTCGACGGCACGACTAACGGTACGACTTACGAGTCACCGATGCCCGGTCAAGACGAGAAGAAAATAACAGTGTCAAATATTAAGATTATTTGAAGTAGAGAAATTTAGTGACACACCAAAGACAGAGGATTAATCCGGGTCTGACGATATTACAGGTAGTTATTCTTTTAATTATTCTTACAGAAACTTTCCGAGTAATCACCTTACCTGTGTCACCTCTTTTATTAGAGACTGGAACTCCTTACTATGATCTTTAAAGGTTTTGATCTTTCTCTCTCTCTTTTTTTCTGACTTTAATTATCTTGTCTTATAGGTTCTTGACACCCGGTTGATGTTTTCGACATTCTGCACACATTACCTTTACTGTGTCCTTCTCTGCCTTCTTTATAAACTTCGTTGTTACTGACTCTTAAATGGGTTTAGTTGCAGTCTGTGGTTTGGTGTCTAGGTCCTTTGAACCTCTTGTGTTTCGTCCTAATTTACGGTTCTTTTGATGTGGGTCGTATGATATAAGTTTGAATCTTTTTTTTAGTTTCTGTTACTTTTTTTAGAACTTTCTTTGGTCTACCATTTTTCTAGAATAGATGTCTCTTCTTTTCTTAATATAAGATGAAGAGTCTGTAGTGCGTTTGTTCCCTCGACTCTCCCTTTTTTTTTGGGTGGTTGGATTATAAGACATGAGATGTTATAATAAGAAGTATTCACTTTCTCTTTGATTCTAAAAGAATCTGTCAGTTTGTGACTTCCTTAAACAACGGTTGTCTGGACGGAATGTTCGTTACAACTTTCAAGATTCTCTTAAGGGACCATCGGGTCACCAACCCTGAACCTCGAAAGTAACGGGGCCCGGTCCAAGTTAGGGACCAGTTCCTTGATTATAGAACGTTCGACACGTCACACCATTTTTTTTTTTTTTTTTTCAAGATTCTCTTCATTTTACTATATCCAGTCTTTGAACCTGGATGTATTTTCTTGTCGTAATCCCCACTTTATTCATTTCCATTTTAATTTTGGAACTATAGAATATAAAAAATGAATTGTCTATTGTCCAACAAGTTTTATTATTATCGTTTTTGTGTAAATTGATACATAAGTATTTTTGTAAGATAGGTACAAAAATACGAATACCTATACACTTTACTTACTCACGTTACTTTGTTTCCTACTCCCCTCCTTAATCCTAATAAATCAATAATATTCCTTAAATATGATGGACACTTAGTCATATTACAAAAAACTTTCACCTAAACCTAGTCGACACTTACATAAGACTTTTTAGATTTTGTATGTGTCTGTGTGTCTTTTTTATTTCCTATTATGTCGACTATACGATTGTTTCCTCTCTTCGTATTTAGTATATGTTGTGAGGTAATTCTGTTTTTGTCCTTGTTTCTGGTGTCCGTTGTTTACCTTTTGTCATCGTTTTTACCATCTATGCTCAGATTGACCTCTTCCTTTACCGTCGGGTGAGGACATAAGAACGGACCTCTTCAGGTACCTGTCAGGTACCGAAGCGTCTCTCAACCTGTGTCGACTCGTTGAATTGTGTGTGTTTAGATTGATATAGTTTCTCGACCTGGTATTCCTTCCGACTCGTGGTTTCTTGACGACGAAAACTTGACACCACAACCTCTCAAAACTCTCAGGGAACCTGACGTTCCTCTAGTTTGGTCAGTTAGGATTTCCTTTAGTTAGGACTTATAAGTTACCTTCCTGACTACGACTTCGACTTCGAGGTTACGTTTCTCGGTTGAGTAATCTTTTCTGGGATTACGACCCTTTCTACTTCCGCCCTTCTCTTCCTCCACTGTCTTCTACTCTACCAACCTGTCGTAGTGTCTGAGTTATCTGTACTCAGACACCTTCGAGGTCCTCTTCGTGTCCCTTTGGACCGTAACGACGTCAAGTACCCCAGTGTTTCTTAACCTGTGCTGACTCGTTGACTTGTTGATATAGTTACGCTCGTACGATTCAGCGAGTCAACAAAGACTGAGAAACGTTGGTACACCTGACATCAGGTGGTCCGATGAGACAGGTACCCTAAGAGGTCCGTCCTTATGACCTCACCCAACGGTACGGGAGGAGGTCCCCTAAAAGGATTGGGTCCCTAGTTTGGGTGTAGAGAAGGTAGAAGACGTAACCGTCCGTCCAAGAAGTGGTGATCGTGGTGGACCCTCCGGGTTGATATAGTTATTAGTGGAATTTGCAAATAGTCAAGTCAAGTCAAGTCAGCGAGTCAACACAGACTGTGACGTTGTGCGGTCCGGAGGGACAGATAGTGGTTGAGAGCCTCAAGTGAGTTTGAGTACAGGTAGCTCAACCACTACGGTAGGTCGGTAGAGTAGGAGACAACAGGAGAAGAGGAGGACGGGGGTTAGGGAGGGTCGTAGTCCCAGAAAAGTCTACTCAGTTGAGAAGGGTAGTCCACCGGTTTCATAACCTCGAAGTC
Source organism: Capra ibex (assembly GCA_006410555.1). Lineage (NCBI taxonomy): Eukaryota > Metazoa > Chordata > Mammalia > Artiodactyla > Bovidae > Capra > Capra ibex. Next base: position 14,046,886 of record SJYO01007492.1, on the reverse strand, counting down.
GAAGTCGTAGTCAGGAAGGTTCCTTGTGGGTCCTGACTAGAGGAAATCCTACCTGACCAATCTAGAGGAACGACAGGTTCCCTGAGAGTTCTCAGAAGGTTGTGGTATCAAGTTTTCGTAGTTAAGACGTCACGAGTCGAAAGAAGTGTCAGGTTGAGAGTGTAGGTATGTACTGGTGACCTTTTTAGTATCGGAACTGATCTACCTGGAAACAACCATTTCATTACAGAGACGAAAAGTTATACGATAGATCACTCACTCACTTCAGCGAGTCAGCACAGGCTGAGAAACGCTGGGGCATCTGACATCGGGTGGTCCGAGGAGACAGGTACCCTAAGAGGCCCGTTCTTATGACCTCACCCAACGGTAAAGGAAGAGGTCCGCTAGAAGGACTGGGTCCCTAGTTTGGGTCCAGAGGGCATAACGTCCGTCTGCGAAATTGGAGACTCGGTATAGATCTAACCAGTATTGAAAGGAAGGTTCCTCATTCGTAGAAAATTAAAGTACCGACGTGAGTAGTAGACGTCACTAAAACCTCTGGTTTTTATATTTCAGACTGTAACAAAGGCGACAAAGGGGTAGATAAAGGGTACTTCACTACCCTGACCTACGGTACTAGAATCAAAAGACTTACAACTCGAAATTCGGTTGAAAAAGTGAGAGGAGAAAGTGAAAGTAGTTCTCCGAAAATCAAGGAGAAGTGAAAGACGGTATTCCCACCACAGTAGACGTATAGACTCCAATAACTAAGGTCGAATACGAAGGAGGTCGGGTCGTAAAGAGTACTACAGGAGACGTATATTCAATTTATTCGTCCCACTGTCATATGTCGGAACTGTATGAGGAAAAGGATAAACCTTGGTCAGACAACAAGGTACAGGCCAAGATTGACAACGAAGGACTGGACGTATATCCCAATATAAGATTTAATTTTTCTAACCCTGACCATGTATCTAAATTTTTTATTTTTGTTCTGGGTTGATTCACATCAAAATGTTCCTTCGGAAAATTTTATATTTCCGTGTATATTTAATTTTCGTTTACCTATCTCATTCTCTAGACGATTGTGATTAGTTTTCTTACACCTTCATTCATGTAAGGTCTGTAAGACCCCTTTGGGTTAGGGTTTCTTTTCGTCACGATTTCTTACAAGTTTGATGTTCTGTTAACATGAGTAAAGTGTCCGATCGTTCCATTATGAGTTTTAGGAAGTTTAATCCGAAGTTGTCATAAACTTAGTTCTTGAAGGTCTACATGTTCAACCCAAATCTTTTCCGTCTCCTTGGTCTCTAGTTTAACGGTTGTAAACAACCTAGTATCTCTTTCGTTCCCTTAAGGTCTTTTTGTAAATGAAGACGACGTAACTGATACGATTTCGGAAACTGACATACAAAGTGTTGTTTGACATCTGTTAAGAATTTCTCTATCCTTATCGTTTGGTAGAATGGATAGAGGACTCTTTGGACATACACTCAGTTCTTCGTTGTCAATCTTGGAATGTACTTTGTTCACTGGCTAAGTTTTAACTCTTTCCTCATGTTCCGACATATAACAATGGCAAATAAATTGAATATACGTCTCATGTAGTACGTTTTACGGTCCGACCTACTGAATGTTCGACCTTAGTTCTAACGACCCTCTTTATAGTCGTTGGAGTCTATACGTCTACTATGGGCCTTTACCGTCTTCCGTTTCTCCTTGATATTCTCGAAGAACTACTCCCACTTTCTCCTCTTACTATTTCGACCGAATTTTGAGTTGTAATTTTTTGATTCTAGTACCGTAGATCAGGGTAGTAAGTACCGTTTATCTTCCCCTTTTTCACCTTCGTCAAAAGAGAGAACCCGAGGTTGTAGTGACTCCTACCACTGACATCGGTACTTTAATCTTCTGCGAACAAAGAACCTTCCTTTCGATACTGTTTGGATCTGTCACATAATTTTTCGTCTCTGTTGTGAAACGGTTGTTTCCAGACAGATCAGTTTCGATACCAAAAAGGTCATCAGTACATGCCTACACTCTTGACCTGGTATTTCTTCCATGCGTGACTCTTGACTACAAAAAATTAATACCACGACCTCTTCTGAGAAGTCTCGAGGAACTGTTGTTCCTCTAGTTTGGTCAGTTAGGATTTACTTTAGTTGGGACTTATAAGTAACCTTCCTGACTACATTTCGACTTCGGTGTTATAAAACCGGTGGACTACCCTTCTCGTCTGAGTAACCTTTTCTGGGACTACGACCTTTTCTAACTTCCGTTTTCCTCTTCTTCTGTCGTCTCATACTCTACCAACCTGTCGTAGTGTCTGAGTTACCTGTACTTGAACCCGTTTAAAGTCCTCTACCACTCCCTGTCCCTCCGGACCACACGTCGTCAGGTACCCTACGCTCTCACTCTGTACTGAAAAACTGACTTGTTGTTGTTGTTGTTTAAATTAACTTTTCTTAAGTGGGTAGACGAAAGTCTAGTGTCATCTTAATTTGATTATTAGTTATTTGTCTTTCTGTTAACCCTTTTGGGGGTTTATAAACTTCTAATTTGTTGTGTCAAGTTTTATTGTGTATCCAGTTTCTTCTTTAGAGTTGTCTTTTAAATTTCATAAAAATTCATTTATTTTTACTTTTATGTTGAATAGTTCAATCCCGTTACCCCACTCCCTCGTACTCCATGTGTGATGACCTTTATTCTGTCCGATGTTCTCCCTAAAGGGACCGTTAGACACCAATTCTGAGACCCGAAGGTGAGGTCCCTTGTACCCAAACTAGGGACCATCCCCTTAATTCTGGGGAATACTACGTACTACACCGGTTTATTTTTTTTTCTATACGATGTTCCTACATAACATGTTGTACCCCCTTATATCTGTTATAAAGTATCATTGACATTTACCTCATATTGGAAATTTTTAACTTAAAACCCTGAAGAGACCGTCAGGTCACTAATTCTAAGACGCGAAGGTTACGTCCCTCGCACGTAAGTTAGAGACCAGTCTCTTGATTTTAGGATGTACGGGTACGACACACGACATCGGTTTTTTATTTTTAACTTAGAACTAATTAATTCTTTCTAAATTCTAATTAGTGGATTCGGAGGTGGAATTCTTCGATCTTTTTCTCGTTTAATTTAAATTGTATTCGTCTACTTTTCTTTTTTATGACCTCGTCTTTAGTTACGTTAACCTTTATCCTTTAGTTATCTCTTGTAGTTGTTTTGGTTTTTGACCAAGAAACTACTCTAGGTGTTTTACCTGTACGGAGATCGGTCCGATTGATTCCCTCTTTTGTCTCTTCTGTGTTCAGTGATTGTAGTCTTGTCTATGACATAATGATGTCTAAGGTACCGGTAACATACGCTTCAGCGAGTCAGTACAGGCTGAGAAACACTGGGGTACCGGTAATTCTCCTATTATTTCCTTATAATACGTGTTGAGATACGGGTGTTTAAACTATGGGTCTAAATTTATGTGGGTTTTGAACGGTTTAGAGTGTGTTCTTCTTTGTCTGTTAGACCTATCCGAATATACATAATTTTTAAATTAGTTATTAATCATTAGAAGATTTTGGCTTTCGTCGTCCAGGGTCTATCCAAGTGAACACTTAAGGTAGTTTGCAAGTTTTTCTTTAATATGGTTAAGAGGTGTTAGAAAAGTTCTTCTGTCTTCACCTTCCTTATGAAAGATTGACTAAGATACTCCGGTAGTAATGGGTTTGTGGTTTTGGTCCGTTTCTGTAATATTCTTTTCTGTGATTTCTCGTCATAGAGAGTACTTGTACCTTTATTTTAGGAGACGTTTTATAATTGTTTAGGTCAAGTTGTTACGTATTTTTCTTAATATGTGGTATTGATTCTCCCAAAATTAGGATCCATACATTCCGATCAAGTTATAAACTTTTAGTTAATTACATTTGGTAATGTGGTTATCGATTTCCTCGTTTTAGTTTACTAGTGTAGTTGTCTAGTCTTTTTCGTAAACTGTTTCAGATTTTAGGTAGATATTTTTTAGAAAGTTAATTAATCCTTACCTTCCCTTCAAGGAGTTAAACTATTTCTTGTAGATGTTTTTTTGCGTCGATTGTAACTATGAATTACTATTCTTTGAAGTTTGAAAAGACGGTTTTAGTCTTTTTACCGCACTGATATAGAAGATGGTGACGAAAAGTTGTAGTATGGCCTTTAAGGTCGATTATGTTATTCGATTTTTTTTCCTTAATTTTTCATATGTCTAACCCTTCCTTCTTTCATATATTTGACAGAAACAAACGTCTACTGTATTACCGGATACATCTTTTAGACCCCCTTTTTTTAGTTGTTTTTGGGTAGACTTTGTTCATTCACTAACATAGTTTCAACGTCCTATGTTCCAATTACATGTTTTCAGTTGTGAAATATGGTAGTTACTTGTTCATCTTAAACTTTAATTTTTATAATGGTTAGTGTAATCGTGGGGGTTTTACTTTATTAATCCATATTTAGATTGTTCAATATTTGCATGTTCTAGATGTACTCCTTTTAAATTTTTGAGTCTACTTTCTATAGTTTCTTCTTGATGAATTTACATCCCTCAAAGGTGTAAGTACCTATCCTTCTGAGTTGCGACAGTTCTACAGTCAAGAAGGGTTGAACTAGACATCTAAGTTATGTTTGTGTTAGTTTCAGAGTCGTTTAATAAAATGCCCACCTCTTTGACTAAGATTTCAAATATACGTCTCCGTTTTCTAGGTCTTATAGGTTGAGTTATGACTTCTTCTTGTTCTCAACCTTCTGACTATAATGGTTTGAGTTCTGAATGAGATTTCGGTGTCACCAGTTTTGACATTAAAATCTCCTTCTTGTTTATCTAATTGACTTATCTTGTCTCGGTCTTTGTCTGGGTCTTTTTACATTAATTGATTACGAACTGTTTCCTCGTTTTCATTATGTTACCTTTTTTCTGTAAGAAGGATTGTTTGTCACGATATTACTGACCTGTCGGTGGACTTTTTTTTCTTGTCTATGTTTAGAAGTATTTTTAATTAAGTTTTACCTAGTGTCTGGATTAGTATTTTGTGTTTTGGTGTGAGGATCTTATATTGCATCCTGTTTTGGAACTACTGGACTCTGTCCTGTTACTGTAAAATCTACTTTATGGTCTACATGTTAGGTACTTTCTTTATTAACTATTCGAACAGATCTCATTTTACTTTTTGAAGATGAGACGTTCTCCTCTTTCGTTTGGTGTTTATAATTATGAACGTTCTCTGTAGACTATTTCCTGACAAGAGGTTTTGTATGTTTTTTTTTGTGAATTTTGAGTTGTTATTCTTTTATTTGTTGGACTAATTTTTCATCCCTTTTCTACACTTGTCTGTGTAGTAGTTACTTCTATGTGTCTACTGTTCATTCGTATACTGTTTTAGAAGTTATGGTACATAGTGATCCCTATGCGTTTAACTTTGTTGTCCATGATGATATTTACATAATCTTACCGGTTTAATTTTTTGTGACTGTTATGGTTTTCAATCTTTCAAAGACATCTCGTTGACTTTAAGAGTAAATAACGACCACCCGTACAGTTTTACCAAGTCGGTGAAATATTTTGATGGGAATTGGTATGTCAGATCGTTAGTGGGAGGAACCATAAATTGGTTTACTTGACTTTTAAATACATGTGTACTTTTGGACACTCACTCTCACCATACAGGTCTGTTACCTTATAATAAGTCGTGATTTTTCTTTACTCGACAGTTTGGTACTATTCTATACCTTCTTTCGATTTACGTATCATGATTCTCTTTACTTAGTTAGGCTTCTCCGATGTATGACATACTGAGGTTAATGTACTGTAAAACCTTTTCCGTTTTGATACCTCTGTCACTGTTCTAGTCACCTACAGTCCTCAACCCCATGTCTTACTACTTGTCTACCCTGTGTCTCCTAAAATCCCGTTATTTTGAGGAGACGTACTATGTTGTTACTACCTACGTACAGTGATATGCAAACAGTTTTGAGTATATTACGTGGTCTTCTCACTTGGGATTACATTTGATCTCCAAAACCCATTATTACTGCGCTGTTACGTCCAAGTTGTCGACATTGTTTACATGATTGGACCACGACCTATGACTGCCACGCCTCCCACCAATGTACACACCCCTGTCCCTTATACCCTTGAGACATGGTAGACGAGTCAAAGTGGTACTTAGATTTTGACGAGAACTTTTTCAAGTAATTAATTTTCCTTTTTTTGTGTTACTTGATCTTTCCAAGGTGAAGATCTTACCGATTCACGGATGAATTAACTGGAATGCATATCAATATCAGATCAATATCTACAACAAGAAGTCAACGATTCAGTACAGGTCGACAAACACTGAGGTACTTGACATCGTTCGGTCGAAGTGATACAGGGACTCAAACCAGTTTGGGTACAGTCACTACGGTAGGTTGGCAGAGTAGGAGACAGTGGATCATTTATAAATTATAACTTGATTTGACATACTTTACTTGGATGAAAGTTGAGTTGTCTGGGGTATAATAAATTGTGTAAGGTCTGAAATTTCACTTTTATTTCTCAGAATCTTATAAGACACCTAGGTTTATAGTCCTACATATTCTAAAATCTTAATTAGGCTATACTTCAAACTAGAAAGAGTTGTAACCCAATTCATTTCTCAGGTGTCAGTACTTGATCCGAAATTGTAGTCAAGAAGGAGGGACCTAGACTCCGGATGGATCTAAAAGACGCCATAAATTCTCTCTACTACTATCGATTGTAAATACCTCATGACCCCTCGGACCACCCGACGGCAGATACCCCAGCGTGTCTCAGCCTGTACTGACTTGACTGAATCGTCGTCGTCGTCGTTCGTACAATATACATAATTGTATTTCGATCTCAGGCGTCTGGGTCCGTCCGACTTTTCCGGTCTACTACAAGAGCTAGTTTCAGAGACTCATCCCTTCTAAATCAGGATTTGAGACAGTCGTTAGATTTACTTCTCTATTAGTATAGTCTCTGTTCGACGTTCATCATTAATGACGGACCGTAAGTGTAATGTCAACACTATGATACAAGTTCCAAACCTTCACGATTTAATTAAAGATGTACTACTTTTTCAGGTTCAGTCTATATACGACTCAAAAATGTTTCAAGTACCAATCTTACGTGAGGGACTCGATTGTGGATGGGGTCAGGTGAAACTCCCTTTTCAGGGATACGTGTTGCTCTCCAGGCGAAATTTTCGGTTCGTCCAGATCAAGGGACCCAGAGGGGCGCGAGAACCACCACAGAAGAGTATAATCCCAGTCATATCACAAACTCTTAAGATGACTAAGAACCTTTTCCCAGTACACGTGTGACTTATCGACCTAGAGTCACTCAGACTATTTCACTCTGGGAATAGAGATCCTGTGTCTAGTCAAAGTCTTAGTGAACTAAGAATCCCACGAGTTTGTTGATAAGGGGTAAGTAGGAGTCTCAGTAAGAGGTTTCTGTGTGACTTGATATTCGTTCCTCTGTTTGAGTTCACCTTGTCTGGACAGAATAAACCGAATTACGATATGACAAAGTGATGAAACCATGGAAAAATAACGGGTTCTGTCCCGAACATCTAATAGTTTAGGTCCGTCGTTGCCGAAGGATACCCAGGTTCGGACGAGATAAAGGTAATAGGGATCCAGACCTTGAAGGTGACATTTGTCATATCGTCACTTGTCACATCTCGTTGAGGAAGGTGTTTCGACGCGGGGAACCAGACTGAGGGAACCCTAAATTCTTATGTATAGATCTGATTTTGTGCCCCGATTGAGGTTACTCCAGGAGACGGAGTATTAAAAATATATAAGGAATCAGTCTACGTTCATGTAGTCAGGAATATGACGGATCTTCTCAGGTATAAGGTTTACTTACGTACTCTAGTCACTAAGGTGTATGACCTTAACTTCATTTACAGTTGTACTTTGTTTGTCAAGAGGGCGATGACAACTGAGGACAAGATTGTCTCCCTTTCAATAATCCTCAGGATACTCCGTCTTTTGGTAGACACATTCGGGATTAAGAACCCGTTCCATCCTGTTTTACAATTACCTCCGGAGTAGTGTACCAGGGTCTCCTGGCCTCAGTATTGTGTGAGAGTTGTGTGGTCTTGTCCCCACCACCTGGGTTCTGTACGTGTTCTGGTTTTCCTTATAACTGTCCAGTTCCGTTCTTGATTGATTCTCAGTTTTTGTCTCACTTGTGTGAGAGGGTATCTTTCGTGCGGGTACTCAAGACAGACGAAGTCGGTCGGTTCACGTCTTTGTTATATAAGATTGTACAACTCGGAGTGTGTCGCTCTTCTCCTCTCTTTAACCCGTAGACACTGGTGAGAACATAAGGTGAAAAGAATTAGAAATTCGTGAGTGGACACACCGGTACCTCACCACTCACGCCGGCACCATCACATCCACTGCATGATCTCCAGTGTTAGTTTGAGAACGCCAATGACCAGGCTGTCGACGTTACTTTTGTGTTTACAGTCAATATTGTCCCAACGTAGTACCCGGGTGTCTTGAATTCGCCGATAGCTCTCTGTTTCAGTGTAGTAAAGTACTCGACTCGTCACATTGTGAAACTTGACCCAATCGTTAATGACAAACATGTCACTCTAAAGTATTAAATAACACACGGTAGAACGTTATTGAAAACAGTGACAGAACTGATAAAGAACATAACGGTGATGTGAAAAGGTTACACGTCCAAAACGAAGGGTTCGTTTATAGGTCCCTCAAGGGATTTACATTATTGGTACGTGATTTACCATATATAACTTCTCACTGGTGACGTTCAAACTAAGTCTTTTGTTTTTTGTGTTCGGTATTTATAAGAGTAGAGAGTATTTTTAATTACAAGAACGGTATTTCTACTTTAATAATTTAGATACCTTAAATAGAAACTGTTTGACGAATTAGTTAATTAATTAGCACAGTAAAGTGGTATTTAAAGTCTCGTCCCGACCCAAGGGAGATGTTTCAACCGAAAGGAAATGTAAAATTACGGACTCCTAAAAAGGTCACGAACCTCTTTCAGTTTAGTACAACTTTTCAGTAAAGTACGAGTTGGACAATATATTTTACATACATTTAAATAAACTTTCAATCGGGTAGAAAGTTTCCGTAATTTCTTCGGACCAGTAAATATAAGTAGCTTTGTTTATAAATCTCGAAGGGACTACCGAGTCTACCATTTCGCAGACGGGTGTTACACCCTCTGGACCCAAGTTAGGGACCCAGCCCTTCTAGAGGACCTCTTTCTTTACCGTTGGGTGAGGTCATGAGAACGGACCTTTTAGGATACGTGCCTCCTCGGACCGTCCGATGTCAGGTACTCCAGTGTTTCTCAACCTGTGCTGACTCCCTGAAGTGAAAGTGACAAAAAGTTTGTTTATAAATGACTTGTAGTTGACGTGTGGTCCATGGTAAGGTCCACGTTCCCTTCGGTATCTCTTGTTTTCTTTTAGAGACAGGAGTTTACCGTCATGTGTCACTGTACTTCTTTCTCTGTCTTACAAATTCTTTGTCGTTTCTTGAGTTCATCCACCGTCCTCCCCTGTTACTGTTCCTTTTTTCATCCAATGTCTTCGATACCCATATCTGACGTCGGTCTGAGACATCCCGACGGTCTGACGACATTTCTTGATAACCTTTACACTATTCCTTAGCGACCTTCCTAACACTAGTTAGAGTTCTCTAATACTAATTTTTACTGTGCTTGGGCAGGGATTCTTGGGTAATCCTTAGTAGGCTAGTGTAGAGTGTTCGGGAATAATGGGGGACAATGGTGGTTTCCGGGTTCAGAAGATAGAGATTAAACTGTGTCAGAGGGAGATGAGGAATTAGAATTTTTTTTTTTCTTTCTTTCTTTCTTTCTTTCGAATGTGGTACGGAGGGACTTGAGTCAGACAGTAGTCGTTTGATATTAGAATTGAATAAAAGAGTTGTAAGTCAAAGTTAAGACCGAGATTGACTTTGGAACGATAGGGGGTCCTGTGGTGTCAAGACCACTTTTAAGGTTAGGAAAATTTGGGTTGAAAGGTAGATAAAACGTTGACGTGAGCCCGCCGGCTACCACTTACTTCTTTTTAGGTTTTAGTACAACCGACCACAAAGAAGTACAAATACTACTATTTATAGTTCACCTAGGTATGATGCAGATGAATCCATTGTGTGAGAGAGAGGTTCTGTTGAGTGTAGAGTTCTGATTAAGTGTAGAAGAGGGGTTTGGAGGTCATGAAGAAGGGAAGGGGTTTAGGATAGGAGTAGCGACTGAACCGAAAAATAAGTTGATCCCCATTTTTCTTAGTTTTGTTTTTCTTCATGATGTATAAAGACGAGGTTTTTTAGAATGATTGGACCTCTTAAAGGACCACCAGGTCACCAATTCTTAGGCGGAAGGTCACGTCGCCTGCGTTCAAACTAGGGACCAGTCCCTTGATTCTAGGGTGTACGACACCCCGTTGATTCGGGTGCACGGTGTTGACGACTCGGACACACGAGACCTCAGGTGTACGGTGTCGGTCTCGGGCACACAGTGTTGTTTTCTTACAGCGTTGATTCTAGACTGAGTCAATTTTTATTTATTATTTATATAAAAAATTTAGATAGTCGGACTTAGACATATGTATATGACTGAAAGGGTAGTTGTTATCGTCTTCTGGTACAACGATACCTTCAGTTGAGGGACTGAGGGATAAGTTCTTCAGACATGGAGGTGACAGAAGGAAGAGGATATTGTGTTTAAAGATGTAGGATAACCCAGTAAGAGTAGTAGTATTTTTGTACGACAGTAAAGAATGTATAGTTCTTTTAATCTTATTTTTGAAAGTATCTGGAGAGGGTTGAAACGAGGGGACAAACCCTTTTTCAGGTGCATCCTTAAGACATGAACAATAGGAGCATAGAGTAAAGGATAATAGAGAAAAATTTTTTTTAATGAAAACCGACACGACCCAGAAACAACGACGTGTCCAAAAAGAAGTCAACACCTCTCCCTACCCCCCGTGAGAGGTCGACACCATGCCCGTGAAGAGTAACACCACCGGAGAGAACGACGTCTCGTACCAGAATCAACGAGGGCTCCGTACACCCCAGGAGGGACTAATCCCTAGTTTGAGTAGAGGGTATAACCCTTCACTGAGGAAATGGTGACTCGGTGTTCCCTTCCGGGAGGACAAGAGATAAATTGGGTGAGATGTGATCTATTAGTTGTAGAAAGAACGGACAATAGTTCCAGTAGTGATTGTTGTCAGTTAAGAGTCAGGAACAGAATACATTGGAGAGTTGTAGTAAGTTGTCAATATTGAAGAAGAAGATTTTTTGTTTAACCCTAAGTTAAATATAAGTTAATCCACAAGACAAGTTACTCGGGACTGTTGACATGTGTAAATATATTATGTAGGTTTTGTTTTCTGTCACTAAGATAATGGGGTCCTTCAGGGGTTCACGGGGAAGACCAGTTTCAATGAAACTCAGGTAAAATAAAGGAAATAACCGAATAATGGATAGTCAAGTCAAGTCAAGTTACTATCGAAACTGATCTGCCTGGAAACAACCGTTTTACAACAGAGACCAAAAATTATGAGACAGATCCAAACAGTATAAAATACCTTACATGTATACTTTAGTGTAGTTGGGAATCTTTCGAATAAACCTGGCTCCCCTAGAACTCGTCTTTCTATGGGTTCCAGAGGACATGATCCCGAGTGTGATAGAAGAAGTTGTCCGTACGGGAGGGAGAAATTGAATGAGTCAAGATGGGTAAGTTATTCTTGGTACTCGAGTTTGCACCAAAACACACTTAAGAGAAAATAAGAAGGTTCGTCCTACTTTTTTACTTTGTGAAAAGTCTGTAATCTGTTGTTCGTTACATCCTACCACTAGTGAATTTCTCTTCCCTTTGTTTGTTCCACTTAGGATGTTGACGGACTCGAATGACGGACCTTTCTGTACGGGTATTGTCGTGTCTCTCTTCTACCGGACGTATCTTGGACCCCACCTTCTTTGAAGGAATTCTTTTTCTCGTCCACCTTAGTGAGGGACTATGAGTTTGTCCCAACCCTTGTCAAACACAAAGGTGGTCTGTCTCCCCCCTTTGGACCAATAAGTGTCCCTTAATCGTTCCTTTTTAATCAGGTTTACGATTGGACCAGGGATGGATTGTTTCGAATTTTCGTTAGGAATTTTCTAGTTTAATAAAGGTTCATTAAATTGACACGGAGTCTTATTCCGAGTTTTTATTATGACTTTCTTCGTTTTTTTTTTTTTTGGAGACAGTTATGTTTCAGTTTAAGTCACTAACCATGTATTATTTTTAATGATCCATACCTTTTTTCATCCTTTATACTGGGTACTACACCACAGCCCCTCATCCCTTCTCTCATCTTTATTGTCTGGGTCTCTCCGTGTGTGTCTTAATCATCTTCTCTTTATTATTTTAGTAATATTGATATAAGGTATAAAAGATTTGTAGGAAAAAAAAAGGAAAATTTTATAAATAAATAAATAAAAATCGACACACCTAGAAGCAACCCTGTACGTCCTAAGAGAGATCAACACTACACGCCCAAATTGACGGTGCGTCGTTTACCCTAGAATCAAAGGGCTGGTCCCTGACTTGGGAGTAGGGAACGTAACCTCCACCTAAGAATTGGTCGCCTGGTTGCCCCTTCGGGGATATAAAAGTCACTCCGTGTCCTTTCACATTCGTATAATTTCTCTCTAATACCTATTATGAAAATTTTTAGGTTTATCCTGAAGGACTCTAATTCTCAGAGTCTACTTTTAATTTGTCCTACCGTAATTGTCCTCTATTTCGTGACGTCTTCTTTCTAAGCGTTAGGATCTATGTCACTCTTCTTTTGACGTTTTACTTTGTCTTTTTTCTCTTGAAAAAAATAAAAATTTTTAATTAAATAAATAAAATTAACCTCCGATTAATGAAATGTTATAACACCACCCAAAACGGTATGTAGCCGTACTTAGTCAGTGCCCACATGTACACAGGGGGAGTAGGACTTGAGGGGAAGGTGGAAGGAGGGCTGAGGTAGGGAGACCCAACAGGGTCTCGTACCCGAGACTCATGGGACGAAGTACGTAACTTGAACGTGACGAGTAGACAAAATGTATACCATTATATGTACAAAGTCACGGTCTCTTTTCCCTTGAAAATTTGCCTTTCTTGTGGTCCCTCGACACGTTATTGACGACGGTTGGTGACACAGTAATCAGGGACTTTCCCTCCCTCCCTCTTCGACTTTTTTATAAACGTCTTTATTCACGACTTTAAAAAGGTTTAAACTGTTAATATTTGAGTGTCTAGATTGACCGAGTTACTTGGGGTTCGTGTTCTTTGTACTTCTTTTCATAGGTTTCGTATAGTGTCAGTTTAATGAATTTTGACTACTATTTTAGAATTCTCGACGGTCTATCTTTTTAATGTATTGTGTTATCTTATTTCTATTGTTACTGTTGTTTGAACACGAACCTTTTTCTACGTTCGGTCTTCTGTCACTTCTTTACAGAATTTCGTGACTTGGATCTTAAGTTATGGTTCACTTTTATAGAAAGCTTTCTCCATCAGGTTTATAAAAAGTCTGTGTGTTTTCGACTTTATTGAGTAATAGTTGTCTAGACGTGATATTATTCACAATTTCTTTCAGGAAGTCCGTCTTCCTTATAATATGATCTGTCTTTAGACCTAGACGTGTTTCTTTTCGTGGTTTTTACCATTTGTATTTGGTAAAAAGAAAAAAAGAAAAATTTAAGAGAAGAACTCTGAAGGGACCGTCAGGTCACCAATGCTAAGACGCGAAGGTGACGTTCTCCGTGTCCAAGTTAGGGACTAACTCTTTGATTCTAAGGGTTTTCGGAAACCCGTGTCGGTTTTTTTTTAAATTTTTGGGTTTGGAGAAGAACTTAAAATTACCTTTGTGTTATTAAATGACACCCCAAATGTTGTGACAACAAGTAACGACAGCAAGTCAACGAGTCAACACAGACTGAGAAACACTGGGGTACCTGATGTCGTGCGGTCCGAAGGGCCAGGAAGTGATAGAGGACCTCAACGAGTTTGAGTACAGGTAGCTCAGTCACTACGGTGTGTTGGCAGAGCAAGAGACAGCGGGGAAAGAGGAGGACGGAAGTTGGAAAGGACCGTAGTCCCAGAAAAGGTTACTCAACTGAGAAGCGTAGTCCACCGGTTTCGTAATCTCGAAATCGAAGTCGTAGTCAGGAAGGTCACTCATAAGTCCCAACTAAAAGAAATCCTACCTGACCAACCTAGAGGAACGTCAGGTTCCTTGAGAGTTCTCAGAAGAGGTCGTGGTGTTAAACTTTCGTAGTTAAGAAATCACGAGTCAGAAGAAATACCAGGTTGAGAGTGTAGGTATGTACTGATGACCTTTTTGGTATCGAAACTCATAAACCTGGAAACAGTCGTTTCACTATAGAGACGAAAAATTATACGACAGATCCAATGTTGTATACATCTACATTTTACGTACGTCCTATCGGTATCGTGGTTCCGACCCTCCCCTCTTACCTTCATATGATGACACTCCGAGAATGTAATTCATACTTCACCATATTATGATGGAATTCTATTTGATCGCCTCTTCCGTTACCGTGGGGTGAGGTCATGAGAACGGACCTTTTAGGGTACCTGCCTCCTCGGACCACCCGACGTCAGGTACCCCAGCGTTTCTCAACCTGTGCTGACTCTCTGAAGTGAAAATGAAAAGTGAAAGTACGTGACCTCTTCCTTTACCGTTGGGTGAGGTCACAAGAACGGACCTCTTAGGATCCCTATCCCCTCGGACCACCCGACGGTAGATACTCCAGCATGTCTCAGTCTATGCTGACTCCGCTGAATCGTCGTCGTCGTCGTCATCGTTGTTCTATTTGACCTTCAATTTTAAAATGTAAAATTTGTGATTGCGTTCATCACGTTTTCTTTTTATTTCATATCTTCAACCCGAGGATTTTAAAGAACCCGAGGTTTTAGTGACGTCTACCACTGACGTCGATACTTTAATTTTCTACGAACGAGGAACCTTCTTTTTGTTTGGCTGTCGTATAATTTTTCGTCTCTGTGATGAAACGGTTGTTTCCAGCATATCAGTTTCGATACCAAAAAAAGTCCTCGGTTGATACCTACACTCTCAACTTAGTATTTCTTTCGACTCGTGACTTCTTAATTTCGAAAACTTCACACCACAACCTCTTCTGAGAACTCTCAGGGAACCCGACGTTCCTCTAGTTTGGTCAGTTAGGATTTCCTTTAGTTGGGACTTATAAACAACCTTCCTGACTACGACTTCGAGGTTTTGAAACCGGTGGACTACCCTTTTTGACTGAGTCACCTTTTCCGGGACTACGTCCCTTTCTAACTTCCGTCCTTCTCTTCCCCTGTTGTCTCCTACCGTAGTGGTTGAACTACTTGTACTCAAACTCTTTCGAGGTCCTCAACGACTACCTGTCCCTTCGGACCACTCGACGTCAGGTACCCCAGTGTTTCTCAGTCTGTACTGACTCTCTGACTTGACTTGACTTGACTATGAATTATCCGGTCATTTCCTTTATTTTACCTGAGTATCATCGAGTCATCCATTTCTTAGACGGACGTCACGTCCTCTGGGCCAAGTTAGGGACCCAACCCTTCTAGGAGACCTCTTCCTTTACCCTTGGGTGAGGTCATAGGAACGGACCTTTTAGAGTACCTGTCTCCTCGGACCACCCGACGTCAGGTACCCCAGTGTTTCTCAGTCTGTGTTGACTCTCTGATTGTGAATGAATGAATGAATGAATGAATTTCCTTCCGTCTTTTTCGTGTTCATATCGACCGGGTTTGTCTTTTGCTATTCGTTCTCCTATCTAAATTTAGGTTAATGTAAGTTAAGTCAAGTCAGTGGATCAGTACAGGCTTAGAAACACTGGGGTACTGGGTGTCGTGTGATCCGGAGGGACAGGCAGTAGTTGAGGGTCTCAGATGGGTTTGGGTACAGGTAACTCAGTCATTACGGTAGGTTGGTAGAGTAGGAGACAGCAGGGGAAGAGGACGGGAGTTAGAAAGGGTCGTAGTCCCAGAAAAGTTTACTCAGTCGAGAAGTGTAGTCCACCGGTTTCACAACCTCAAAGTCGAAGTTGTAGTCAGGAAGGTTACTTGTCGGTCCTGACTGGAGGAAATCCTACCTGACCAACCTAGAGGAACGTCAGGTTCCCTGAGAGTTCTCAGAAGAGGTTGTGGTGTGAAGTTTTCGTAGTTAAGAAGCCGTGAGTGAGAAGAAATACCAGGTTGAGTGTAGGTATGTACTGATGACCTTTTTGGTATCGGAACTGATCTGCCTGGAAACAACCGTTTCATTACAGAGACGGAAAATTATACGACAAATCCAACCAGTATTGAAAGGAAGGTTCCTCATTCGGAGAAAATTAAAGTACCGACGTCAGTGGTAGACGTCACTAAGACCTCGGGTCTTTTTATTTCAGTCGGTGACAAAGGGGTAGATAAACGGTACTTCACTACCCTGGCCTACGGTACTAGAATCAAAAGACTTACGACTCGAAATTCCGTTAAAAAAGTGAGAGGAGAAAGTGAAACTAGTTAATGTAATTATTAGAGTATTTTACGTTTACAAGATTTATATATAAGTCGATTTTGCTTCTGACTATCTAACCTATTTTCTCGTCCTGGACTGGTATACGACAAATAATGGACACTGTTGGTTTTTGGATCTTTAGTGGAATTTACAAGTGCTTGTCTATTTGTTTAGTATTATATAGGTATGTTACCTGATGATGAGTCGTTATTTTTACATACTCGATAACTATGTGTGTTATTTACTTAGAGTTTTATTAATACGACTTTAGTTCTTCGGTCTGTATTTTCTCATGTATGACTTGTTAAGATAAATGTATTTTAAGTTCTTTTGAAATTGGATATGCCTGTCTGTTGTCTATTGTCCGAAGAACTGGTTTCGTCCCCTGCATAATATTACTCTGTATTCCTGTAGGCCCTCGACGTCTATGCAAATAACAGAACTTACAAATAACATGTTTACCAAAGTCTCTGCGTATGTATATAGTTCTAGGTAGTTTGACGTGGTAAGTAAACATAAATAATAAATAAACCGATGTAGCCCCAGAATCAGCCCCGTTCGTCTTAGAATAGACGGAATACATCCTAGAAGGTGACTCCACGTGTCCGAGAGATTAACACCGTGTGTCCAAGGTCTCGTCCGTTCGAGTCATCAACACCACGTATCCGAATCAACGAGGTGTCGTACACCCTAGAATCGAGGGTCTGGTCCTCAGTTTAGGTACGGGGGATGTGGTGTTCCACCTAAGAGTTGGTCACCAGGTGGTCCCTTCAGGGTTTAACATTCAAAATTTATACATGTCGGATAATATAAAGTTGGTGTGCAGTTATTTCGATATATAAAAAATTACATTTATTATAGTTTTAGTGAAAAGACGAATTTTAAGACAGAGTTCCTCTCATTTTCAGTTACAAGAATGTTACCGGCTGTTCGACATGTACCGGACCTAGACGTAATGGAGACAGGGAGTACGAGTGAGCTGAAGTCGGTGTGCCCGGAGAAGTGAAGAGAATCTTGTACGGTTCACGTGGTGACGGAGTCCCGAAAGGGTTTCCTCCGAAGGAAACGGGCAAAGGGAGTACTGAACGAGGGAGGAGAAAGTCCAGAAACGCGTTCAAGTCAGAAGACTTACCTAAAAGGAAACTGGTAAGATAAATTTTACCATTGTAGGTGGGAGGGTCTATGAGAAGAGGAGGAAAGGACTATATAAAAGGAGTTGTCGTGAACGATAATAGATTGTATGATACGTAAAGAGTAAGTAAGACAAACGACAGAATCTTAGAATTCGAGATACTCTAGTCCCCAGACGTGTCCGATACAAATAACGATATAAAGCGTCACGACTCTTGAGACGGACCGTGTACCGTCTGAGAGTTATTTAGACACTTCACCTACTTGCCTACTCATATTAAACAATGTTCTTAATGTTATTTTCTCCTGTGAATATGTGGACTGCACATATTCCATATAAGTTTGATACAGGTTTGAAGAGAACATACTTTTGTTTCTAGAGAACTTTACCGTCCCTGTCTGTTGACTAAGAGTAAAGTAAACAGTACCAGAATAATTTTAAACTTAATCTAAGTTTTGTGATTTCTAGTGTAAATATCCGGTGTGCGGAAAAATACTTCCATGTATATTAGAGTGAACCGTTTAGACGTTGTCGACGGTCCCCTTCTTTTTTTTCCAGTCTGTGGGACCATGCCTACAGTACTGAGTCGACTCTAGGTTTCGTTCTTGACGGATTAAAAAGGTAAAGTTGTTCGTGACCGGTGAAGGGGTCCTAGGATCTGCTATTTCCCGCCCAGAAGTAAAAAGGTAAGGTCTTCTAATTCCATGGCCTACAAATGTCAGTCGGTGTGGTTGAGAGTCGACTACCTTCCATTGGACCTTCGGGGACTCGACTACGAGACGACGGGTAACGTTCCTGACGACGGGTGATGGTACGGTCAGTGAACCAGTGAGTGTCGTTCCAGACCATGAAATAGAATACTGAACGAGGTGGCACCAGTGGGGTGGTACCTATCACCTCGTTCATGATTCCGTGGGACACGTTCGAGACACTTTGACGACTTGACACTGGTATAAACCTCTGAAGGGCCGGAAGTTTTTAGGGAAGGGAGCCGTTGATCGTCCGTGAGTTTAGTTTATAAGTCCTTCAGACAAAGGGTCAAACTTCCTTATATGTCATCCTATGTACCGACGTCTGGGGAGCCACGGAGATTAGAGGTCGGAGAGTCAAGTTCTTCAGGTCGACGACGATCCCTAGATTCATGACCCATTACTTAACTGACGATGTACCGATAAAGGAAAGACTTAATTCTCACACCTTTTCTGGTGAAGACGAAGTAATTGACACCAGTTATTTTATCTGTTCTTAGACCTGGGTAAATGCCAGTACGTGAAGGTCCACGATAAAGTCTCATTGTTGATCCTACTACAGGGACATTTCTGACTCTTCGATCATTTCATTTTCAGCGAGTCAGCACAGACTGAGAAACGCTGGGGTACCTGATATGTCAGGTACCTTAAGAGGTCCGGTCTTATGACCTCACCCATCGACAAGGGAAGAGGTCCCCTAGAAGGGTTGGGTCCCTAGTTTGGGTCTAGAGGATGTGACGTCCACCTAAGAAATGGTCGACTCGATGGTCCCTTCAGGGTTCTTCGATCTCACCCTCTTTTACGTACAAGAGAGTCAGTTGTTTCCCACGACGAACCTCTATTTAGGTGTGAAACAGAAGACGGACCTAATAAAGTTGTCGGAGGATTGATCAGAGAGATTAAATGAGGATAGAAGAGAACAGTCAGACAAGAGTTGTGTTCGTCGGTGACACTAGGAAAATTTTGTATGTAGTCTACTAAAGTAAGTAAACGGGTTTTGGAGCGTTTCCGACGATTGAAGTGTACCTCTGTGGTTCGATGAACCTGGTGACGTGGTTGACAAGGGAGGTGAACCTTACGGGAAGGAGGTGGATATGGTACCGTTTATGGGGAATGGAGGAGGTTACAGTGGAGGGTGTAAAGGGACACGTTGTGACACTGGACGGGGTTCTTAGGTGGAATAAGACGGAAAACCCCCCTACCGTCGAGAGGAACCTAATTATTTCATAAAAAATTGAGGATGAGATGACCAAACCTTTAATATGTAAAAAATTTTGTGTCAATAACAATGATTTGAAATTATTCGTAAGAACAGAGTTGTCCTCAGATTCAGAATCCAGATTCCTATCGACCGTAGAGTTGGGAGGGAAGACTTGTTTTAATCTAGAATTGAGGTCAAGAGGAACGGGGAAGATTATATGTACAATAGACCAGGTCACGAAGTCCAGATAGAACGAAAATGTTATGGTTTCATCATTAATAACAAAGTATGTCATTGACGAACGTAACTAAATGAACATAAAGGTTAAAGAAACCAGTCGTAAGGGAGGACCTAGAGTGTTGAAAGAAGAAAAGAAGTGTTAATAAAGTGACTTTTAGATTGTGACTGTTTGGAAGAGTTAAAGTAACAGACAGACTTCTACCGAAATCAAAAGAGTTACTGAAGGTGTTCATACCTTAAGATGTTGGAGAACAACTCTCATGGAAAAAAGAGTTATGGAATTTCTATCAGGTAACAGAATACCGAGGACAATAACGACGACTCTTCGAACGAGAGTCCTAACAACAAGGAAACACCAATTAAAAAGAAAAGAGAGACTGACGAAAAGAAAATTTGGTGTTAAAAAAAGTCTAGATTAAGTGTAGAGTGTCGGAGGGGCCACCGAGTCGACTATTTCTTGGGTGGACGTTACGTCCTTTAGACAAAACTAGGGACCCAACCCTCCTAGGGGACCTCTTCCCTTACCGATGGTTGAGGTCATAAGAACGGACCTCTTAAGGTACCTGATATATCAGGTATCCCAGCGTGTTTCAGCCTGTACTGACTCGCTGAAAGTGAATGAATGAATGTGTATAATGTCGTAAGTTGGAAACTTTCACATGTTAAGTCACCAAAAATTATGTAAGTGTTCACACGTTGGTGGTGACGATCAAGGTCTTGTAAGACTAATAGGGTTTTCTTGGGGACATGGTATTTCGTCAGTGAGAGGTAAGGGTAGAAAGGATGGGGAGAAGGGCCCGTTGGTGGCTTCTTGAAGACAGAGACACCTAAGGTGGACAAGATCTATAAAGTGTACTCACCTTAGTATACAGTACACCGGAACTGAGACCGAAGAAGATGAATCGTGCAAAGTAGGTGTTACTTCATAAACAGTCAAGAAGTAAAGAAAAATACTGACTTATTTTGAGACAACACACTGTTTATATGTTTGTAAAATAAGTGGGTAAGTATTTGACTGTGAACCCACCAAAGATGAAAAGTCGATAAAATTTACTACAACAATACTTATCGACACACAAACACACGTGTAATACAAAGGTTAAAGGAATCCACTTACAGGAACGACTTGAGTAAGTGTCCTCGCGGAAAGCGAAAACACTTAAGAATTCCCAAGAGATCAAGAAAATTCTGGAGACAAAAACCAAGACTTTAAAATGACGTCACATAGATCTACTTCTAAATAAATAGGAAACACGAGGTACTACAACAAAACCAAAGATTAGTTAAGACCAGAGTCAGTAATAGAGATTTATGACGGAAAAGGGGTAAAGAGATAAAAGATGTAACCTGGGACAATAACATAGAAGGCATAAAGAATCAAGAGTAAGTATAAAATGTGGAAAAGGTAGAGACACGACGTGAAATCTATTTTAAAAAGAAATGTCGAGATGATATATTGGACTGATGACTCAAAAGTTTAAGTCACAACGTCACATAAATTAAGGAATTTAAGTTTAATCGTAAAAAACCTTTATACGGACTAGAAAATTTTAATTTGTAAAAAACAAGAGAGTAAAAATAGAGGTAAATGTAAAAATAAGTGAAATTTATATGAATAAGATACCAAAAATAAGTATTACGATGAAAATTCAAGTATCCCTAGATTAGAATGACAAGGAAAAAAGAGAACTAAAAGTGAATATCACCGGACGAAGGAACATATCAGATAGTAAAACATGATATTTGAGTGGTAATCACACCGAAGTACCCTTATAACACGATGGACCAAACTTCCATACAGAAATTTTAAAGAAACTTAAACAAAACCTGTCTAGACAGTCTCAAGAAATCTCGGATCTTAGTCGAGAATTCTAATTTGCATACCATATTTGAGATCCAGGGTTTAAGTCAACTTATTTCCAAATATCAAATTTTAAGAGTTTCTCTGAAAAAGAAGAAAGAATAATTCTTGGATAAATTTTGGGTCTACTCTAAGTCAAGTCAAGTCAGCGAGTCAGCACAGGCTGAGAAACGTTGGGGTACTTAGCGTCGTGTGGTCCGGAGGGACAGGTAGTGGTTGAGGGCCTCAAGTGAGTCTGAGTACAGGTAGCTCAGGCACTACGGTAGGTCGGTAGAGTAGGAGACAGCAGGGGAAGAGGAGGACTGCGGTTAGGGAGGGTCGTAGTCTCAGAAGAGGTTACTCAGTTGAGAAGCGTACTCCACCGGTTTCAATTTCTTGAAGTAAAGTAGAGAGGTACAGTCACCTGTTTTAAAAAGGGTCAGGTAAGGATGTGTTTCCCATTTCGGGAAACCTCTCAGGATTAATATGTACTCCAGAATTAAGATGGGATTGAATCTCAGAGGGATAGGATTTGTTCGGGTTCCGGAGTAGGAGAAAGGGGATTTTCTATAGTCCTGATTATATTATGTTGTATCGAAGGAGGGACCGGGACAAAGAACCTTCAAGGTTGTAACCGAAGGTGACAATCCACAACAAAAGTACGAATCTAAATCCAGATAACCCTAAAAGGAGTGCAAGATGACTTAAATGGATACGTAAATTTTGTTATTAGTATTATCGATCATAAATAATTCACGATGGACCCGTGACAACTTTCGTGACATACATCATAGAGTATGGGATACTTCGTCCATGATGATATTGGGATAAATATGTCTATCCTTGGACTTTGTGTCTCTATAATAACAAACCTACTCATTACTTACCCTCTCTTGTCAGGACATTACGCAAGAATCTTGTCAAGTAAAGAACCACTAGTTTCCTTTCACCGGTTACTCTGATCTCTATAAAAAAGAAACTTACCTCATGTGAAGATGATGTTTATACTCGGAACCATTTTACTTCAACAGAATGCAATAGGGACTAATGTATCGTAGACCCTTCAACACCATATAAACCAAACGGAAATGATCAAGGGTACGAAGGTTTGAAGAAACTTTCATGGTTTATTCTTCGGGTGATGGTCCAATGTAAAGGTCTAGTCAAAGAAACTCTCAATCACCAATTTCCCTTAGTGTTTTATAGAAAGTCAGTGAGGTAAACAAACAAGTTATAGGTCCAATTTGGGACATAATCATTGTTGGGAAAAAAGGACGGAGGAGGGAGTTATTTACCGGGTCGACAGACCGGACGCGGGTTCAAAGGCATTATCTCTGCTAGTCTTGTGTCAGGACAAAGATACTCCGTCGGTACCTATGTCACCGGTGAGCATCTCGGTTCGGGGTTGAAAGTCATTAGTTTGGAGTTATAGGGTCAGCAAAAATCACTATTAATTAACGTTCTAAGACCCGGTTCACGACCTTACTTACATTAGTTTGTGGCCGGAAGTCTCCGAACGTCGACTTCTTTTAATCTATACACTTCCTTTTCTCGAGTCCGTTGTGACTGACTTGTATCCACGGAAAATTTTTTTCTTAGATCCTGAAACGACCACTATGTCACCTGTTCTTAGGAGGACCGCTATGTCCCCTGTACCCAAAGTAGGGTCTTTTTCTATTAATATTATACTATGGTGAATATTCTCCATAGAAATTTTTTTTTTTTTCTTAGACTCACAGATACGAGATGATTTTACTTCCTATAGTGATTCTCCTTCCGTCTTTTAGTCCCCTTACATAATCTGAGGTGTCACCTTTCTCCATGACCATTATGGTACTACGGTGGATACGTTCTTCTGAGCTCTTGTCAGTCGGATCGGATCTCGTCTTCTGCTCTCCCAAGATCCCCACTACTACGTCTCCCCTTCCACTCTCCCTCCTAATCTAGTGGATCGCATTGGATGACGTAAAATGTGAAGACTACCTTTTAAGTCCCTACTCGTTTACTTAAGACGTATTTTATATTTCGTTACTTTTTCACTCCATTAATAATGGGGGTTCTTTTGTTTTTCAACATTTTATTTTATTTATATTAGTGTCGTATGTTACTAAGTTGATCCTATTGTCAATACTTCAGTATTAACTTAACTAATATCTACTTTAAAAAAAACAAACCGAAAAAGGAAAAAACAAAAGTCTACTTTATTAAATGAATTAAAACTCTTCGTTTTTAGTTCCTACCATTCTCACCCTATTCTCTTATAAATCAAAAGAGTATACTCGGAATTTCTTCAGTTACCGAAAACTTTAATCCATCTATCTAATGAAGTTGTTTTATTTTTAATTTAAATTTTACTGCCACCAAATGTGTATTCATTTCACTTCTTCTTTCCCTATCAACCCCATCCTTTTCTTTAAACGGCGTTGGTCATTACATTAGTGTTATTAATGTAACGTAAAATTAACCATGTTGGTACCAAGATAAGATCCGGCAGTGTCAAATTTCCTTTGATCGTTCACTAGTAGAGTGTGGAGACGAGTTTTAAGAGACTGTTGACAGTGTTAATTTATTTATTTATGGATTTAATCAATAATCGTACGGTAAGTGACGGGAAGTACTATACCGGTGGGGGACGGCTAGACAAGATGAGTAGTAGTGGAGGGGTGTTTAGGTGGGAGATCTACCAGATGTGGCGTTGTGATTTGTTGGGGTACGGTAATACGTGTAGATAACGAAGAGGAAGATGGGAACAAAGTTTACAGATGGACTGTTCATATACAATTAATAAGAGAAAGGTTGAGTTCTTTGAAGGAAGAGAGAATTCGGGAATAACTCAAGAGGTCCCGTCTTAATTTCTAACCAAAGGTATGTGACCGTGACTTAAAATATATTGGAAGGTAATGTCTTAAATAACACGTAGTGGTGTACTGAGGGTGGTGTTCGGTTCATCAAGAGATGTCCTCTATTAATTGTTTGAATCTTCGTTGTTCATTAGGAACCGAATAATATTTGAACATGATCTTTTGACTTATTCAACCTTTCGACGGATTCAACAAAATACTGTAGTCATATTGAAATTAAGTTTCTACTTATTGTTGTGGGATACTTTTAATATCCAGGTAAAGGAAATATTCGTATATACAAAATTAAGATTCATTATGATGTTGTCGTTATCACCCATTTTGAAGACCGTGGAGTCGTATTTACGTTGATTTTACAAGAGTCATAAGAAGTGGTGGTGAGTGAACGTCAATTTTTTTTTTTAGAATTTGATCTAACTGAGTCTTACATGAACAGTTTTGTTATTTTTAATCATTAACATAATTTAGAACTGATAAAGAATTTATGAGACACACTATGTTATTCTTCATACGTATTTTGTGATGAATGACGACTTAATAGTTTCATGTTACTTACGGAATTTCTTCTATGAACACGACAACCAAGTCAACACTCGGTGAAAAAAGTACTTGTAGTAAAGTGTCATTAAGTCTGAATTCAAAAACGTCTCAAGGAACTGTACTTGTTTTATTCGGATAATAAAATTCTTTGTTGACTGTCATAAATAACGGTTACTATTTTAGGTTGGAAAATTCATTTTTAGTCTTAAAACTTGAATACAGTCCTCAAACTGTCGAAAGGTTATAAATCTGAAAAGACTACTGAAAAGTCTAGTCTTAGTCATTATGATCGTTTATACTAAAAATTATAACATATAAACTTTACGTCTTTGTAAAACCTCTCTTTTCTCTTTCTTTTCCATAAACTATTTCAAATTGCCCTAAATTTCTTTTTGAGTTTCTTTCAAAATTTCTTTTTAATTCTTTAAAAGAATTAAAATATTCTCTAGAAATGAGATTTTATTTTAATAATATGAGTTCTCTCTTTGAATTCTGTGTAAGGAAAATTCCAGTTTCCTTTTTTGTTTTTGATTTGTTTTCCCACGGATAAGAGGAACGATAGGGACTTGGATTATGGTCTTCGAGACCGGTTACTTCCAAATTTTTTTTCTGAGTTTTTCGACTCCTATTCTACCTTTATGTACTTTGACAGTCTGAACGTATAAACTCGTTATTGATGTTTCTTTTATTTAATGGTCAGTGTTATTATTGGTTTTGTGAACTTTAGCTTACGATTCTTTCGGTTGGTTATTTTAATTTTTACCCTTCTACTTAAAGGTCTCCAATTTTTAATTAATTATCTTTAGATTTTTTTCTGAACGTTTATATCTTACAAAATCTAGTACTCTTTATATGTACTTATCGTAATTTTTAATTACTTAGTTTTGAATGTTTTCATTTTTTATCAACTTATCCCTTTTTACATGTACAAAATATTTATTTTAATATTCTATGCCTACTTACCTATTTCTCTTTTATTTGTGTGTTTTGTAAGAAAAATTAAGTCGGTAATTTTTCTTACTTCAGATTTTTAATATTTTGATGTATACGTAAATAAGAAGTTGAGTCGTACGGGTTAAGATCCTTAAATAGGACTTCTGTATGGTACTTTTAATTAAGACACGGATCTTAGTAGTACTTTTAACTAACACAAGAGATTTAGAAGGGGATCATATGATTAAGGAGTCATCTTTCTGAGAGATTAGGGGTCGGATAGGATAGATAGACCTCTTCCTTTACCGTTGGGTAAGGTCACAAGAACGGACCTCTTAGGGTACCTGCCTCCTCGGACCGTCCGACGTCAGGTACCCTGACACCCCTCAGTCTGTGCTGACTTCACTGACTCGAAGGATAAATAGTTCTGGTCTTTTCCCTGGGATCAGGGACCCCGTTAGTCCTATTAGTCCCCGGGGAGGACGACATCGTAGGTCTCCGTACTTTCACTTCGACGATGTTCTCCTGGAGGATTTCCTCGAATTGTTTATTGTAAATAGAAGACGTCGACACTCCGATGACCCAAGGACGAGGGACCCAGTCAGTAATGGAGAGTCTCGTGGATGTAGTCGAAAATGGTGGAGTCTCAGATATGCTGTTCCGCGGACAGGTTCCTACTGACGATCCTCGGTTTTCTCGTTCGGTTCCAAACCGAGTCGACTTGTAAGTCAGTGGTCGGTGATTTTGCTGTTCGGGATTCCCGAAAGTGTCTCTGTTTTCAGAGGTCGACGTGGAAAGACCGATTTGTTGGAAGTGATGTCTCGTTATCAATATTTTGTGACTAGTTCCTTCACACACTGCAAGAAGTGATGTCTCGTTATCAATGTTTTGTGACTAGTTCCTACACACACTGGGAGTCCGCAGTCCGACTTCCAGGTCCTTTCTCAGGTTCGACTGAGTTCTCATGCCCATGGATCTCTGCAGGGACTCTCAGATCACCAATTCTGAGACGTGAAGGTGATGTCCCTCTTGTCCGAACCAAAGACCAGTCCTTTGACACTAGGACGTATGACGTGCCACACCGTTTTTTTTTTTTTTCCTCCCGTGGATTATCCTTGTGTCTATATCTTTTGTTAGAATACGAATGATCCCCCATTTCTTCTCTCTCTCTATTTGACCCTCTGGCCGTAACTGTATTTACAGTTATGTATTTTACAGTCACTACCAAAAAAGGTCATCAATACATGCCTACACTCTCAACCTGGTATTTCTTCCGACTCTCGACTCCTTAACTGCGAAACCTTGACACCCCGACCTCTTCTGAGAACTTTCAGGGAACCTGACGTTCTTCTAGTTTGGTCAGTTAGGATTTCCTTTAGTTGGGACTTATAAGTAACCTTCCTGACTACGACTTCGAGGTTATGAAACCGGTGGACTACACCTCTCGACTGAGTAACCTTTTCTGGGACTACGACCCTTTTTAACTCCTCTTCTCCCGTTATCTCCTACTCTACCAACCTACCGTAGTGACGGAGTTACCTGTACTCAAACTCCTTTGAGTCCCTCTATCACTACCTGTCTCTTCGGACCCCACGATTTCAGGTGCCCCAGTGTTTCTCAGTCTGTGTTGAATCGTTGACTTCTTGTTGTTACATACTTTATCTATTGTTTATTCTTGGATGACATATCGTGTTCATATCGGGTGGTCCGAGGGGATAAGTACCCTAAGAGGTCCGTTCTTATACCCACACACAACGATACGGGAAGAGGTCCCCTAGAAGGGCTGGGTCCCTAACTTGGGTCCAGAGAATCAGAGGACGTGAACGTCCACAAGAAATGGTGACCGCGGTGGACCCTTCGGGTATCGTGTTCATTGAGATGTGTTATTAGACATTACTGGAAATACACTTTTCTTAGATTTTTTCTCACCCATATACATAGGATGACGATTCAACGAAGTCAGTACAGGTTGGGACACGCTGGGGTATCTGCCGTCGGGTGGTCCGAGGGGCCAGGGACCCTAAGAGGTCCCTTCTTGTGACCTCACCCAACGGTAAAGGAAGAGGTTACGTACTTTCACTTTTCACTTTCCCTTCAGCGAGTCAGCACAGGTTGAGAATCACTGGGGTACCTGACGTCGGATGGTCCGAGGAGGCAGGTACCCTAAAAGGTCCGCTCTCATGACCTCACCCAACGGTAACGGAAGAGGTCCCATATACATATACATATTGACTAAGTCAAACGACATCTCGTCTTTGATTGTGTTGTAACATTTGGTTGGTTATTTTAAAGAAATTTTTTTCTTTTTTTCTCATTCTCATGGATTGACATGGAATCCCACGTCATACACACGATTCAGTGAAGTTAGTATAGACTAAGAAACGCTGGGATTCCTTACTGACATCTGGCGGTCCGAGGGGACAGGTACCCTAAGGGTCCGTTCTTATGACCTCACCCAACGGTACGGGAGGAGGTCCCCTAGAAGGGTTGGGTCTCTAGCTTCGTCACAGAGAATGTAGAGGACGTAACCGTCCACCTAAGAAATGGTGATCGTGGTGGACCCTTCGGACATGGAATCCCATTGTTTATCTATTGTTTCCCCCTTTAAGGAAAGCACATTTGTGACATGATTATTTACCTTTTCCTTACCCTTATAGTGGAAAAAACGTTTGAGTATTATTTTATTGCCTACATTCATTATTAATAGTTTCTGGTGATGATAGTTTTGTTCCCTCTTTGCACTGTACTGGACTCAGGATTATCGACATGTGACGTGGTTTAAGACAATTTATAAGAAGAGGTCCCAGGGTTTAGTTTAATCTTAGTCTAGATTGGATGTCAACCTTTATATCTCCAGTGTTCTAGTACAATTTATTGAAGAGTCCCTACGTTAGTCCTTTTAGGTCTTACACCTTTTCAGATGTTCCTGTTTGTTGAGTCAACGAAGTTGTTTAATTTATGTTCCTTCCTTTCCTTTACTTTTTCTCCTACCCTTTTGGTTTCTTTCAATTTCCATCTTACTGGTCTGTGGGGTTAAACAGGTAATATTGGGTCCAAGTACGGACTATAGGGTCATATTGACAATTATCTCAGGGGAAAGTAATAATTTTCGAAGGATCAAATCTATTATTTAATATACCAGTGGGATGGATTCTCTAACTTCACGAGTCAGTACAGACTGAGAAACGGTAGGGTACTTGACTGATATGTCAGGTACCTTAAGAGGTCCGGTCTTATGACCTCACCCATCGGAAAGGGAAGAGGTCCCCTAGAAGGGTTGGGTCCTTAGTTTGGGTCCAGAGGACGTAATGTCCGCCTAAGAAATGGTCGACTCGGTGTTCCCTTCGGGTTCTTTTGACCTCACCCATCGGATAGGGAAGAGGTTGCCTAGAAGGTCTTGGTCCTTAGCTTGACCCCAGAGGACGTAACGTCTACCTAAGAAATGCTTGACTCGGGATTCTCTATGTCATTAGTTTGTTTGACACAACCACATAAAACTATGACTAATTTTTTTTTTGTTGTTGTTGACAGTATTTTGTAAACTTGTGACTGATCTATAAACTACTATAACGTTCCATTCTCAAGAATGGAAATCTCTATGTTTGACTATATAAATGTCTACTTTACTGTACTCTAAACGAAATTTTATTGACTCAACCCCCCCTCCCTTTTCCTCCCTACATCTACTCTATTATGACTAGTACTCAACAATTGTGTTGAATGTCACCCCTATATTCTGATAAGAGAGATGAAACCTTATAATATCTCTAAAAGGTGTTATGTTATAAAATTTCTCTCTCATTCAAAAGGTCATTTGTTTTAAAAGGATGAAGATCTTTGTCTTTATGGGATCTTTGGAAGTCGAAGGACGAGAATTAAGTTCTCGTTCGGAAACCGTACAACGGACTATCTTGATATATAAATAAGTCTCAGTGACTTCGGTTCTAGATATTAAGAGACGGTATGTCAAGGGACTCCAATTTAGTGTCGATCATAAGAAGTAATGAAATAGAAAGGTATTTTTTTAAAAATTTTTCCTGATGGGGAAGGGATTGTCCTCTTAGTGTAAACTTATATGAGAGTTCAACAAGAAAGGGAATGTGTCCTCACCCCCACCACCTATCCTTACTTTGTGGAATTCGAACAGAGTTACCTGAAAAGGGTGACGGTTCTTTACCGGGTTTTCTCTTACATTAAGCCAAATGAGTAAATGAGTACTGATTTAAAAATGAGTAAAATGAGGTACAGGACCACACGGGGTCTCCCGGTCAAAATCGATGTTATTAATCACTCGGACGCACTCTTCCGTTCTCTCTTGTGTCGACGGTGACGGAGTAGAATCGGTCATTGTTTTGAAGGTTCCCGTCTTGTATTACTATTCACTATGGATCTCAATGAGTTCCCTTTTAGTCTTATACTCTTTTGATTTTCCTTCGTTTTCCTTTTTATTATCTTCGTTTTTTTTATTCACTCCTAATCGTTGTACACTGAAAAGATTGTTTCTGTCGTTTTATTGACAATGTCGTTGTTATCGACAATAAGACTTGTTAGAATGCACATAGCTGAACAGATTAGGACTGTCACTATGGACTTCAGATGATGATAGGGGTCAAATTATTACATCTTTTGACTCTGTCTTTCCTTTCACTAAACGGATGTTGTCCCGGTCTTATTCTTGTTCAAGACCTCTGCAAGGAGAAAATCTCAATGAAACTTTTCGTCAACAAATTTCTTTCTGTCTATTCTGTTCGTCCACAACCATTTACTTTTATCACGAAAGAGAAACCGTCCTTTGTTAGAACTGTGATGGTTTTTTCCCAAAGTTTCCGACGGGTCTAAACCTCCTGCGGGTTTCGTTGTGGACAGGAAACGGTGATTTCAGATGTCTTTCGAAGAATGTTTACGCTGTGTCCTTCCCGGTCTCCCGACTTAATCATGATCGACGTTTGAAGTTACCACTTGAAGAACAACGACTTCTACAAGTTGGTTTCTTATTGAAAAAGTGATCTCTAATATGTTTTTCTTAAAGATACGTCACCCTTCATCCGATGTCGATCTTGAGAAGGATATGCTTCATGTAAGATTACTGGTGAAGAACGACGTAAATCCCGACTACTTTTGTTACCGTTGAGTTTTGACTTAGTTTTGGATTCGGTAAGACACAATGTCCCTCAACGATTGTGGTTCGAAGATAGGGGTCCTCCAGATTTTAGGGTTACTTACCGGGTTCTGTGTCAAAGGACGACAGAAATCCCTGTAGTTAATGTGGTTCCTGGTATAGATCATGAGGAAGTTTGTCCCAATATAGTTGTTATGTTATGGGTACAGAGTCACGGGAAGTCATTCGATCTTAGTGTAAGAATCTTCTCCATGTTCAACTGATTTCCAAACTCCAATTAAGTTGGGTTTAGTGTTAGTGTAAATAATACGGGGAATTCCAACTGGTATGGGTAGATCCAGTGAACTTTCTATCGTAGTTCTGGACAGACATTGTCTGGGTAGGGAAGAGTAGTTCCTTGTTTACCTTTACATGATATTCTTAAGCTTTCCAGTAATAAAATTTGGACACAGAAATAACAGGAAATTTAATGATACCTGTTGTTAGACACTCCAGAATTTATTTAGTGATTCTACGTCGTGAGTTGTTTTTCCCAATTCTAAGACTCGTCCCGGTCAAGATTGATCATAAAGATCGGGGAAACCCGTTACGTTGGTTTTCGGAGTTATCGACATAGTCAAACGGTCCCGACGGTACACCGTTCTCGGTAAATAAAGGGAGGTCAAGACCCCCGATCTTCCATAGTCGTCCCAACAAAGTAGACTCCGGAGTGAGGAACCGACCATTTACCGACAGAAAAGGGAGACATAGACACAGGTCAGATTTGGGGAAGAAGACTCAATAACAACAACAAGTCAGTGATTCAGCACAGGCTGAGGAAATTCTGGGGCACCTGATATCGGGAGGTCCGAGGAGACAGGGACCTTAAAGGGTCCGTTCTTATGACGTCACCCAACGGTAAAGGAAGAGGTCCCCTAGAAAGACTGGGTCCCTAGTTTGTGTACAGAGGACGAACCGTCTACCTAACAAATGGTGAATTCGGTGGTTCCTGCGAAGGAAGAATATTCATGTGGTCAGTATAACGTCGGGTAGGGTTTCTAGAATAAATTGGAATTAATAGAGGTACTTTTAGGATAGGGGGTCATGTCAGTGGAAGATTCTTGACCTCCAAATTTCGAAGTTGTTTAATTAAAATCCCCCTGTGTTAAGTCGGGTATTTTTATCATACTTTTCACTTTCACTTTCACTTCAACGAGTCAACACAGCCTCAGAAACGTTGGGGTACCTGACATCGGATGGTCCGAGGAGTCAGGTACCTTAAAAGGTCCGTTCTCATGACGTCACCCAACGGTAAAGGAAGAGGTCCCCTAGAAGGGTTGGGTCCCAAGCTTGGGTCCAGAGGACGTAACGTCCGTCTGCGAAATGGTAGACCCGGTGGTCCCTTCGGGATTTTTATCATATGAGACACCTTCATTTTCTGTAAGATTGTACCGGTGATGTACCACCGTCATACATCTAGGATCTAGAGAGGACCCAGTAGATAAAAATTTATCTTCAATTTAAGTGACGGCATCGAGATCTTAAAAGAAGTGAATAAGTATGACAAATGATCTTAGTAAAAAGAGAAAGTCGAATAATATAAACGAGTTAACGATTTATTGTCGTACAAGTATTCCGTGTACATGACTACACGTTTTTACCATTGTTAAAACATCTTAAATCCAAGTAGTAACACAAGTAATTTTTGAGTAAGACAGGATCTGAGTCT
The DNA here is from genome assembly GCA_006410555.1 of Capra ibex. NCBI lineage: Eukaryota > Metazoa > Chordata > Mammalia > Artiodactyla > Bovidae > Capra > Capra ibex. Next base: position 14,013,953 of record SJYO01007492.1, on the reverse strand, counting down.
TACACTTGAGTCTCTTGTTTTGATTTAATCACCTATTGTTGTTACTTGCACCCATTTTCTTATTTTACCTTACTGTGTACGGATTTTCTTCCTGTCTCCAAAAATTTTCCTTTATTTCTATTACTGTACCTTCACTTTTACCTAATCTTTATGGTTGAAAAACTCATACTCGTCTAAACATATTATTACAGTACTGATCCAATGGGACCCCTTCCTCTTCTGGACCCAAGTGTTTTAATGAATCCTAGTTTTGTGTGATGTACTTTCTTCATAGAATCTACCCCTTCGTCTTGTCATATCAACAACTCTTGTGATAGAGACCTCGATCTGCCGAACCCAAAATTAGGGTGAAAACGGTAAATGGTAGACAAAATAGAGTTCATTAAATAAATTAGAGAGACGTGAAGACAAAAGAGTAGACGTTTTGTTCGTATTGTTATTAGGGATGGCGTGTTTGGACCACACACCTAACTTACTAAATGTCTAAAAATTTGTCAATCTTACCATGAGTCGACCCCGTGATAATTCAGGATTCTTAAACAAATGAATGATTGATTTGTGTGTTATCGTGTAAAGTACTCTTTGTAATATCGTCTCAATTCTGATGTCTATGATCTCGTTCTAGGAAACCCCGACTTACGGTCAAAGGTGACGGATGTACTTGACTCTTGAAGGGTGACGGATACACTTGACTCTTGAAGGTCTACATGTTCGACCTAAATCTTTTCCGTCTCCTTAGTCCCTAGTTTGACGGTTGTAGACGACCTAGTAACTTTTTCGTTCCCTTAAGGTCTTTTTGTGGATGAAGACGAAACGACTGATACGTTTTTGGAAGTTGACTCACCTAGTGTTCTGAGACACCTCTTGAGAATGTCTCTATCCTTATGGTCTAGTGGAATGGACGGAGAACTCTTTGACACATGTCCAGTTCTTCGTTGTCAGTCTTGATCTATACCTTGTTGCCTGACCAAGTTTTGACCCTCTCCACATGTAGTTCCAACATATAACAGTGGGACGAATAAATTGAATATACGTCTTATGTAGTACGTTTTACGGTCCGAGTTACTTAGTGTTCGACCTTAGTTCTAACAGTCCTCTTTATAGTTGGAGTCTATACGTCTACTATGGAGAGATTACCGTCTTTCGTTTCTCGTCGATTTTTCGGAGAACTACTTTCACTTTCTCCTCTCACTTTTTCAACCGAATTTTGAGTTGTAAGTTTTTTAACTCTAGTGCCGTAGGTCAGGGTAATGAAGTACCGTTTATCTACCCCCTTTTCATCTTCGTCATTGTCTAAAATAAAAGAACCCGAGGTTTTTAGTGACGTCTACCACTGATGTCGGTGTCTTATTTTTCGAGACTATTTGGATCTGTCGTATAATTTTTCGTCTCTGTAGTGAAACGGTTGTTTCCAAACATATCAGTTTCGATGCCACAAAGGTCATCAGTCAGTAGATACCTACACTCTCAACCTGGTGTTTCTTCCGATTCACGGTTTCTTATCTACGAAAGTTTGACACCACGACCTCTTCTAAGAACTCTCAGGGAACCTGACGTCCCTCTAGTTTGGTCAGTCAGAACTTCCTTTAGTTATGACTTATAAGTGACCTTCCTGACTACGATTTCGACTTCGAGGTTATGAAACCGGTGGACTATACTTCTCGACTGAGTAGTCTTTTCTGGGACTACGACCCTTTGTAACGTCCGTCCTTCTCTTCGTCCGTTATCTCCTACTCTACCAACCTACCGTAGTTGCTTAATTACCCGTACTCAAACTCGTTTGAGGTCCTTAACCACCACTACCTGTCCCTCCCCCTCCGGACCGCACGACGTCAGATACCGCAGCGTTTCTCAGCCTGTGTCGACTCGTTGGTTTGACTTGTTGTTGACCAATGATCATTGAAGGAATTAGAGAGACATGGTGTCACGGAAGTAGTTATTTTATTTGACTGAACCTAATAAGTGAAGTAGTTATTTTACCCGAATATAATGGTAGAGTGATCTCATAAGACTTGTAATCTTTTTACGAATCATATATCATAACGAGGTGTTTATAATGGACGACAAAGTAAAGAGTTGAAAAGAACTGGTTCGTTCTATTTTGTTTTTTAGACAGGAGGCAGATGATGCAAATAGATTGTACATATAGTCAATTAGTTAGTAGAGTACTCCGTTAGAAGTAAAGACTACTATCTTCATACTCAAGTCTGATAATCCTCTAACCTAAAGACGAAGGACGGTACTACCTCTTTATCTCTGTCTAAATGGGGATACGGAATTTTTGTAGTTTTTTTTATACTTTATATACTTTGTTATCAAAATTTGTGACGTGTCTTCCCTTTGTATCTTTCATTCGGGATTTAAACGGGGGTTTCATTCAGGATTCTAACGAGATCGTGTGGTGGACCCTTTTTAAGGATCCTTCGTTGTGTTCTTCCCCAATGGATTGTTCTCAAGTCGTTAGAGGGACTCCACTCCCCCCGTTTTGACTCTTAAACCTCCCCGATGCCACCTATCCTAAACTTTCCGTCTTTCCTCTCTTGACATGTCTCTCTCGAGTCGTCCCCCAAAGACCTCAGAAGTCAGGGCTGGTCACTCCACCCCTTCCTTTGCTCATGAAGGGTCTCGAGTGTATCCCGATCCTTACCTGTTACGAGGGTGGTCGGTCTCGTCTTTTTTAGTGTTACGTACCAGTAGTTTATGTCATGAATCTTTCATGACGGAGGTATATTTCTTTTTTAATCTGGGTTTACGACGAGACCCTGGTAGATGTTTCGGATTTTCATTGGGAGTTTTCCTAGTTTGATAAAGAAAGACTATTAAATTGACGTAGAGTCTTATTTTAAGTTCTTGTAAATTTCTTTATGTTTGTATCGGTCGTTTGTTGTTCCATTTTAATAGAACGACATAGTCACTTGACCATACTACGTATACTCTCTATGATTTTTTCTTACCTTATTTTGTGATTATGTCACTGGTCTGTACACCTGTTCAGACCACCCCACCACAACCCCCCCTTAAATTGTTCAACAGTTAGGATTTCGATATTCTATAACGGAATCTAACACAGGATTCTTGTGTCCACAGTGCCCGGTCATGAAATTCCAACCCCTTGGTTCTAAGACATTCGGTGTACCGTGTCGACTCTTTTGTCCCCCACTCCCCCGGATCATGAAATTCGGTACGCGGTTCTACCCCATGTGGAATCGAACGCCCACGATGGGTTGGATGTTAAAAAGAGTCAGAGTACGTGGTCCCAGATCATGAGGTCTTATTCCACTAAAGTCCCTCCTTAGTCGAAGATTACGACAGGATACAGTCAGATTTGAAAGGGAGTTAACAGAGACCTCAAACTCAAGTATATAGTTTATTACAGTGAATTCGGACATATTATTCAAAACGAAGATAAATTTAAACGGAAAACGGTGTAAAAAAAAGGGATTGTCTTTCGAATAGTTTATGAATAACTAGTTAGTATGGAAGGAGAATGAACTTTTTAAAAAAGTTAACCAAAGAATCAGGAAGGACTTCTTGACAAGGAAAAATCAGAGAGGAGACTATCAAGAAACAAAGGGGTTAGAGAATTTCAGTCTAACGGGATCAGGTCCCGAGTTAGGTAATTGTAAAGGAGGAAGATATAAGTGACCTATTAGAGTGTTTGGATTACTAAGTAAATATTTTATTATTAAAGATTAATGTAGAGAAATCGGGTCTGGAGTGTATAGAGATTGACTTACAGATTAATCGTTAGAGAACGTGAAGAGGTCAGAGTCAAGTACTATTGATTTGAAAAGATCGACGACGACGACGACGACGACGACGATTCAGTGAAGTCAGTACAGACTGAGACACACTGGGGTATCTGCCTTCGGGTGGTCCGAGGGGGCAGGGACCCTAAGAGGTCCGTTCTTGTGACCTCACCCAACGGTAAAGGAAGAGGTTACGTACTTTCACTTTTCACTTTCCCTTCAGCGAGTCAGCATAGGCTGAGAAGTGCTGGGGTATCTGACGTCGGATGGTCCGAGGTGGCGGGTACCCTAAAAGGTCCGTTCTGATGACCTCACCCCACGGTAGCGGAAGAGGGTTTGAAAAGATCGACAAGTCGCGGTTTAGAAGTCAATAGGAATTGAGTGGTAAAAGAGTCTAAGACGTAGATTAGGTGTGAAGAATGGTGGACGTGGTAGCACCCAAGTTTGGTGACAGAGACTGGATCTTATATGGTCCTCGGAGGATTGATGTCACTATCACTAGGAAAAGTAGACTCCACCTAGTACCGTAAGAAGACGAAATTAGATAAGTTATCGAAGAGTTGAGGAAGTCATTTTCTTATTCGTAGGAATAGTACCAAAATTTCGAGATGAAATAGACCGAGGGGTGATGTAGAGTGTGGCGGAAAGAAGGGTGAGTGGTGGATTGAGTAAGGTGTGCTCGAAGTGACCTGAGACGATATGTTTCTTGTGTGTCTCGTTCGAGAATCTACTCCAGAATCCGTGAAAGACGACGGAGACAGACTTTACGAGAAGGAAGTCTATAGTGACAAGACCGAGACTCTGAATGAAGTCCAGAAAGGAGTTTACAGTTGAATAACGACTCCTGGAGGGACCGGTAGAATGTACTTTACAGTTGGGGACCTAGGGTGTAAGGGGTAGGGGGAATAGGATGACATAAAAAAGTCATAGTAAATACAGGTAGACAATATATAAATGAGTGATTAAACAAACGGAGGGAGGTGATCTTAGATTCGAGTGACTCTCGTCCCTGAAATGAGGAAACACTAGTGTCAGGAAGTACTCTTTTTGTCACGGGTCGTACGTCATACCTGAGTAAAAGGAAGACACATTTTACACCCAAACCTGATAAATTGGGAGTCTCTCGAGATCGTAAGACAGTACGACACAAAGAGGATACCCCACCAGCGTCCCGACAGGTGACCAACTCTACCTGTGTGTTAATAGATTGATGACTATACGGTGTGATGAAAAGGGGATTCAAACGTACATTGTCTCTAGACACTTTAAGGAGAGTGTGCTCGGTAGTGAAATCACGTCAAAGAGGGGTAATAATTCCTGTTTCCAGATCCAAAATGAATAGTCCGGTCTTCGTTAACGATTCCGGGTGCAAGTAGTGTCATCCAAAGGAATGGAGGTGACGTCACCCGCCGACCTTGTCCCTGACGGTCCTGACGACACCCGCACACACAAGTCCTTTTTCCGTTCTCCTCTTCATCGGTCTCGTGTTAGTCGTGATTTCCCCTGAAATCTCTCCCTGGTCCGACCTCGGCTGCACCCTCTTTCATACACGGCCAAGTGAAGTCTAGGAGCCGTTTCTCGTCTCTAAGACTGTTACATGGTGTCGTCTCTTTTTGTCTCAGTCACCATTAAAGAGTCGGTTTTTCTTTGTAAGTTAGTTTCGCCCAATCAAATACGTTCTCCGAGTTCTTTTCATTCACCAGTTTTTGGTAAGAGTCTATAATTATAGTACGGGTCATGGTCGCAACCGTGTCTTACTGGTACCTCTGATTTTGAATTAGGAGTCTTAATTTTTGTTTTTCAATTCGAAACCTATAAGTTTCATAAATCCAACCGAAGACACTTTTACAACATTTAAATGATGTTAAGTAGTTAATTGTTCGTTGTCTGTTATACAACACGAGTTACTGATTTTAAAGGATCTCTTTATATGTACGGTTATTTTTATTTCGTAAGAATTATCAAATTCAACAATCTAATGTAGATTTTATTATGGTTCAACAAATTGATTGAAAACAGACTCATGTGGTTTATTACAATAAAGTGATATATATTATTTAAAATGAAGATAAATTTAAAAGTAAAACGTCCAATAAAAAAAGGGGGGTTTTTTTTGTTAAATTGGTAGAATTACACAATTTATGATTTCTTCTGTCACTCTAGTAATCTGACTTGTCTGTCTACCATTTATACTTAAAGATAAAAAATTAGTATATATTATCTGTACAGTGTCTACTACTTTTTATTAACTGTCTGTGTGTCGTAAACACATCATCACCATATCGAAAGATATGTTTATGTTATAAATTGATGTTATAGAATAAAGGTTCTATCCTTTTTTTGAATTCATAGTGTATTCGTGGACAAAATTTTACTACAATCAAAGGACATAACAGTGACGATGGACAAACCTAAACTACTGTAAGATGAACATAAATTAATGTATATAAGTTTTCTTTAGAGGTGGAAGGATATATAATAGGGAGATCGACCGAAGTCGTATAAAGAGTCTACTCATGTTTTATACTTCTATATTATCCTACCATTTTAAAAAGTTATATAAAAATTTAATATTCGTTTTTATAATTAAAAAGTGAAATTTTTTCTTAAAGGTGAAAAGATTTCTTGAGATTTACTGTTGATTTAAATTTTTTAATCAAGGGATCATGTCAACTGTGAACTTGTTACGGTCAACAACTTTTAGACAGATATTGAAGTGTCGACAGTGAGGTTGAAGTATCAGTCGTGAGGTATAGACTCCAAGACGTAGACGTCCAAGTTCATTGACATGTAAGATATCGTGACATCGTGTATAAATAACTTTTTTTAGACACCACATTCACCTGGACACCAAAATTCCCAGTTGTCATGTATATTCGATCTCGATTAGTTTTGTGTGTTGTTCCAGTTGTCATGTATATACGATCTCAATTAGTCTTGTATGTGAAAAGAACAATTGGACTTATTGTAACGAATATCTTTTAAAACCTAATTTAGAATAGTGTATTCTACTCCGAATCGGTAGACTACTTATATATTAAGTTTTAATATTTTTTAGATACTTTTGGTTTAAAGTAAGAGAAACGAGAATTAATGGTGAGACGTTTGACCAATATGAGACCCCGACGTCAGCTTTTTCCTTACAAACTTTTTCCCTTCTCTAACTATTTGATGAAGGATCTAGGAGTTCCTCGCAAAAGGATTAGGTTTAAGTTTCAGTGATTTTGTCTATGTTACTAATTTTAATGGTCATATGATAACAAACCTCTGGTACTAAAAATTAGGGATACAAAAGAATTAACTACTTCAAAGAGCTAACACCAGTAAATGAAACATCCAAATTATACCTTTATTTGGTAAAAAAAATTTTTCACACAGTTAGAAAGGTTAAAATATGAAGTTTGTTCAGACTAAAGGGTTCCAGACCATCTTAGTAGTCAAGTTAGTTACTCGTAGGCGATTGTGCCTTCCCGTTGTTGGGTTTCCTTCGGGTGACTGTTTCAGACGGATGAACTCATCCGACACGACAGAAGTGTATTGGTGACGGGAAGTCCCCTTCCTTTAGACTTCACGTAGGGGAGACGAGACAATGTCGTTTCCGACAAGCTCTGTCTAGTGACTTTCCCTTACTTGAGATCCCGTGAGGAAAGGGACCAAGGGATTAAACGACTAGTTAAGTGAGTTATGAAGAAGCAATTTATTCGGACTCGTAGAGAACCCTTTCGATGGGACCTCACCTTCAGAAGAAGGTAAGGGGTCGAAGTTTTAGGAATGGATTCATAATAAGGATATAACCAGTTGTATCTTTATTTTAAGGGTATGATTTTCTGAGTACGGACCTAGACGTTCCCGTCTAGACTCCAGGACTCGACTGTCCGGTTCCCGTCTTTATGTTATGGGAGAGATCAGTTTTCTCCTCTATAAAGGGAAAGGTAAACAAAGAGTGTAGGTGACCCCGAAACTGTGAATGAAATTTATGTGAAAACGAACGTTCCGTCCCTTTTTTCAGAAGTAACAATCGGGCCCAAGGGTTCATGGATTCTTAGAGATTTTCTGTAGATTGAGTCAAAAGTCTTAATCTTTGGGGTATATGGAGACGGTCCCTGGTGACAAAACTGGAACTTAAGTGCTTCGGTCGGGTCGGGAGAAGGACTGTCAGTAGAGGTTTCGTCTCAGAAATAGGTTCGTTTACTTCCACACAATCAACCGTAATCGAGAAAAGGACTGTGGACGGTCAAAGGTGAGTCTCTGGGGTCGGAGGAATGACCTAGGCGTCCGTACCACGAGGGTCAGAGAGAGAGGAGGCAAAGTAGTAAAAGGACCGATGAGTTCGAAAACGGGAGAGGGTGAACCTTAGAACCGTCCTTCAAGAGAGTGTGTTCTCCATACGTCCGTATTCGGTTTCCTTTGAATGTTTCCGAAAGGTTTAAATTCTCTTTTTTAATTTCATGAAAAGAAGTTTTAATACTAAAAGTCGTTGTGGGGGGGGAATTTTTTAGGATTCTCGTGTTTTCCGTCGTCACTCCGTCTCACTCCTCAGGGTCTGGGGCTTACTTAGTCGACAGGAGGCAGACGGACTGTAGTAAGTGTGAGTCGGGCCTTGTTTAGTCTCAGGGTCCCTCGTGGAGCAAGGAGGAGTCACTGTTCGCAGTTTAGGGGAGGGGGTGTGTAGTCAGTGTTGGAGGTCGGGACTTCGGACCGTTGTCACTCCTGAGACCGTCTCTGACGTGTATGGTTGAACTTTTGAGTGTGACACTGTCTTTATGATAATTGAGTCCTCCGCACCCAATCCGACCTTGTCGACGACGTCACCGATCGCCTGACCTTGTTTCGTGTAATTCCTAGGGTTTAGTCATTTATTACTCGATTCTTATACACCGGTAAAGACGTTGCAATAAGTAAGAGTTCGGGTCTGGAGTACCTCCTGCTGTCTAAACATTACAATCCCGAGTCTTTGGTTAAATGCATTTGAGACATGCAGAAGTCTGTTTTAGGTCGTAGTAAACTTTAAGTTGACCATAATGAGAGGTCAGTGAATTTATTGGCAGACCATTCTTATCGGTATTCAGTTTAATTCTCTTCATTCGGATCTTTGATGAAGCAAATTAAAGTAGGTATTTAATAATTACTTTATTAAAGATACCGTCTATGATATACTCCATTCGACGTCTTCTTGATATTTCTTCCCATTCAGTGACTTGTAAAGGGGTGGATATCTTACTTTTATCCATTCCACGAATTATCCACCCGACATCCCTTCTAATAATATGCATTTTGTCTTTTCACGAATCGTGTCTCCTTCACGATATCTTAATAATCGATAATAGTATCCAGAACGGGGGGGTTCTCCCGTTCGAGAGTTAGACTTCCCCTTCTATTCACGTTTGTGTATCCTTTGGTAGACTGTTTTCGTTTATTTAATAACTCGATTTGTGACTGTCGATTCCTCACTTTTAATTCGTTTTAGAACCAGGGGACGAAGTCTCGTGGACGGTTGAGCCTACTCTAGGAGAGTAAGTATACCTACTGTTTCATACAGTTCGACAAGAAGATCCTATTGTAGGTTTTCTAATTAAGTGTGAGGTTGGTCGCGAAAAAGTTGACGTCCAGTGTTGAGAAATCACTCAGTACTCTAGTTAAATCTTTCAGCCCTGGTTATAAAAGAATTTTCCCTTTGTCTTAAAAGTCTTTTCTTTTATAGTCTCACGAAGTGTGTTTCACTCCCCTTCTTAATAAATCACTTTAAACACAAACATTGTGGACAATGACTTTATACATAATAAATATTCACGTTTGTGCACAGTACCCAATGTCACATTTTAGATAATAACTCCCAGTATCAGATATTTTTTAAACTTTCGGTGACGAGATTAATGGGTTGGTTTGAATGGGGTGGACCGTCGATGTCTGTGAGTGACAGGGAGAGGTACATGGTCGGGTTAGTAAACAGAGAGTGTCAAGGAAGGGTCTTAGGGGACAAGAGATATTGTTTTTACCTTTGAGAGAGTCTTTAGATGGTGGAGAGTTGTTCATAACTCAGGGTGAACCCTTTCAGAACACTACTATAGTCCCAGTCAGTGTCTTGGGGTGTGAGGGTGTTGATCGTTTGATCGGAGACAGATAGAGGTGGGGTTCGACTCCGGTATGTCAATTCCACTCCAAGATTCAAGGATGAGTTATAAGAGGTAAGAAATTATGGGTTGGGGTCCGATGAATTATTGTTGTTATTATTATTACCTTATTATCGTACGTATAGTATCTCGACACTACTCCTGATGAACCACTAAAATACATCTCACGAATCTCATCTTAGATCATTAATGAATGTTAACAACCAACGAAATACAATAATGTTTCAGTGACGTCTACCACTGACGTCGGTAATTTAATTTTCTGCGAATGAGGAACCTTCTTTTCAATACTGGTTGGATCTATCGTATAACTTTTCGTCTCTGTAATGAAACGGTTGTTTCCAGACAGATCAGTTCCGATACCAAAAAGGACACCAGTACATACCTACACTCTCAACCTGACACTTCTTCCGACTCACGGCTTCTTGACTACGAAAACTTGCCACCACAACTTCTGAGAACTCTCAGGGAACCTGACGTTCCTCTAGGTTGGTCAGGTAAGACTTCCTCTAGTGGGGACCCTAAAGAAACCTTCCTTACTACGACTTCGACTTTGAGGTCATGAAACCGGTGGAGTACGCTTCTCAACTGAGTAACCTTTTCTGAAACTACGACCCTCCCTAATCCCCGTCCTCCTCTTCCCCTGCTGTCTCCTACTCTACCGACCTACCGTAGTGACTGAGCTACCTACACTTAGACTCAATTGAGGCCCTCAACCACTACCTGTGCCTCCGGACCGCACGACGCTAAGTACCCCAGCGTTTCTCAGCCTGTGCTGACTCGCTGACTTGACTTGACTTGTAGTAAAAAGTAGATTCTTTACGTTCAATTTTAGTGTTACTCTATAATTATGGGTTAGGGAATCTAACCAGAATTTTAAATTTCAGAATGACATTGTTCATTCTCAATCATATCTGAGAAGAGAACACAACGACCTTCTCACATAAACGATACTGGTCACACAAGAGAGTCGTTTTGAAATAATCGGAAATGGGACGAAGTAAGACATGAGGTTCCGGTTTAAAGGGACAATAAGGTCCACAAAGAACTGAAGGATGAAAACGTAAGGTCAGGGGACATTACTTTTCCTGTAGAAAAACCCCACAATCAAGATCTTCCAGAACATCTAGAAGTATCTTGGCAAGTTGAAGTCGAAGAAGTCGTAATGACCAGCCCCGTATCTAAACCTAATGGTACTATAACTTACCAAACGGAACCTTAGCTTAGACGGAACGTTACGACTCCTGTACCCAAACCAGGAACCAAACCCTTGATTCTAGAGAGTACAACACCTCGTTGATTAAATCCTGAAACGTTGATGACTCGGGGGCGCGGTGTTCTTTTCTAAAGTGTACTACGTTCCTTTTAGGACACATGGCGTTAAATTCTGGGTTACGTCGGTTTTACATCGGTTTATTTATAAAATTTTTTAAAATTTATGTATAGAATCAGTTTTCTTAAAAGTATATCGTCTAAACTACTTTCATCGTAACGTTATTTTATGTTCCTTTAATTTCGTTCTTCCACCTTTTTCAACCGTATTACATAAGAAAAAGACAACGTATTCTTTAATAGTGTTTGTATCGGTGAATTCTGTTGTGTATAAATGATGAAGTTAAAGAAACTCAGATCTTAAGTTCGTGTCGAATAGGTCCAAGAGACGAATCCCAGAGTGTTACGGATTCGTCTCCTGGACTATTCGACACAGTGGGGTGTAAGAATATGTCACCGAATCGATTCCTTCTTAGGTGAAGATTCAAGTTAGTCCATCAATCGGTTTAAATAAAGGAACACCGGTGATCTGACTCCGGACTCGACGAATGACCTATAGTTGACTTTTGGTTGGAGTCGAGGATCTTCGATGGTAGTAAGACACGGTAAAAGGGTTGTACCAACGGATGAAGTTCTTCGGTCTTTCTGTCAAAGATACCACTCAGATGATTGAATCTGTTTCAGAATATATGGTATTATATCAGTGTACTTACTGTAGAATAGTGAATATGAGAAAGTAACCAATCTTCGTTCAAAGTCCATGACGGTATGAGTTTCCCTTATCCTAATGCGTTTTTATAATTATCCTCCTCCTCTGATACCCCCGGTGGAATCTCAAACAAGTGGTACGTACTGATACTTCGTCTAAGTGGTTGTTTAAAGGTATCTGATGAAATAATCCTGGTGATGTCTAGTTTCAATAAGACTTACATGACGATAAAAACCAAAAGAAATATAAGGTCGTGACTTTTGTAATTTCCTCTAGAATTTTGTACAAGCTACCGACGGATCGATAACAAAATTCCCTACCACTTTAACGTTGTATTCACTATCGTTAAATATTCCACTATAATTTTATAACACATTATAGAAGACACTGTTCTTATTAAATAGTACTCTGAGGTAATGTTTCAAACTGTACACTTCGAGTACCAAGTAAAGATTTAGGTACATGACGAAATACTTAAAAAAAATTTGGTTAAGGTTAAAAATGATGACATCGTCTTGTTTATGGGAGATTAAATTCTTTTTTTTTTTTTTAGATTCCTTAAGGGACCACCAGGTCACCGATTTTGAGACTCGAGGGTTATTCCCCCGGACCCAAACTAGGGACCAGTCTCTTGATCTGGGATGTACGACGTTGATTCTCAAAAGTACGGTGTTGATTTTTATGACGTAAGTTGTTTTTTTTTTAGTTTCCAGGATGTACGATGTTTGATTCTGGACCACGTCGGTTTATTTTTTTACGAAAAATTAGACTTTTGTTTTACTGAGTTCTTTCAAAAACTTCGACCATAATAGTTTTATTGTGTTAAAAGTTATATAAATTGAATCATATAAGTGTTATATGATATCGTTCGCAGAAAATAATAAGTGTTATTTTTTTCGGACGAGGAACCTTCTTTTCGAAACGACTGTTTCCAGGTATGTCAGTTAGTTTTGATACGATAAAGGTCATCAGTACATACCTACACCGTCAACCTGGTATTTCTTTCGATTCACGGTTTTTTAACTACGAAGACTTGACACCACAACCTCTTCTGAGAACTCTCAGGAACCTTCGTTCCACTAGTCAGTTAGGACTCCCTTTAGTTAGGACTTATAAGTGACCTTCCTGACTACGACTTCGACTTCGAGGTTATGAAACCGGTGGACTACCCTTCTTGACTGAGTAACCTTTTCTGGGACTATGACGCCTTCTAACTTCCACCCTCTTCCCCTGCTGTCTCCTACTTTACCAACCCACCGTAGACTGAACTACCTTACTCAAACTCGTTCGAGGTCCTCAACCACTGCTTGTCTCTTCGGACCGCACGACGTCAGGTACCCCAGGGTTTCTCATCCTGTACTGACTCGTTGACTTACCTTGACTGTAAGTGTTATAGTTAGGTTATGTATTAGTTGTATTTTATTTTTGTGTGAAATGTAAGAAAAAAGCGTCAGGATAACATTTTCTTGTTGTATCGGGAACTTCTGTCCTGTTTTACAAATCTTGACTAATCCAGTTTCTACCGTCTTCAAGTCGCAGGTGATCTGGAACTCGAAATAATATGTGAGTAGTATTATGTAATTGTATACGATTTACTGTGTGGACGGTCGTTGTACCGGCAAAGTTCCGGTTGTTATTTTTCCGGTTTTTCACCCGTCCCGGGTTAAGGACATTTAGAGACGGGGAAGAAGTTTTACCACCTTTATTAGGAGGGTGAGCAATCGGATACTTTGATGGGTCGGGCATTTTTGATTGAGACGGTACAAAGTCCCGGAGAACGGAAGACTCTGCCGGGTGTGAGACACACCTTAGACAAAGAGGGTACCGGTGAGAGTAAAAGATTCTGTTGGGGTACTGGATCGTGGTCGAGAATGGAAATCTCTACCTGATGTAAAACAGATACTTTACGTATATGAGAGATTCATTTAGATGAAGAATGGATAGTAACACAGAGAGTGACTTAAGAAAAGTGCTACTCTGTATTTATTGGACTTGAAGTACTTCAGAACTATAAACCATACAACTTCAGAACTATAAACCATACACTCATACACTAGAGTTAATCTTCTGTCACCCAAGTTCAGGGTCAGATCCAAGACCGACCTAGACTCAGGACCGGTGTGTTGGTTCAGGGTTAAACTCAACGTGTCAAAGTATCTATAAAGAGTTTTAAGTAGTTCGTTTTGAAAAACCCCTGTGGGTTTGTCGAATGAACACACTCAATATTGATAGTTATTATTGACATGATGTTTACCTTTGACGTTCCAAAACATACACACACACACAAATCGAATTTGTTGTCTGTAAATGAAGAGTATCAGACCTCCGACACTTCAGGTTCTAATTCAACGATCGTCTAAACTTCTTAGATTACGTCCCCTGTACTCAAACTAGGGACTAAGTCCTTCTAAGATGTAAGGTGTCTCATTGATTCGGACACACGGCGTTGATACCTTCGGGTGAGTGGGATTTCAGACACGAGACGTTGTTCTTCGGTGACGTTACTCTTCGGTCGGGTGTGTCGTCGATTCTGGACCTCGTCGGTTTTATTTGTTTGTTTTGTTTTCCTACGATCGTCTAGACAAACGAACATCCCGAGTGAAGGACTCAATATTGGTCGTCAGTGGAAGAGTGGCACTCGAGTACCCTCTCTCGTTCTCTTCCCTTTCTTCCTCCCCCGACCGTCACCTTCACCTCTCGGCGTTCATGAGAGACGAGAGTGGGAGAAGAATATTCCTGTGGGAGTCCTGAAGTAGATTTAGATTAATGGAGTCTGCGAAATTATTGCACAATACATGACTAAGTAAACTTCTATCGTTACTATTTGTGTAATGTACAATCATAGTAAAATCATAATGATATTTTAATTTAGACTAAACTGTTGGGGGATTCTTGATAGGAGTTCATTTCACACTTATGCAAGGTCTTATACTTCGTCTTGTTTTGACCCTTTCACTACAAACAAACGACACCGAATATTTATGGTATAATACTTAGACTTTTTGATACTTGACCAATTTTAAAATCGTTTCAAACGGGTTAGAACTACCCGGTCAAAGGGACCGAATGACAAATAACGAAAGTGGATGGAATAATTTCAAATAAGAAAAGAGGACACATTACACGGGTCTATCGTTTATAAAATATAGTATTATTTTATTGAAGGAAATGAAATACAACTGAATAATACAGGAATTAATAAACTCTTTTGTTTGTTTTATTCCAAGGAGTACCTTTTGGACTCCAATAAGTTTTGACACAATGGAAAATAAATCAAATAAACCGTAAAATGATAACTACTCAAAGTACCTTTTTGGACAGTTTAGTCTTTTCTACGAGTCGGAAGGGATCAAATTTAAATATGTCGATTTTACGATACTTATATTTATAAGGTCTTTGACATATTAATACCCTTCAAAGATCTCTAAACAGTTACGGGAAAATAGGGTATTGGACCTCAGCCTTTACCGTTGGGAGAGTCATAAGAACGGACCTTTTGGGGTACCTGTCTCTTCGAACTACCCAATGTCAGGTACCCCAGTGTTTCTCAGTCTGTGTTGACTCACTGACTCGTACGTAAATAGGGTATTACATAAGGACAAATACTCAGGAGTATCACAAAACGATCTAAAATCCTTTATTATCAAATCAAAAACGTCAGAATTAAAGTCAATAGTGTATTTTACGAATGAACGATTTCGGAATGAAAATTTTAGATTTAGATCGAAGAAGATCCGGTTACCTTAAAATATTTACATATGGTTATTGACAGATGGTAAATAATATCAGAATGATTTAGAAAAATGAACTATAGACATCGAATCAGGACCGTACAAGAGACAGTTTTCTAATAATGTATAATATATAGTTATTAAAAAGGAGACATTTTCGATACAAGTAAGTATAAAATATTTAGTCTACATTATAGGTGACAGAAGAAACTTTTTTGATGAGGGTCTCTGTAAAACGATTTAAAAAAAACTCAACTAAAATACTAAGAATAAAACATACGATCTCTTTGTTGAATTAAGGGAACAATCAACCTAACAAGAACAATATTTGAGAGTAGTGTGGTAAGTGTAAATTTTTTGACAGTTGCGTCCTATGTCGTACGAACCCCGACCATGTACCCCTACTGGGTCTCTCTACAATACCCCTCCCTCCACCCTCCCCCCAAGTACAAACCCTTGCGTACATTCTTAATTTCTAAAATTTTAATTTTTTATTTATTTTAATTTAAATTTTTATTTAATTTTTTATTTTTTGACAGTTATTATTTGACTGGTGTCGACAGTAACTGGTTCTCTAAAAAAAAAAAGATTCACTACGATCTCAAGTTCCGAAATGTTAGTTGATGTTCGGTTTCAGACACAAAAGTTGTTTATTAACAAAGTCTCAAGGAACCTTTTTCTGACATCATCCATAAAGTTTGATAGCTGTGAAGTTTCTTCTCTGAGAAACCCATGTCCAAAGACTACGGTAGTGAACACCTTTTAAAAGTCTGGTGACGTCACCTGACTCAGTCTTAAAGACATTGAGTTCTTCGTCTGATGATTAGATTCTAGATCACTTTACTTTTAATTAATGTGATTCCGACTTACTTGATTACTCCCTACTGGCGTCAAACAAACCTTATAACAGAATTCCATATAAAAGACCCATATATTCCTTCGGATGAGAAAGAAGAATTAGATAGATTTAAGAATTATTAAACGAAAACATTTTCCTTTGTAAAGACTTAACATAGACTAAGAGTGACTAAGGTTACTCTAAACTCTTTCAGAATGATTTAAATGAATGACTTAAGGGAATTTTGTATGAACATTTTTTACCAATACGTTGATTCTCAAATAGATTTTACAGTATAAACTCTTACTATGAATAAATTAGTCCATTTTGTCCGGTGAAAATTTCCTGGTACCAACTTAAAAACCTGAGTTATGTATTTTTTACGATAGTCCTTTTGCCCGGACCAAAATGTCCCAGGTCGTCCAGTAAAGGACCGTCTGGGTTCTGGGAATTCTGTAAAAATTCCTGGAACTTTTTTTCTTAGGTGGGTTTAAGTATCCATAATGTCTACTTTAGACCACTTCTTAAAGAACTCAAACCGAGAGATCGGAGCTTTATGTTTATTGTCGCCGAAATTTTTCAAGTTAGACTCTAAGAAATATTTTAAGGGTCGTTTCGTTTAAATTCTTCCGGTTTGTACTTTAATTGGAATAACGATAGGGACACATTTTTTGATCCGGTATAAATTACTCTTATTGGAACAAAATACTAGTCCTTATCATATACTCTGACCAAATTAGTTCTCACTCTCTTTCTGTCACTCTTTTGAACCACATTCATTTCTTTTTTTTCGTCATTATTAGAAGTCTAACTTTTGATACGTAACAAATCTCTAATTTAATAAACTAAGATCGGAAAATAACGGAAACACGGTAAAATGTTGAGAGATTTAATGTCTATTGACTGTCGTTATGTTTTATCGAGGAAAGATATCTTTACGTTTAGTCGAGACGTATCATATCCAAGTTGACTGAAGGGAAGAGGGGTGTCTTCATAGGTCCAAACATTGGTGAATATTTAAATAAAGTTATAAAGAAATGATGTATGTTTAAACAGGAAAAAAGTGAAGAGAAGACTTCACCGGTAACGTACACGGACCATGAGTAATAATTATTATTATTATAATTTAATTTATGATTATTTTATAAATTGTGGAATTCTTTTGTTATCAAAGTGGGAAAAAACATTAAACAATAATACTTTGATATAAAGAGTTCTATCTTCCTATCTTGTATAGAATAAAATGTCAAATAAGTCAAGTCAGCGAGTCAGCACACGCTGAGAAACGTTGGGGTACTTAGCGTCGTGCGGTCCGGAGGGACAGGTAGTGGTTGAAGGCCTCAAGTGAGTTTGAGTACAGGTAGCTCAACCACTACGGTAGGTCGGTGGAGTAGGAGACAGCAGGGGAAGAGGAGGACGGGGGTTAGGGAGGGTCGTAGTGTTATCGAAATGAATTTTGAGAAAATGTAAAGATAGAGGTAAATATAAGAACAGGATCCAGTGTATTTACACTAGAACTGGATTACCTCGAATGGTAGACGATGCTAGACTTAACACAGGGGGTGGGTTTTAAGGATAAAACTTCGAGATTAAGGGGTTACTGACTGACATAAACCTCTGTCCTAGAAGTCCTCCATTAATGTCAATTTACTCAAGTATTCTCACCCCCCCGGGATTAGGTTATCCGGACCTCTGGAATATTCTTCTCCTCCTCGAGCTAGGAACTAGAAAGGGAAAGAGATGTGAGGGGTGGGAATATGTGTATGTGTGTATCTCCTTTCCAGTATACTCATATGTCACTCTTGTCATTCTTTTACCGGAAAATAGACGGTCGGTCCTTCTGTCAAGAGAAATCTTTGGTTGGTCCGGCCGTGACACTAGGAGGACCTGTAGATCGGAGTTCTTGATACTCTTTTATTTAAAGACAACAAATTCGGGAGTCGGATACCATAAAACAATACCGTTGGGTTGGTCTGATTATCTGTTAGGTAACTCTCTACTTTCTGTTTATTAAGAAGTAGATGTTAAAGATACTCTTGATACTTCCTTTTCATCTCCCAAACTAGTTTCATGTAGTACCTTTTGGGTTGAACCGGATCCCTGTCGTTCCATATCCACTCTAGTCTTTTCGGAAAGTATTCCTTCACTCTACATTCGACTCTGATTCATCCTCCATATCTACTTCTTTTCTAGTAAGGTCCATGTCTCTTGTGTGACACGTTTTATATCTCTGTTTTTATCCTTGGTCTAACATGTCTGTCAAAGTTCCCGGTACAGCTCTCAAAGTCTACACTAGGATTCTGATAATGAGAATTCTCATTATGTTTATGTGTGATTTACTTAAATTTATTTGTAGTTTATTAGTTTAGACATGAAATTTTTGGAAGAAGACCGATAAAATACTACCCACGCACATGACCTCCCATTTGTTACGATCTGTTTCTGATCAATCTTCGATATCCTCATCGTCTCGGTTATCTAATGTTGTCGAACCTGATATATCCGTGTGTTCGCGAACATCTTTACTCTTCCTTAACCGCGATAAATCTCCATATCATGTTATATTTCCTCGACCTTACTCCGTCTCTTCCCATTGTTCCTATTACTTCAAAAGCTAGAACTCCTTCATCATGGCAAATCATTCGATCTTTTATTCTCTCCTCATCCAAAGACTCTTTCTGTTACTAGAGCCAAAATATTTACGATTACGACTCGACTGAAACTCTATAAGTTTATGTAATATCATCAACGTTCCAGTTCTCTATATTTACACGTTTACTAGTCTTATTATTGATGAAAGTTGCATTCTCATTGTATGTCCAAGAGTGTTGAAAAGGTAAAAGTCCAGAACACAGATATGTGAATACCGAGTGACTGTTTGGTACAAGTAAAAAATTGTTGTTTTATCGAGGACGACCCTTTAGTCATCATGGATAACACGGTAAGGAAGGTTAGAGACAGTTAGGGATGGAAGGGCGGGACCCTCCATCTCTTGGATACATTCTGGTAAAAGAGATATTCGGGTTTAAAATTTTTATCTGATAATTTATATTGTGTTTCGATAGTGAGACCGGAAGTTTCAATAATGTCCATAGTTTTAAAGGACTGAACGTTTCAGGTGTCTCTTTGATTTCGGAATGTAGTCCATGATAACTGTGTGTGTTTCCTAAATGTTACACATCGTCCACCATGGAGAAAAATCGTGTAAGAGGACTTCGTAAGTAGATCTGTTTATGGTAGTTCAACGTAGTCTCACCCTTTCATGTACTATGACAAAGTGTACAGTCAAAGTGTCTCGATTTCAAACTATGTAGGTTAGGAACTCGGGGTCCTTCAGAAGGGACGGGTGACTGATGGTAACGTCTGTGGACCGTAAATGAGAACTATCGAATACCACTTGTTAAAGCCTAAGCCCTAGACGCTTCTTCTTCTAAATCGAAGCCCTGGTCCCTGGTCCGAACTAGTGAGTTCTCGGAAACACATAGTCTCAAAATAATTTCGTATTTTTCCCTGTTTCTTTCGGAGACTGTTTCTGTAGTCTTCCCCCTATCTCTCACGCGGGGGGAGTGATCAGAATCGTTCTCTCGATATATGAAAAAGTTAACCAATAATGTCATTTAGTTTTCTTACAGAGTTCCAACATTTCCAGAATGGTCTGGGTGAGGGTGTTATGTGTAAAAATTCTATTGTCCTAATCTTGATTGTTATCTTTTCCTTTCTATATGAGTAAACTTACGTCTCAAGGTTTCTTATCGTTCCAAGAAGGAAAAGAGGAAACGGAGAGTGAAGAGAAGAAAAGAGTCGATAAACATTCCGGAAGAGTCTGTTGGTAAAACGGAAAAACGTAAAGAAAAAGAACCCCTACCAGGGATGAACTACCAGTGAAAAGAACTAGTGACGAAGGACCTGTTACAGAGTTTGGAGAAAGGTATCAAGAAGTCCGTGAGCCAGACAGTCTAGATTAGAGAACTTAGATAAACAGTGAAAGTTTTCAATGTTTCTTGTTGTTCCTAATTTTTGTTTAGAAGGAGTCACAGTTATGTTTCTTTATCTCTTTTTCTTGTCTTACCCTTTCTGATCTCTAGAGAAGTTCTTTTAATCTCTATCGTTTCCTTGTAAAGTAAACACCCGTTTCCACCCGTGTTATTTCCTGTCTTTACCATACCTGGATTGTCTTCGTCTTCTATAATTCTTCAACGTTCTTATGTGTCTTCTTGATTGGTTTTCTCTAGAGGTACTAGGTCTATTGGTGCTACCACACTAGTGAGAGGATCTCGATCTATAGGACTTTACGTTTCACTTCACCCGGAATCCTTCACAGTGATACTTGTTTCGATCGCCTCCACTACCTCAAGGTCCACTCAATAAAGTTTAGGATTTTCTACTACGATACTTTCACGACGTGAGTTATACGGTCGTTTAAACCTTTTGCGTCGTCACCGGTGTCCTGACCTTTTCCAGTCAAAAGTAAGGTCAGGGTTTCTTTTCGTTACGGTTTCTTACAAGTTTAGTGGTGTGTTAACGTGAGTAGAGTGTGCGATCGTTTCATTGCGAGTTTTAAGAGGCTCGTTCTGAAGTTATCATGTACTTGCCACTTGAAGGTCTACAAGTTCGACCTAAATCTTTTCCGTCTCCTTGGTCTCTAGTTTAACGGTTTTAGAAAGTCTAGTATCTTTTTCGTTCTCTTAAGGTCTTTTTGTAGATGAAGACGAAATAACTAATACGGTTTCGGAAACTGACATATCTCGTGTTGTTTGACACCCTTTAAGAATTTCTCTATCCTTATGGTCTGGTGGAATGGACAGAGGACTCTTTGGACGTACGTCCAGTTCTTCATTGTCAATCTTGGTCTGTACCTTGTTGTGTGACCAAGGTTTAACCCTTATAACAATGGGACGAATAAATTGAACATACGTCTCATGTACTACTCCTTGCGACCCGACCTACTTCGTGTTCGTCCTTAGTTCTAACGACTTTCTTTATAGTTGTTGAAGTCTATACGTCTACTGTGGTGGGAATACCGTCTTTCGCTTCTTGATTTCTCGGAGAACTACTCTCAGTTTCTCCTCTCACTTTTTGACCGAATTTCGAGTAGTAAGTCTTTTGATTCTAGTACCGTAGACCAGGGAAGTGAAGTACCTTTTATCTACCCCTTTGTCACCTTTGTCACTCTCTGAAATATAAACCCCCGAGGTTTTAGTGACGTCTACCACTGACATCGGTACTTTAATTCTTTTCGATACTGTTTGGATCTTCTGTAATGAAACGGTTGTTTCCAGGTAGATCAGTTCCGATACCAAAAAGATCATCAGTACATACCTACACTCTCCACCTGATAGTTCTTTCGACTCTCGACTTCTTGACTAGGAAAACTTGACACCACAACCTCTTCTGAGAACTCTCAGGGAACCTAACGTTCCTCTAGGTTGGTCAGGTAGGATTTCCTTTAGTCGGGACTTATAAGTAACCTTACTGACTACGACTTCGAATTTGAGGTTATGAAACCGGTGGACTACTCTTCTTGACTGAGTGACCTTTTCTGGGACTACGATCCTTTCTATCTTCCGTCCTCCTCTTCCCCTACTGTCTCCTACTCTACCAACCTACCGTAGTGGTTGAACTACGTGTACTCAAACTCGTTCGAGACCCTCAACCACTACCTGTCCCTTCGGACCACAAATCGTCAGGTACCCCAGGGTTTCTCAACCTGTGCTGACTCGCTGACTTAACTTGACTTAACTTGTCTGAAATTCCCTTTTGTATAGGAACTCATTCTACTCAACAAAACAACGCGTTAGTAGTCGAGACTCGAATTTCTTTTTTGTAAACAGGAAAAGAGGAGGAACTCTTGAAGTCTTGGGATAGAGAAGGAGTTCTTGGGGTCTGGAAAGAGGAGGAGCCCCTGGTGTCTGAAGAATAGTTGGATGGATTCTTAACTGAGAGGGTGAAAGTAGGTTATAGACTACAGGATCAGGTGACTAGTTTACTCATTCGGTTGTGACGTTTCCATTGATAGGAGTTCCTGAGTTCAAATTATTTCCGATCGTTCTCGTTGTGTGTGTGATACTGTCCACGACATCGATGGAAAAGTGAGGATTCACTATTCAAACAAGAATAGAGATGACTGACGAGTGTCGGAGTTTCTTTATTTTTGTAAAATTCTTTATATTCCTGTTAATGGAACTCAATATTATACATATTCTTTTCGAATTGAAAGACCCATTGATGACTGTGACTCGAGGATTCTTATCCCGGATCTATAACCACGACTAAGTGTTTGGTTTTTTTTTTTTAGGATAAACTATCCTTGACGATTCTCCCCCAAGACGGTGTCTGGGTCCGTTCCCTTCAGTAAGTCTCGACAAAGGTGACTCTTTTTTCGTTTTGTGTTATAAGGATGCCGAACCCATTTATTTATATTTATCGAAATCTTGAAGTAAAAGAAAGTTAGTAAAAGGGTGTCTATACATGTGATAGTTGTTTCGATAGTCGAGGAGATCCAGACTATGAGATCTGATCTAAAAAAGTCACGTTATTTTTTTTTTTTTGTATTATGGGGTTACCCAAATTTACACTTTATCAAAAGATTTTTACTTTTGTTAAAATGAAGTCCTTCGGTGTAGATTTTATTTACTATATTCGGTCCGGTTTTCTTGAAAGTATTGGTTGAACAGGCTTCTTTCAGACATAGTAACGTCCGGACCTACAAGAGTAAGGGGTAGAACCCTAAATCGACGAAAGAAGGATAACACTAGTTTTGGTTGGTACTTAGCGGACACTGAAACGATTCCGTGGGATAACGAGTAACTTGAACCAAATCCTAGAATGATTAAACAAAAAGACTTCTTAAACGACAAAAATTGTCCATTAATATCGGACGATTATTATTTTTGTCATTATTTGTCGATGGTGAAAAAGTTTCATATGATTAATTTGTCCGTGACGTCATTTGTGAAGTTGTTATTGTTTGTCAACTCACGATTTAACTTCCAAGATACGGTATGTAAAATATACGTATTAGAAAATGTTTATTTTACTCCATAAACTCCGGCGACCCCTGTTTGACAGTTGTGGGACAGATTCCGATTATGAAGGTGTACATGAATCTACCGGAGGTAATAACGAATTAATTCTTATAAGGTCGTCAACAAGAGAGGTGAGGACGTACTTGTAGAGGAACTAATGACCTATTAAAGTTACTGTATGTTTGTTCTATATAGAGGATAAATATGAAACTTTTCTCTCTTTTTATGAGTTGAGGTAATGGAAAGGTCAAGTCGAGTCAAGTCAAGTCAAGTCAGTGAGTCAGTACAGGCTGAGAAACGCTGCGGTACTTAGCGTCGTGTGGTCCGGAGGGACAGGTAGTGGTTGAGGGCCTCAAGTGAGTCTGAGTGCAGGTAGCTCAGGCACTACGGTAGGTCGGTGGAGTAGGAGACGACAGGGGAAAAGGTGACGGGGGTTAGGGAGGGTCGTAGTCTCAGAAAAGGTTACTCAGTTGAGAAGTGTACTCCACCGGTTTCATGACCTCAAAATCGAAATCGTAGTAAGGAAGGTTTCTTGTAGGTACTGACTAGCGGAAGTCTTACCTGACCAACCTAGAGGAACGTCAGGTTCCCTGAGAGTTCTCAGAGGAGGTTGTGGTGTAAAGTTTTCGTAGTTAAGAAGTCGTGAGTCGAAAGAAGTGTCAGGTTGAGAGTGTAGGTATGTACTGGTGACCTTTTTGGTATTGGAACTGATCTGCCTGGAAACAACCGTTTCATTACAGAGACGAAAAGTTATACGATAGAACCAGTATTGAAAAGAAGGTTCGTCATTTACAGAAAATTAAAGTACCGACGTCAGTGGTAGACGTCACTAAAACCTCGGGTTTTTTTATTTCAGACTATGACAAAGGTGACAAAGGGGTAGATAAAGGGTACTTCACTACCCTGGCCTACGGTACTAGAAGTAAAAGACTTACAACTCGAAATCGGCTGAAAAAGTGAGAGGAGAAAGTGAAAGTAGTTCTCCGAAAAATCAAGGAGAAGCGAAAGACGGTATTCCCACCACAGTAGACGTATAGACTCCAATAACTATAAAGAGGATCGTTAGAACTAAGGTCGAACACGAAGAAGGTCGGGTCGCAAAGAGTACTACATGAGACGTATATTCAATTTACTCGTCCCACTGTTATATGTCGGAACTGCATGAGGAAAAGGATAAACCTTGGTCAGACAACGAGGTACAGGTCAAGATTGACAACGAAGGACTGGACGTATATCCAAAGAGTTCTCCGTCCAGTCCACGAGACCATACGGGTAGAGAAAGTCTTAAAAGGTGTCAAATAACACTAGGTGTGTCAGTTTTCGAAGTCGTATCAGTTATTTCGTCTTCATCCACAAAAAGACCATGAGAGAACGAAAAAGGTACTAGGTAGCCTACAACCGTTAAACTAGAGACCAAGGAGACGGAAAAGATTTTGGTCGAACTTGTAGTCCCTCAAGTGCCAAGTGTACAACGACTTCGGACCGAACCTCTTAAAACTCGTAATGAAATGATCGTACACTCTACTCACGTTAACACGTCATCAAACTCGTAAGAAACCGTAACGGAAAGAAACCCTAACCTTACTTTTGACTGGAAAAGGTCAGGACACCGGTGACGACTCAAAAGGTTTAAACGACTGTATGACTCACGTCGTGAAAGTGTCGTAGTAGTTGCCCTTAAGGTAGTGGAGGTGATCGAAACAAACATCACTACGAAAGATTCCGGGTGAACTGAAGTATAAGGTTCTACAGACCGAGAACCACTCACTAGTATGGTAGCACTAATAGAACAGCACTTCTAGAAAAAACATGTCAAGAAGGCACATAAGAACGGTGGAGAAGAATTATAGAAGACGAAGACAATCCAGGTCTGGTAAAGAGAGGCGGGTAGAAACGTACTTTACAAGGGAACCATAGAGATTAAAAGAACTTCTCTAGAGATTAGAAAGGGTAAGATAACAAAAGGAGATAAAGAAATGTAACTAGCGACTTCCGAAAGAATAGAGAGGAACAATAAGAAACCTTGAGACGTAAGTCTTCGAATATAGAAAGGAAAAGAGGAAACGAAAAGTGAAGAGAAGAAAAGTGTCGATAAACATTCCGGAGGGGTCTGTCGGTAAAACGAAAAAACGTAAAGAAAAGGTACCCCTACCAGAACTAGGGACAGAGGACATGTTACAGTGCTTGGAGTCAGGTGTCAAGTAGTCCGTGAGATAGTCTAGATCAGGGAATTTAGATAAAGAGTGAAGGTGACATATTAGTATTCCCTAAACTAAATCCAGTAGTGGATTAAAGATTTTAGGAGAAAAGTCGTTTAGTGAAACTTTATTATCATACCTGATGGAGGAGGGGGTTTTATAGTCTTTTCTTTATTCTTATTAATTTACTTTGAGACATATACGAAGTGAATGGAAATTGTTGACAATTGTAACTAAAAAAAGGGAGGTAAGGGAAAAGGAGAGTACGGGAGGGAGAGAACGAGATTGTGTATTTCTGTGTGTGAAAAACAATTAATTGACTTAGTAAACTTTCAGTCGATATTTGTAGTATTATTAAGGGGAGAGTTTATGAAGGTGTTAATTACTGGAACGATATTCTTGTTCCTTGTTGGTGTTTTAACAGTGTGAGTGTTTCAAATTATAAACGTGGGAAAGTAGCTTTCGTTTCAGACGTAAGTTTAAAGGAATTAACAGGGTTATTATAGGAAGTCGATAAAAATTTTCAGGTCCTAGGTTGGTTTTTAGTTAGTTCTTGATGTAAATAAGTGGTCCGGAGAAAAGAGGTTGTTTGATCTTGTGTAGGAATCACAAACACCAGAAAATGTTGAAGTTGTAAAAACTTCTCAAGTCCGGTCGTCAAAATGTCTAATAGTGGAGTTAAACTCGAAAAGACTAACGAAGGAGTATGTAATCTAACTTTAATCTGTGAAAAAATTTTATGTTTATCATGTCTCCATTATGACAGAGGATAAGACAGAACTTAGGTAAGTTTAGTTCGAAACCTGGGTGGAGACTAATTACAGTGAACGGTTCCAGTGGTTAACCCAGAAGGGATAATGATTTGAGTTTTTAGTTAAGAATCAACAGTAAAATGTATCGGAGCTGTGAAAGAAGACCGAAACCTTTGTGGTGAGAGAGAACCAAAATAACGTTGGAGTGAACCTACAGGAAAGAGTCCGAAGAACTGACTGTATAAGAGGAACAGAGGATTATTCATTTACGACTTGTCCGGGTCCCGAGTCAGGAATCTAGAGAAAAAACTGATCTAAGTGATTGAGTTGTCCAGTCACGAAAAGTTTGATCGACACTACTTCCTGGTTCACTTTAAAGGTAGTAAATATTTAGTAACGTTTTGTGTTGTTTATGTTTTATTGTCTTTTTACTAGTTTACGAACTTCCAGTGTTGTTACAGTTTAACAAATGACATGATTTCGTCAAGTAACTAGTAGTGGACAGTCAACTGATGTGAATTCATCGTAAAGTCATCAAATAGAGAAAGTTAGGGTATTGAATTTAGTAGTAGATAATTATATACGACAGTTAGGGATTGACATATTAAGGTCTAGTCTAGAGTAGGAACTAGGGGTCCTAAGTGTATACGTTAGAGAAATAGTTGTGAGAAAGAACTTACAGTTCGTTCGTGGTTTCAACACTAAGGAGGTTTTTGGCGGTTGGACGGGTAGGGTTGTCGTTGTTATTGTTGTTGTTGTTTAGGGACGAGGTGAGTGTTATAAGAGCTAGAACATTTCATTTACCGTTGGTATACGTAGATGGATGAGTCGGAATTTTGGAGTGGTAGTTGGAGTTAGAGAGAAAAAGAATATGGTTTTAATTGATAGTCGTTTATAACTGTCAAGAGGAAAATATGTAGGTCTTAGGTAAGTGAAGAGTGGTAGATTCGACGATGGTGGGACCGATTCATCAGTAGTAGAACTGACTTAAAACATTACCATAGGAGTGAATGAAAGGTCGAAAGCGAGGACGAGAGGGGTATCAGACTCGTTGGTCACTGGAACAATTTTGGATTCTGTTGATGAGTTATTGCCACGACCCTGTTGTCGATACCTGTAAGTTTCCTTATTTTAGCCTGAGAATGGTTACGGTGTATATTTTTCATTCGATGGGAATGAAAGGACTAAAGAGATAACTTCTACCATTCAGTGGGAGACGGCGGATGACGTGTGAACATGTTTCTGTACGGGTCGAGAAACGTCTTCTCCATGGTACCTCGATGGTAATAGACCCTTCTACTGATTCGTGTCTCAAGTCTACTTGGTCAGTAAAGTAAATGTTCACTTCGTAAAGTTCGATCTTTACTATCAAGGACAATTTTGGTATATATTGAACAATCGCCGTTTCACATCCAATCATAGGTACAAAGATTCTAAGGAAGGTCTCATTTTAAGAAAGATGAGGAGATTATGATTACTAAAAAAAATTAATTTAATAACAAGACCAATTGAGATTCAAGGGTTTTATCTCTTTACATAGATTAACTTCGAATATGGGAGTCTTGAATCTTGTCACGGGTTGTTTGTCGTCCATAATCATACTTAAATAACTTACTTGGTGACAAATTTACACTCAGTCACATAATTTTTCATAAAGACCTATTAAAGGTACCGCTAGGTCACCAATCCTGAGTCATGAAAGTAACAGTCTCGGACTCAAGTTAGGGGCCAGTTCCTTGATTCTAGGATGTTTTGTGAGTCGCACCGTTATAAATTTCCATCAATCTTATCCGGAGTGAAATCTATGGTGATTTTATTGGTTCTTTACAAAGATTTCGATTTAACTAGATTTTAAAGGAGGTCAAAGTTTGTTTTTAGTGAACGTGTCCTATAGGAAGGAAGAGACGTCTGATAAGTAATCTCCATATGTAAGGACTTTCTTCACTGGTTGGAGTCCGGAAAGTAAAGTGGATTGGACTTCGTTTCCGTTTCGAGTCTCTTGAAGGGTTTTCTCCTTGGATTTCTTATTTTTTTACGGTCTTTATCATCCTTTCAGTGGTTCATGTTTATAAACGACTTACACTACGACTTTTCAATGGGAGAAAGTTAATATATATGGGTGAGTCACGTAGTAATTCACGTAGGTAATTCTCAGGACCGTCGCGAGAACGGGTCAAAAATCTTCTGAGTCCTGTAGACTCTTGGATCTTGACTCTAAGTGACGATCTTTATTTCTGTCTTTCCACTGAGAATTTATTATTTTATATAGGTTTAAATTAGATTATATAAATATTCTTAAGACTTTCATTGTATGTGGATTTGATTTTGATTTTTTACTTCGTGATAGTGTGTATAACAGAAAGATTATTGATAATTTTTTCTTCTTTTTGTCCATAGTTTTACAAGTAAGATATCTATTTCGTTGACTCTTCTACTTCGCTAAGGAGATGTCATGTTTCAATTAATTCACTGTATCGGTTCTGACTGGGGATCCTCAAAAGACTGAGTATTGAGTTCAGAGAAATATAGTTTATTGTCACTCGAAAGTATTTCGTCGGTTTTCCTGAAATATTCTTAGAGTCTCCTGTTAAATTGGTAATCTCGTAAAAATGTTTCGTTTTAGGGTCTTTCTGTCATTGTCTTTTTGGTACACAAAGTGTGTAAAAATTTGTATATGCTACATATTTCATATGAATTATTTATATATACTTATGGCAACACAGGAGGAGGTATTAATACGGAGCACATAAAGACATTCCTTTTTAAAGTTTCGGTAACAAAATTGTATCGGGATAAAGGAATGACAAAGAGTTTAAACCAAAGAATCGTTTTAATACCATCCACACCCACGTCCCCGTTTTTTTATATCCGAGAACCCGGGGTTGTACCTCTAAAATTAAATTTATTCAAGTCTTAGTCGTAAGATTGACGAAAAATAGTAAGTTTACAAACAAAAATTAGACGTATTATTCGTAAGATTTACTAGGACTAATCGGTTTAAACGTCATGATGGGGGTTTTCTTAAGGACTCCCTTTTTCGTCCGGTTGTTTTATAATCTTTAATTTTAGGACCCTGTTTCTAGTAATTACTTAAAGGGACCCGGGACTTCGGTCTTACCTTGTTTGTCCATTTGTTATCGGGGTAAGGTTGGCACTAGGGTTTGAATCGAAAACAAACGGAGTTGAACAACTGGAGAGGGGTCATGGTAAATACCCTGTCTACGTCTACAATTCTCGAAGTTAAAATTGTAAGCGTTTTTCGTACTGATGATTTGAGTCATTGTCTTGTGTTCGTATTCCGACACTACCCATAAATTCACCGCCGAAAGCGAGTTTACAATCTGTTTTTAACTGTATCTCCTCTCCTAAACCCCATCCTTCACTACTCCCTCTCACCTTCTCGACTGTTTGTGTCACTCTCTTCAACCGACCGGGTGACCAAAGTGACCGGGTCTTTTCTCAGGTGTCTTTTTGCCTGAGTACTTATGAGACTCACTATGACTTTTGTCAGGGGTCCTCCCTAAGGACTCGTCCTCTAGTATTAGCGTTAGTATTAGTAGTAGATGAATGTTCGACGGAGAAGAACCTTCCGAGTCGAGGAAGACTTTTTGTTTAGTGTTTGTGTCCAATCTCTCTTTCTTCTTGGGTAGAGTCAGGATTTCAGACACGAGATACAGGATCTTCTAAAGATCGTAGTAAAATTATTACCGTTTTTGAGTGATCGAGACTTTTTATTGTAAAAGGAAACAGAGAATTTAAATTCACTTTATTATTTTAAATTCGTCAGACCGATTGATAGTAGAGTAAGAAGGAATGACTTCTACAAAGTGTCTTGTGGACGTCGTTAAAGTGGTGATCTACCTTGGTTGTCCGGTGACATCTAAGGTCCATGAGGGACCCGGTCGGTGGTTGACGACTATTTAACACTTCCTAAGCATAGTAATCAATACCCATACTTTCCTTACTTTACCTTATAAAAGAAATTAATATTTTATAAAATTTGTTTATTTAATATCTTTTATTATGTTATCTCTACTGCTATGTGTGGCGACCGTACTCTTTATTGGGGATGTTATCTTCAACCCGGGGACACTGTGCGAAAGGTTTAAATGGTTCAGGGTGGAGGGTGATCAGAGATGAATTGTTGATAGAATTGAAAAACAAATAGAAAAGGTACATACAGAAATAAAAAATAATATATATAGGAATTTATTAATGATCGTAACAAAATATATAAAAATTTAATATATGAATATTGTGACGTATATAAGTAGTCGACTGTAGTTAGATGTGATATTAATCCTCTGGGTGGGTACACTTATATAAAGTGAAATCAAGTATATCGATATCATGTCACCAGGTTAGATATTTAAAAATATTATAAATAAATAACTAAGAGGTCATTTACCTTTGAATTAAAAGAAAGGTACAAAAAGAAGAGGTTGTTCTGTTACGAGGATATTTGTATGATATGTACAAAACAGTAGGTGTACATATTTTTCANGGTTATATATTTAAAAATATTATAAATAAATAACTAAGAGGTCATTTACCTTTGAATTAAAAGAAAGGTACAAAAAGAAGAGGTTGTTCTGTTACGAGGATATTTGTATGATATGTACAAAACAGTAGGTGTACATATTTTTCAAAGAACCATCATATGTGAATCTACACCGTACTTGACTCAGTCTTTAACGAGGGTTTTACTACTATGGTTAAATGGAAGGGGAGGTTAGGTTTACAAGTTCGACCTAAATCTTTTCCGTCTCCTTGGTCTCTAGTTTAACGGTTGTAGACTGTTTAGTAGTTTTTTCGTTCTCTCAAGGTCTTTTTGTAGGAAACGAAATAACTGATACGGTTTCGGAACCTGACAAACCTAGTGTTGTTAGACACCTTTTAAGAATTTCTCTACCCTTATGGTCTGGTGGAATGGACGGAGGACTCTATAGACATACGTCTAGTTCTTCGTTGTCAATCTTGACCTGTACGTTGTTGTCTGACCAAGGTTTAACCCTTTCTTCATACAGTTTCGACATATAACAGTGGGACGAATAAATTGAAGATACGTCTTATGTAGTACTTCTTGCGACCTGACCTACTTCGTGTTCGACCTTAGTTCCAACGGCCCTGTTTATATAGTTATTGGAGTCTATACGTCTACTGTGGTGGGAATGCCGTCTTTCGTTTCTTGATTTCTCGGAGACCTACTTTCACTTTCTCCTTTCACTTTTTCAACCGAATTTTGAGTTGTAAGTCTTTTGATTCTAGTACCGTAGACCAGGGTAGTGAAGTACCGTTTATCTACCCCTTTGTGACCTTTATCACTGTCTGAATAAAACCCCCCGAGGTTTTAGTGACGTTTACCATTGACGTCGGTACTTTAATTTTCTACGAACGAGGAACCTTCTTTTCGATACTGGTTGGATCTGTCGTATAATTTTTCGTCTCTGTAATGAAATGGTTGTTTCCAGGTAGATCAGTTTCGATACCAAAAAGGTCATCAGTGCATACCTACACTCTCAACCTGATATTTCTTTTGACTCGTGGCTTCTTTACTACGAAAACTTGACACCACAACCTCTTTTGAGAACTCTCAGGGAACCTGACGTTCCTCTAGGTTGGTCAGGTAGGATTTCCTTTAGTCAGGACTTATAAGTAACCTTCCTGACTACGACTTCGACTTTGAGGTTATGAAAACCGGTGGACTACGTTTCTTGGCTGAGTGACCTTTTCTGGGACTACGACCCTTTCTATCTTCCGTCCTCCTCTTCCCCTACTGTCTCCTACTCTACCAACCTACCGTAGTGGTTGCGCTACCTGTACTCAAATTCATCCGAGGCCTTCAACTACCTGTCCCTTCGCACCGCACGACGTCAGGTGCCCCAGTGTCTCAGTCGGTTCCGACTCGCTGACTTGACTTGACTTGACTTGGTTGTGAAAGATTCTCAAGAGGAAAGGTTTGGATAGAGGGTTTGAGGGCTGTGAACTCATTTAAATTCACACTACGACCCAATATCCTAACCACATACAAATCAAATATTCTTTGATGATCTAGAAAAAGATTTCACTAACATAATTATGATACAAAATGAACATAATTGTTACATACCCTCAAAGATAACGAAGTGTAAGATCGATTATATCTAATGGGAGTGATTATTGTATTCTTAACGACATGTCAGTACGGTGAATGTACTATAGTCATAAAATTTAAAATTGGTAAGAACACTCATACATAACCATAGAGTGACACCCAAATTAACTGTAAAAAGACTCGTACAGTGTACGAATAATCAGTAGTCATATATAAGAATATATTTTATAAAACGACGGAAATATTCACTTGACAAATAGAAAAATGATAACTCATCTTCTCAAGGAGTGTATAAGATCTATATTCAGGAAACAATCTATGAAACTATTTATAAAAGAGGGTCGGATACCGACCGGATGACCTCAATAGTTAACCACAGAAAAGAAAGGGAACCGCCCACCCCTCGTACGCCAAACGTCCTAGAATTAAAGGACTGGTCCCTAACTTGATTACGGGAGACGTCACCTCTGTCACAGGATTGGTTACCTGGTAGTCCTTTAAGGAAATTCACCATGGAAATACTCGTTTTCAAAAATTAAAACTACTTCCAGTCGAACGGTCAAAGGAAAAAATTATCAATCACGAGAATCATAGAACAGATTCTTCTAAAACAGGCACGGTTCCTGTGTTTTTTATAAAAGGATGTAAAATAAAGGTTTACGAAATACCAAAATCGGAAATACGAATCCAAGTAATAGGCAAAACTTGACTACACCCCCATTATAAACTAATAGGGGTTTAATCATAATGGGCTTTATGATTGGTTTAATCATAAAACCCATTATGATTAGAATGTAAAGATCCAATTTGGTTTGAAACAGTTTATACGGTATTCTAATAGAAACGATTATAAAATAATTACTAAAAATGTGGATACAAGTATTCCCTATTACCGGAGGTCAAAAGAAAATGATATTACGGAAACAGTCTAAAACCATAGTGTTAATACGGTTAGAGGATTTTGGTTGACGCTTCACAAGGACGGAGAGGAGATAAAAGACTTGCTCAAACAGATTCTGACCATAATAAAGTGATTATTATGTAGGTCACAGACCTCCGAAAATAAATCCTGAAAAACGAAGATGTAATTATTTATTTTGACCCGATACATGAAAAAGAAGAGTTCGACAGAACAACCAAAACCGTAGTACCAATATGATAGGAGTATTTTACAGGATCCTCTCACAGGAGGAAGATAAAAGACTTTGTTATATACATTTTAACCCTTATAGTAAGAAACTTAGATGTACTGTCGAGACCGAAAAACTTATCAAATTTATCCACTGTGCCCCACCCAAATAATTATATAAACCCCCGTCATTGTTATTTGTTCGAAGGGACCACCGAGTCACCATTTCTTAGACGGACGTTACGTCTTCTGTGGTCTCTACGTCCAAACTTGGGACCCAGTCTTTCTAGTGGACCTCTTCCTTTACCGTTGGGTGAGGTCATAAGAACGAACCCTTTAGGGTACCTGTCTCCTCGGAGCACCCTAAGTCAGGTACCCCAGTGGTTCTAAGTCTGTACTGACTCGATGATATCTTATTGTTTGTTTGTTATTTGTTTTTAAGATACTTTACGGATATACGGGGAGAGACTTAGTGAAAATCTATTCCTTTACTTAGATACCTTTAGGTAGGGAAGAGGTTAGGAGTGATTGGGAACGTGGATGTGTTTTCGGATGTAAAAGTTCTACCTACGGGTCCCGAGGTCTAGTCATGAAGGTCACGGTTCGACAGGTATTTCTGTCTGGATTCCGTTTCACTTTGTTCCATTCCAGAGGTTAGTCTATTTTCGTCAGGTTCCTTGTTACTAAAGGGATTGGAGGGAAAGGGTCCCTTATAAGTGTCGTCCGACTCCTCCTTTCGACGGATTAGTCCTTTAAACCGATTCCGTTCTTTTCGTGGGTAAATCCGTTTATTGGTATTTAAGAGACTGAGTAGTAAATGAGAATCTTTCGTGCTCCATTATTGACTGTTATGTAATGTTGGAGGTCACTTCGGATAAGGTAAGTCGGAAGAGCTTGGATGGTCATCAATAGAGACCTGAGATAGGAAGTACTAACAAACTAATAGTGTAAGACTTGTGTAAGGTCAGATAGGGTGGAACTATATTCTTTTTTTAAAGGGACTTAGTGACATGTGGAGAGAAATTGTTGAATCGGAATATTTACAAAAAAGGAGGAAGTCAGTGTAAAGAACTTACTTAACAGATGTAAGCGACAGAGGTTGGATAACGGAGGATAAAAGAAGTTGTGTTACGTCTATAGGGTTCTGGGATCGTGGGGTAAAAAGGGAGTGGGAGGAATGGTGGGGTAAATTCGGTAAGAACGGTCCAATGGTTGCAGAAGTACGTTTTGGAAGTGGTGTAAAAATCACATGAAAAGAAAAGACATGAACTGATAAGTCGTCGTAGACTGCCATAAAAAGTAAGAAGACAGAATTTACTGAAAAGATAGGTACTTTGATGTAAGGGGACAAAATGGAGAATAGTAAACGTCGAAGAAAGAAGTAGTAAAAGGAGGAGACAGGTACCTTAAGAGGTTCGTTCTTATGACCGCACCCATCGGTAAGAGAAGAGGTCCCCTACAAGACCTGGGTCCCCAACTTGAGCCCAGATGGAGGTAATGTCCGTCTAAGGAATGGATGAGTCCGTCTACTCAGTGGTTCTTTCGAGGAGTGGGGGAAAAAAAAGTGAGAAGTGAAGGAAAGGTCTGAACTGACGAGTCATCGTAGATTGTCATAGTCAGTAAGAAGACAGAACTTACTAAAAATATAGGTAATTTGATGTAAGGGGACAAAACGGAGAATAGTAAACGTCGAAGAAAGAAGTTATAAATTCTACGAATTTACAACTACCAGAAATTTCGAGAGGGACCTTTGTGAGGAGAGATGTGTATAGAATGTCTAAACATAAAAATAGGGTCTAGAGAGAGGTTGATATATCAACATATATCAAAATGTCAATATCGAATTGAATAGAAAGATAAGTCAGAACGGGAAAAGGACAAAAAGTAAAGTCACTGCCATGGTAGTTTGGGTCTCCATAAGGACGAAGAAGTGAAAGAGACTGGGATGTGTAGGTTAATAAGTAACTCGGAACGGTTAAGATGGAGGTTTTATAGATAGAAATCAGACAGTCAAAGTGAAATGAAGGTGTCGATACAGGTGATCAGGTTCAGTCGTAGTAGGACATTGTGGGAGGGTTTACTGAAGTGAAATCAAGACAGGGGGAACTAAGGATTACGGGATAATTACGTTTATAGTACATTATTCATAGATAAAACATTCACTATCACATACTTAAATTGTTTTGTTTATCACGTCAGTCTTTCTACAAAAAATTTGCGTCTTTACTGATCCACTAAAGAGAAGAACTTTGGGAAGTTACCTATTTCAGATTTCAGGAAATCAAATTTCAGATTTCACGGATCTCCCGTGATGGATCGACGATAACAGAAGGAAAGATAGTAGTAAACGGGTTAAGAGTCCGAACAACCTCAAAACTAGATAATTTGTACGGCATGAGCGAGAGTGTGTGTGGACATCCCGAAGTGTCGATATCAAGAGAGACTAACAAGGAAACCAGAAAAATATGGAAGAGCCTAGAATCGAATTTGGAGTAAAGAAGACTCTGCTAAAGGGATGTGTGTCAAAGGAATCGGACGACGACGACGATTCAAAGAAGTCAGCACAGACTGAGACACACTGGGGTATCTGCCGTCGGGTGGTCTGAGGGGGGAGAGGCCCTAAGAGGTCCGTTCTTGTGACCTCACCCAACGGTAAAAGAAGAGTTTTCGTACTTTCACTTTTCACTTTCACTTCAGTGAGTCAGCAGGCTGAGAATCACTGGGGTACCTGACGTCGGATGGTCCGAGGAGGTAAACAGTCTAAAAGGTCCGTTCTAATGAACTCACCCAACGGTAACGGAAGAGACAAGGAGTCGGACGACGACGATAACGATTCAGCGAAGTCAACACAGACTGAGACGCGTTGGGGTATCAATCGTCGGGTGGTCCGAGGGGGCAGGGACCCTAAGAGGTCCGTTCTTGTGACCTCACCCAACGGTAAAAGAGGAGGTTACGTACTTTCACTTTTCACCTTCACTTCAGCGAGTCAGCACAGGCTGAGCATCACTGAGGTACCTGACGTCGGGTGGTCCGAGGAGGTAGGTACCCTAAAAGGTCCGTTCTCATGACCTCACCCCACGGTCAAGGAATCGGATGGAGATAAATTAAGGTTGAGAAATGACGTTAATCAACGAACAGACAAAAGAGTCTGACTAATAACCGACCTCTTCCTCTCTAGTCAGGACGAGTGTAAATATAACGATCATGGGTCGTGTTTGGACCAAATCATCCATGGTTTACTTGTAAACTACTTATTAGTTACTTACTCATTACATTCACTTACGATGAATGATAAAATAATAGTGATAGTAGTAATATTCCGAGTGTATCCCAGAACGAGTAACCTCAATATAACTACCTTTGACAGTTTACGTTAATACAGTCGTTTTCTCCGAAATGACCTCTTTCCTATACGAGACGATAGTGCATAAATGACTGATAGAAGTCCTACCATCGATAAGGTGACTGACTAAAAATAACAAAAAAAGAAAATTCAAAAGTCCTGCCCTTTCTCATCTTCGGTAATGGATAGTTCCTTTAGGTGAAAATATGGTAAATAATTCACCGGAATTTTCTGGTAATAAGGTTTTATGTTCCAAAAAGGAGACCGTTGTTGGTAAGACGACCCTACGTGTTTTTGAAAGGAAAGGACATATCGTTTACATGGTAATGATGACGAGACCCGTATTACCACAAAATCGAGGTGAATAAGTGTGAACTCACACCCACATAGGACTCCAGTTCTTGATTCCCCCTTTACTCACATATACCTCTATACCATACGGATAGTTTGAGATTTATAAAGTGAGGAGAAAAAAAAATAATTTAAGTCTACAGGAGTAGGACTCTTGTCCAAGGTTACTGTCTTATAAATGTAATACGTTATTATAATTCTTTGTACCTTTTCTCGTGTTTTAAACTTAAATACTTTTAATCCAAGTATAAGAGTTATTGTACATTGAACACGGACCTTAAAATGGAGGAAGATTCCTGATCTACTCGAAGGGATCACCGAGTTACCATTTCGTCCTCTACACCTAAACTAGGGACCCAACGTTTCTAGGGTACCTCTTCCTTTACCATTGGGTGAGGTCATAAAAACGGACCCTTTAGATTTCCTGTCTCCTCGAACTTCCCGATGTCAGGTTCCCCAATGTTTTCTCGACCTGTGTTGAATCGTTGATTTTTTGTTGTTCCCGATCTAAAGTACGAATATTTCCAGTTTATTTTGTTCCATATGTTTTCATAAAATAAGATATTTAAAACTGTGTCTACTATACACAACAAGAGTATACTTACACTTCTTATCATTTTTATCAAATTACTAGGATTGTTCTATAACGACGTAACATACTTCTTGAGTCCCGACTCAGTTTTTTTATAAAATTGTGTCAAGATGATGAATGAGACGAGTATTTAGGACCAGTCAGTAATTTGGAAAGATTTAGATTAAAAAGAATAGACGTGTGGACTCTATTTTTGTAGATAAAACGGATAGAGTATTTTCAATAAGGTTCCGATTTCTTCTTTTATGTAAATTTTCGAATTCCAAAAAAGTATATTTTTCTACGAGATATAGTATACAATAGTCCCTTTACGTTTAGTTTTATTATAACTCTATCACTTAAAAGTTTGATGACTTGTTAACACGAATAAAACGTACGATCATTTCAAATACGAGTTTTAGGTAGTTCGATCCGAAGTCGTCATACACTTGGCTCTTGAAAGTGTTCATATTCCAAATCTTTTGCATCTTGTTTAACGGTTGTATGAAACCTAGTATCTCTTTCGTTCCCTTAAGGTCTTTTCGTAGATGAAAACGAAGTGACTGTTGCGTTTTCGGAAACTGACACACCTAGTGTTGTTTAACCTTTTAAGAAATTTTTTTTTTGTCCTACCCTTATGGTTTGATGGAATGGACAGAGGACTCTTGGGACATACGTAGTTCTTCGTTGTTAATCTTGGAGTGTACCTTGTTCACTGACCAAGTTTTAACACTTTCCTCATGTTGTTCCCATATATGACAGTGGGATAAATAAATTGAAGATACGTCTTATGTAACAGACATTTACGGTCCGACCTACTTAGTGTTCGACCTTAGTTCTGACGGCCCTCTTTATAATTGGAGGTTATACGTCTATGGTGGTGGAATTACCGTCTTTTACCTCTCCTTGATTTTACGGAGAACTGTTCCCACTTGTTCCTCTCATTTTTCCGACCGAATTTCAATTGTAACTTTTTTGATTCTAGTACCGTAGGTCAGGATAGTGAAGGACCGTTTGTCTACCCCTTTGTTACCTTTGTCAATGGGTAAAGGGGACGAACCCGAGATTTTAGTGACGTCTGCCACTGACGTCAGATTTTCTGTGAACGATGAACCTTCTTTTCGATACTTTTTGGATGTGTTTGGATCGCACAATTTTTCGTTTCTATAGTGAAACAGTTGTTTCCGGGTATATCAGTTTCGATACCAAAAAGGTCATCAGTACATGTCAACACCCTCGACCTGGTATCTCTTCCGTCTTCCGAGTTCTTAACTACCAAAACTTGACATCATGACCTCTTCTGAGAACTCTCAGGGAACCTGTCGTTCCTCTAGTTTGTTCAGTTAGAATTTCCTTTAGTTGAGACTTATGAGTTACCTTCCTGACTACGACTTCGACTTTGAGGTTATAAGACCGGTGGACTATGTTTCTCGGTTGAGTGACCTTTTCTGGGACTACGATCCTTCCTAACTTTCGTCTTCTTCTATCGTTGTCAATCTACTGTTTTAGTTAGGTTACCTGTGCTTGAACTCGTTTAAGACCCTCTACCACTCCCCGTCCCTTCGGACCGCACGACGTCAGGTGCCCCAGTGTTTGTGTTGAACTGCTTACTTGTTATTGTACCGAAAAGACAAACAGTACATCTCTATACTCTCTACTGGTATTTCTTCCGACTCACGGTTTCTTAACTACAAAAGCTTGACACCACGATCTCTTCTGAACACTCTCAGGACACTTGATGTTCCTCTAGTTTGGTCAGTTAGGATTTCCTATAGTTGGAACTTATAGGTAACCTTCCCGTCTACGACTTCGAGGTTATGAAACCGGTGGATTGTGTTTCTCGGTTGAGTGACCTTTTCTAGGACTACGACCCCTTCTTAACTTTCGTTTACCTCTTCCCTCGTTGTCTCCTACTCTACCAATCTATCGTAGTGGTTGAGTTACCTGTACTTAAACTCGTTTTAGACCCTCTATCACTTCCTGTCTCTTCGGACCGTCCGACGTCAAGTACCCCAGTGTTTCTTATCCTGTGCTGAATCGTTGACTTGTTGTTGTAGTGATGTGTGGATATTCTTACCAATTTTAGACCTTGTGGCTGTTGTGGTTTACGACCACTCCTATACGTCGTTGTCCTTTAGAGTAACGACCACCCTTACGTTTAATCATGTCGGTGAAACCTTCTGTCAAACCGTCAAGGAATATTTTGATTTGTATCAGTATGGGACCACCAGGTCACCGATTCTGAGGTGCGAGGGTTACGTCTCCTGGGTCTAAGGGAACCAGTCCCTTGATCTGGGGTGTACGACGTTGATTCTCGAGAGTACGACGTTGATTTCTAGAACGTACAGTGTTGCTTTTATCTTCTAAGGTGTACGTTGTTGATTCTGTGACTACTTTCTTTAGTTTCTACTGTATTTGTTTACCTCTCTATAAGGTGCAAGGACCCAACCTTCTTAGTTATAACACTTTTACTGATATGATGGTTTACGTTAGATGTCTAAGTTACGTTAGGGATAGTTTAATGGTTACCGTAAAAAGTGTCTTGATCTTGGTTTTTAAAATGTTAAGTATACCTTTGTGTTTTCTGTGGCTTATCAGTTTCGTTAGAAGTCGTTCTTGTCGCCTCGACCTTCTTAGTTGGAAGGACTGAAATGTTATTTTGTTCCAACGTTTTGTCATACCATGACCGTGTTTTTGTCTTTATGTCTGGTTACCTTGTTCTGTCTTTCGGGTCTCTATTTGGGTACGTGGATACCCGTGGAATAGAAACTGTTTCCTCCGTTCTTATATGTTACCCCTTTCTGTCAGAGAAGTTATTTACCATGACCCTCTTGACCTGTCGATACACATCTTCTTACTTTAATCTTATGAAGGATTGTGACGACGACGACGACGATTCAGTGAAGTCAGCACAGGCTGAGACACGTTGGGGTATCTGCCGTCGGGTGGTCCGAGGGGGCAGGGACCCTAAGAGGTCCGTTCTTATGATTTCACCCAACGGTAAAGGAAGAGGTTACGTACTTTCACTTTTCACTTTCACTTCAGCGAGTCAGCGTAAACTGAGAATCGCTGGGGTACCTGATATCGGATGGTCCGTGGAGATAGGTACCCTAAAAGGTCCGTTCTCATGACCTCACCCCACGGTAACGGAAGAGACAGGATTGTGATATGTACTTTAATTTTCTGTGAATGAGGAACCTTCCTTTCAATACTGGTTGGATTTATCGTATAATTTTTGGTCTCTGTAATGAAACGGTCGTCTCCAGGTAGATCTGTTCCGATACCAAAAAGGTCATCAGTACATATCTACACTCTCAACCTGACACTTCTTCCGACTCTCGGCTTCTTAACTACGAAAACTTGCCAACACAACCTCTTCTGATAACTCTCAGGGAACTTGACGTTCCTCTAGGTTGGTCAGGTAGGATTTCCTCTAGTCAGGACCCACAAGAAACCTTCCTTACTACGATTTCGACTTTGAGGTCATGAAACCGGTGGACTACACTTCTCGACTGAGTAACCTTTTCTGAGACTACGACCCTCCCTAACCCCCGTCCTCCTCTTCCCCTGCTGTCTCCTATTCTACCGACCTATCGTAGTGACTGAGCTACCTGCACTCAAACTCACTTGAGGTCCTCACTACCTGTCCCTCCGGACCGCACGACGTTAAGTACCCCAGCGTTTTTCAGTCTGTGTTGACTCCCTGACTTGACTTGACTTGTGATTTATGTTTCTATTTGAGTTTTATCTAATTTCTGGATTTACATTCCGGTCTTTGGTATTTTGAGAATCTCCTTTTGTGTCCGTCTTGTGACATACTGTATTTGGTATCGTTCTTGGAGATACTGGGTAGAGGATCTCTTTACTTTTATTTTTGTTTTTATTTGTTCACCCTGGATTAATTTGAATTTTCGAAAACGTGTCGTTTCCTTTGATATTTGTTCCACTTTTCTATTGGGAGTC
Organism: Capra ibex; assembly: GCA_006410555.1. NCBI lineage: Eukaryota > Metazoa > Chordata > Mammalia > Artiodactyla > Bovidae > Capra > Capra ibex. The sequence continues at coordinate 13,972,097 of SJYO01007492.1, read as the reverse complement.
TTACTCTTCTCTATTATCGTTACTTTGTTGACTGTTTCCTAATTAAAGGTTTTATATTTTTGACGAGTAAGTTTGAGTTATGGTCTCTTTGTGTGTTGGATTAATTTTTCACCTGTTTTCTGGATTTGTCTGTAAAGAGGTTTCTTCTGTATGTTTACCTATTATTTATGTAATTTTCTACGAGTTGTAGCGAGTAATAATCTCTTTACGTTTAGTTTTTGATGTGACTTCATAGTGGAGTTTGGGTAGTCTTACCGGTAGTAGTTTTTTAGATGTTTGTTATTTACGATTCTCAGCGATTCTCAGCTCCCACACCTCTTTTCCCTTAAGAGAACCTTCCAACTATCCTTATATTTAACTATGTCGGTGATGTCTTCTATCATGTGTCCAACGAATTTTTGATCCTTAATTTGATGGTATACTGGGTCGTTAGGGTGATGATCCGTATATGGGACTCCTTTGGTTTTAACTTTTTCTGTGTACATGGGGTCACAATTGACGTCATGACAAATGTTGTCGATCCTGTGTCTTCGTTGGATCTACGGGTAGTTGTCTACTTACCTATTTCTTCGACACCATGTATATTTGTTACCTTATAATGAGTCGGTATTTTTCCTTACGTAGACTCAGGTAAGATTACTCCACCCACTTGGATCTCGAATAATATGTCTCACTTCATCCAGTCTCTCTCTTTTTGTTTATAGTCTATAATTGTGTGTATATACCTTAGATCTTTCGACCATGACTACTTGGGTAATGTCCCGTCGTTACCTATACGTCTGTATCTCTTGTCCGTATACCTGTGTCCCACCTCCCTCCTTCCTCTCCCACCTTGCTTACCTCTGTCATTGTACCTTTGTATATGTGATGGTCTCCATTTTATCTATCGGTTACCCTTAAACGACATACTGAGTCCCTTGAGTTTGGTCCCGAGACCCTGTTGGATATCCCCACCCTACCCCGCCCTCCAAGTTTTCCCTCCCCTGTATACATATGGATGCCGACTAGGGACAACTACATATCGTCTTCTGTTATGTTATGTCGTTTCATTAATAGGAAGTTAATTTTTTATTTACTAAAAAATTTTTTCGATTTTATGAGAATAAAGAATTGGGTTGTTAACGTGAGGAACTATAAATGGACTTCCTCAACTTTTGTATAGGTGTATTTTTGGAGGTGTATCTACAAATCTCGTCGATATAATTATTACCGATTTTGGATCTTTGTTAGTTTTACACGAAGTCATCCATTTGTCTATTTATTTGACGTCATATCGGTCTGTTGCCTTATAATAAGTCGTGATTTTTCTTTACTCGATAACTCGGTACTTTCCCGTTCTTCCTTTCAATTTACGTACAATGATTCACTTTCTTTATTTAGACTTTTGCAGTGACATACTAATGTTGATATACTACAAGATCTTTTCCGTTTTGATACCTGTGTCATTTTTCTAGTCACCAACGGTCTCCGACCCCCTCCCCCTCTACTTGTCCGTCTAGTGTCTCCTGAAAACCCCGTCACTTTTGTAAGACATATGATATTACTGTATATATACAGTAATATGTAAACAGGGTTGGGTGTCTTATATATGGTGGTTGTCACTTAGGATTTCATTTGATTCCGGAGACCCACTAATTTTACTTTAATTACATCCAAGTCGGAACCAATTTTGTGTTTGGTTTTTCATGGTAAGAACACTTACCATAACCATTACCTCTTCCAATACATACACACCTCCCGTTTTTTATTGTATTCTTTATAGACTGGAAGGAGAGTCAAAACGACATTTGGATTTTAATGAGACTTTTTTTTGAGGAGGGGTGAGTTTTTTTTTTTTTAAATCTCAAACTGTCAGACTTAATAGTAATTATTATTCAACGTAAAAAGATTAGACTGGGTGGAGGTTGTCTCAAATTTTCGATTACCTACTTAACGATAAGAGGTTTATGATTGAGACGAGGGTTTTGAGTTCCTATATAACAAATCTCAGAGACGTTAAAAATAATAGTAAAATCTAGGGAGTTCACTAGTATGAAACTGTGACGGACGGTTTTTACTACACATAGAGAAAAGAACTTGATATAAGAATTCACCGTTTCTTTCGACATTATGATTTAACATTTCTTTATTGATAAGTGAGGGAAAGTGAAAAGGTTTTCGAAGATTTCCATAATGTGTGTTTTGTTCTACCACGACGAATGTACTCCTTAGTGACAGATATACGTAATGAGTAAAAAGTGTTACTGCTTTGAGTATTTCATAAAGGTTTCTTTTCTGTTTTCGGTTCACAGATTTCCGTTATTGGTGATGGGGGTGTTCATTTATACGTTCGGTTCTCATGTTCCGACCGCTGACAGGAAAGATAGTTATCGGTGGTCGTACCTCTACTGACACTAGTTTCGATAGAGACGGATTCCGTCGAGCATCAGTCTTAGGGGAAGTGTAAAAGATAAACTTAAGAGTGAATATAAGTAAGAAAGGAGAAGGTGATTCATCGTCGTGGGAAGGGTCTTTTCCTTTAATTATCAAGGGACGACCGAGTCGACCATTTCTTAGGTGGACGTTACACCCTCTGGACCCAACCTAGGGACCCAACCCTTCTAGGGGACCTCTTCCCTTGCCGATGGGTAGGTCATAAGACCGGATCTCTTAGGCTCCTTGCCGTCTCGGACCACCCGACGACAGATACCTCAGCGTCTCTCAGCCTGTGCTGACTTCACTGAATCGTTCTCGTCATGTCAGGTACCCCTGCGTTTCTCAGCCTGTACTTACTCGTTGAAAGTGAAAGTTCTTTGCATTGAGTTGAAAGGTGAGGTAACCTTCACCCATCTCCCAACCCAAAACCTCTGTTGAAGAGTCGATTGTATATTTTCGTGTCCCCCATCCCCACCCCCCTCTCCCATAAGAGGTCAATTTTCTGATCTATAGAGAAGTGTCTTGAATATTCATTTAAGTGTATCACACGGAGTGTATTTATTGTGACAAACTTCACTGTCGTCCTCACTTCTTTTTGATGAGTTCCCCGGGGAGTCTTAGGTGACGACTATTGTTATGGTAGGATATAAAGTCACTGGTTGACCTACTTTCTTCTGTTCTTTATAAAATAATAAAAAATTTTATGTGATGATTTATATCTTTTTTACGTACATTCGTATATTGAGTTTAAAATCTTTTGACTTGTGTGATCGCATTGGTTATCGGTCCAAAAATTTTTTGCTTAATATTGGTAGTCAGATCTTCGTAGGAGTACAGGGGAGAAGGTCAGTGATGGACGTGAGGGGTCCTTTTGGTGATAGAACTAAAGAGTTGAAATATCCAGTCAAAACGAAAAATCTGTAGAAGAAATGTACCTTATATGTCATATAGGAAAAGATGTAGGTCGTGAACACAAGTTGTATACAGGTTAAGTTTAGAGTCTTCCGTTGTTCATTTACGTTCACAATGTTATAGACTTCTCTATTACCGATTTCACAGTCAGTGAGTCAGTACAGACTGAGAAACACTGGGGTACCTGACATCGGGTGGTCCGAGGAGACAGGTACCTTAAGAGGTCCGTCCTTATGTCCTCACCCCATCGGTGAGGGAAGAGGTCCCATAGAAAGACTGGGTCCCAATCTCGGGTCCAGAGGTGTAACGTCCGTTTAAGAAATGACAGACGCGATGGTCCCTTCGGGGTTATTCTTCGGATTCTGGGTTTTTCTTTATGACTTGTTCTTTTGATCGTTTCTATGTATTTAAAGTTATTCATGACTGATATATTTTATTGTTGTTATTTATCTTTATTGATTGAACATCTTAAAAAATTTTTCTTGATTTTACGATTCGTTTTTTATCGTACATAAAAACCTCCCCAACTACTCTTTCTTCCTCAGAGAAAAAGTCCTCCCCCCAATTTTAGACTTAAACAAGATTGAGTGGTCATCTCAATCTTTTTAGTTTGTTCTTGTGTTCGGTTTTGTGATTAGTCATAAAAATTTACCGTTTCTTCTTAGTCTCGTCATTTCGTACCCGTACGTCCTGTACCTTACGTTCTTTATCATACCGTCTTTGGTACAGACTGTTTACATTTACCTGTTCAAACAGTCATGTCTGTCCCCCCTTTTTTTCTTCGATGACGTACGGTAATCTTTGTCTATGTGGTTCTCTTTTTAATGTGACCTTTCCAATTTTATTTCCCTATCGACCAAAATCTTTTTGATCCCTTTGTCTAGAGTTTATTATGTCTTTCCCTTGTGTAGTTTGATCATTGTCGAATAATTTTCTTTTGGTTTCTGAGTTTTTTTGTCTCTAGAAGTTCTGTAATCTTTTTCTTTATCTCCTTGGATTCTTGTTGTCACCAGAAACTCTATATTTATAACGTTTTAGTTTATAAAAGTCCCCGGTCATTCCATTGCATAAAGTAGTTTAGAGTTTTTGATGATTAACGTTGTCTACGGTAATAAAATCCCTAGTCGGTTTTTTTTTTTTTTAATTCGTTTTGTTTTATTGGTGACAGTTAATTTGATATCGTTTGGTAGTTTTCATTGTATGATAGTAAAGTCTCGACAATTTTTCATTTTTCTACTCTCGGAATTTTAATATTTTATGTCATTTACATACTTCGTTGTTTTATATTTTACTTTTTGCAAACTATCAGTTAAAAAGAATTTTAGATTTTTTGATCAGTTCATTTTGTGTAGATGTCCTTCGCCAGACGTCAGGAAGTTTGACACTAGGACTAAGTGTGTCCTCTTGTGTTCTTAAGTTAAGTCTCTACTATTCCCCAACATTAAAGTCTTATAATATTCTATAAGATAAGTATTATTGAGGTACATATTTTTATACGTGACAATCACTTTCATACAACAATTTTCTCATTTCAGATTCTTCATCTTCTCTTGAGATTTCAAGACTCCGACTGAGTTAAAAGACGTTTCTACAACTTTAATAGGTGCTACTGTAATCAACGATGTGCCCCTTCTACTGGTCCTCCAACTATCCGTGTCTTTCCTCTCTTGTTGTGACTTCTTACTCTTTGACAACCTCTTGTGTTTACTTATACCTTTTTTATTAGGTTTTTTTCAGACAAAACTGACATTGTATCCTCATATGATATTTCGTGTCTCGTTTTTTTCTTTCGTATATCTATTTAGTGAGTTAAAAATTTCCGTAGGTTAAATGACTGTACTACTTTTATAAATTACCATGATTCCTAACTACTCATGTTGACGTTAAAAAGAATAAAATAGTTTGAAAGGTGTATTTCTTATTGTTTTAAATCTTGTGGTCCTCCTTTAATAATCCAATGTACTAATAAGTAAACAGCGATAGTAAAATTTATACTTTATTGAAAGTTTTTCTTACAAACTTTAGATCAACCAAGACTTTCTAAAAACAAAAATTTTGATTTTAGATTCGACTTAACATAGAACATACTACTAGTATTGAATAATCCTATCAGTATTAAAAGTTTTAATTTTTAGGGTTCTTTCGAGACACTTGTTATTACGAAGGGTCGTACATGATACGATAGTATACAAAAGGTTTTGTCCATGGGGACTTACTACCGTGAACGTGAAAACTTGTAGTTTCCATCTTTTAGTTCTTTGTAATTTGTGTCAAAAACGGACTTCCGTGTCGTATAAGAGTTAAGTTTTAGACCTGAGATATGTTACTACCCGTTAATGAAACGAACGGAATGTCCGTTTATGAATGAATGGTGTAATGTCTTTACTACTGTGATTCTCTCAACTATTATTTTCAAACATATACCACCGATCAGTCCACTGGGAAGTTTCAAATTTATTGGAGGTATTTCAACTGACCCTTTATCGTGTTTTTCTTTTCGTAGAAGAAGGTAAGTGTTCCTTAACGTTAGAGTTTAGAGAGTGTGACGTCGACGAGGTTTTCGTCGTCATTCTACTATCGGCTAAAAATGGTATACCTTCTGGGTTTGGAGTTGACGAGAAGTTCATTTTACAGTCAGGGATGTGTCCTACCTCCGGGGAAGTCAAATTTTCTTTTTACGAGTGTGTATTAGAGGGTCTCCAGATTTTCCTGGGTCCCCACGACATCACACACTTACACACCCGACTTTGGTGATATCTAGAAAAAAAGATGATAATTATTCGTCCTTCGGTCAACTTTTTCTTCGATGATCGACTCGTTTTCTGAGTTCTAGTGGGTTGACACTTTGGGTAGGTTAGACACCGAAAGGTATGAACACTCAGTTACATAAAGAAATTATAAAGTTGGTGTATTTCATTGAAAAGACAATGAAAGTCAAGTCGAATAAGACTAGATATAGATATCGGGTCAGTGAAAATGTTCGACAGACAGGGACTCTTCCATGACTCGAAGTGTATAGACTTTTTCTTTCCGGTTAGTCTTTCGGAGGTTACGATAGTAATAGAAGGTTAGATATTTTAGTAAGAACGGAAAACCTGGTGTTATCAGAGGATTGACCAGAAGGACGACGTCGGGAACGGAAAATGAGAGTTTACATGATTCGTTTCAGTCTGTCTCTTTCTGTTTATGACATACCATAGTCAATATACACCTTAGATTTTTTATTATGTTTTACTTTCATATGTGTTTTATCTTTGTCTTGGTGTCTACATCTTTTGTTTGGACGTCAGTGGGTTCCCCTCTCCCTTCACCCCTTCCCGTTTACTCCCCATACTCTAATTGTCTATGTTCGAATGATACATATTTAATCTATACCTTGCTCCTATATAACATATGGTGTTCCTTAATATCGGTCGTAAGATGTCATTGAAAATTACCTCATATTAAATATTTTTATGACTTAAGACATGTGAACTTTGATTATAGTCATGATGTTTAGTTGATATGAAGTGATAAAAAAGTAAATAAAAAATAACTTCCTATTAACGAAGTGTCTGAAAACGACAAAAGACAGTTCGGAGTTGTACTTAGTCGGTATCCATATGTATATACGGGAGGGAAAACTTTGAGGGAGGGTAGAGGGAGGGGTAGGGGTGGGGAGATCCAACTATGTCTCGGGGACAAACTCAAAGGACTCGGTATGTCGTTTAAGGACAACCGATAGATAAAATGTATACCATTATATTCAAAGGTACAATGAGAAAGGTATGTAGAGTAGGAGAGGAGGGGAGAAGGGTATAACGATTAAGTTATCAAAAATTAAAATTTCTCTCCGTAACTCTCAAAAAAGTTTTAAACTGGTACCAATATGCCAATCGTACCCCGTCTTGATATTAAACTTAGTTGAAAGACAAAGAAGAAATTTTAATAGATATGGACTTTTACGTCTATTATACATAAACAGTAGTTGTAGTACTACTGACTGACTCCATTACATCTCAGATTGTTACGTCCTTTGTTTTGTCCGTGTGTCACTTACGTGACAAATGATATGACCATAGAGAGTCCCGAAAGGTCCACCATGTCCCCATTTCTTAGGGGACGGTCATGGCCTCTGTATTCTCTGTGTCCAAGCTAGGTACTCGACCCTTCTAGTGAACCTCATCCTTTGCCGTTGGGTGAAGTCATAAGAACGGACCTTTTAGGGTTCCTATCTCCTCGAACCACCCGATTTCAGGTACCCCAACGTTTCTATAGAGTCCTTTGGACCGTTTCTTTTGACCTACTAGTTTCATCTGACGCAGAAGCGACTAAAAGACCGTTTCAAAATTCTTCAGATTAAACAAGTGGTTTTTCGACAATCATTCCGGGTCTATAAGTAAACCTAAAAGTAGAGGAGACTCCAATGGGCCATCTAATAGACCTAGTGACCCACTTCACTTTCAGCGAACCAGCACAGACTGAGAAACGCTCAGGTGTCTGACATGTCAGGTACCTTAAGAGGTCCGGTCTTATCACCTCACCTATCGCAAAGGGAAAAGGTCCCTTAGAAGGAGTGGATCCCTAGGTTAGATCCAGAGTGTGTGACGTCCACCTAAGAAATGGTCGACTCGGTCGTCCCTTCGGGTTCTTATGACCTCACCATCGGATAGGAAAGGGGTCCCCTAGAAGGACTAGATCCTTAGCTTGGATCCAGAGGAAGTAACGTTCGTTTAAGAAATGGTCGACTCGATAGTCACTTCGGGCCTGGTGACCCATGTGAAATCGAAAATACACACATACATTTGTTTAGATTTTAGTCGAAAATTTCAAAATACAATTGTTAAATGGACAAATTTTGTTTATTAGATTTGACGACGAAAAGTTCGTAATGAAGATAAAGTCCTACAAGGTCACGTCAGAAGATCTCTCATTTCACTTTCAAGGATTCAGGATAGGTTGAGAAACGTTGGGACACCTGATGTGTCAGGTACCTTACGAGATCCGGTTTTATGAACTCACCTATTACCTATCGACAAGGGGAAAGGTCCCCTAGAAGGGTTGGGTCCCTAGCCCGGGTCCAGAGGGTGTAACGTCCGTCTAAGAAATGGTCGACTCGGTGGTCCCTTCGGGTTCTTATGACCTCACTCATGGGATAGGGAAGAGGTCACCAAGAAGGGTTGGGTCCTTAGTTTGGCCCCAGAGGCCGTAATGTCTACCTAAGAATTGGTCGGCTCGTTGGTCCCTTCGGGGAAGATTTCGCATTTGAACGTTGACTTTTTTTTTTTTTTTTTCTCCGACATTCCTTTGTGAACTGTCGCGAGACACTAGACCGTTAAACCTTGAGGACGATCTACCTTTGTTTCTTGACTCTCCTTCCCGTAGTCATTTGTCCCATCGTCTATAATCTCTGACTGAGTCAGTGATCTTTCCTTTATTGACTAAATTGTTTTTTGTTCGTGTTATTAACTTTTATAAGGGGTAGGTTTTTGGTCTTAAGGGAAAGACTTAGGACCTTTGATTTCTCTTTATTTCTATATTTATCCATTACGTTAATTTACACGAATGTTCCGTCGGTAAAAAAAATAATTGTCGATGAACTTGTGTGTAGTGACAAATAATCTCCAGAAGACTCATGAAATATTGATGAAGAGTTTTATAAAGGTTCTTTAATTTACGGTTTAGAATACCTTGGTTAACATGATTTTTCCTCTTTAATTTGTTCCGAAACTGAAACTTTCGGGCTACCATGATTTGTCGACGACTTCCACGTCACCCACGAGGGTCGTCCGAGACTCACGGAAGTTACGGTAATTGGTCTTCGTGTTTATTCTTCTCGATGTTTATAGTAGTGAACAAATTTAAAATGGTTAGAATATGTAAAAGGAAGACTCGTGAAATTTCTTTGGTTTTATTACCGTTAATTCTTATTTATTTTTCTGGAATCCATGAAACAGTTTTTTTTGTGTTTTATTTTTGCTCTCTTTATCGAGGTAAAGTACTATTCTTGAAGTATCCAACTGACTTTGGAAATGCAGTTAGGAAATTTTGTAAGTTACTACTTGATTTACTTGATATTTGTTAGACAGTCGTTACAGACCACAGGTTTTAATCTGCACACAACCAGACTAAATTAACGAGGTGAGTTGTATTACATTCATTCGGGTTCGTCGTGTAAAAAAAGTTCTGATTCGGTTCTACTAGATGAAATGTTTCGTATTTTTTTAATTAGTAGTTTTGACTTTATCAACATTATACATAAGAAAATCACGATTTCCAAGAGTAATTTTGAGTCGACTTCCGACAGATGGTTATATAAAGGGGGAGCAACAATATAAAATGAATGAAGAACAACATGGTTTTAATAGTCACTGAATCCTTCATCTTCCGAAGGTTTTATCCTCAGTCTATGTACCAATAGGGTATACCAATGTAATATAATACATACGTTTCACTATTAAATCTTTTCAAGAATTTTGATACACATCCCAATTTGTATATAATTGTGTATATTAACTTAATTAATTCCCTTTCTGCCCGTCCGTGTCACCAGTCCTTGTCTTATACAAATGTTATCTGTTAGACAGTCTTTGCAGACCACAGGTTTTGATCCACACGTACCCAGACTGAGTTAATCAGGTGAACCCATTCATTTGGATTCGTCGTTTTAAAAAGATAATTTCATCTTTCTAGAATCTACTAAGGAAATTAATATTCAATGTGTATTACCTTATATCTCCTTCAATCATCGTAAGAGGGGACGGAGTTTACTTAATTTATTTTAACTTCGGTAGACAAGTCATATAAAAGTTATCTGTCATTCTCCTTCCTCTAATCATTTTTTTTTCCGAAAGACAATGAGTGGACATTGGGAGAGGAAACATCTTATGACCTTAGTAGGTATTATCTATCGTCTGGTTGTTTTCGGTGAGAGGTCTGATCTCGGATGAACGAATGACGACCCCTTTCTCCGTGTGTTAGTTCGAAAGGGGCACGACACGGGTGGTGAGGCGATTTGGTCCAAAGAGAGTCAGGTCGCACTCATGTGTTAGTGACGGAGTGTAGTGTCGGTGCAGAAAGAAGTGTCGTCAGGTCTGTTTAGAGTAGACTTAGTGGTGGTGTTTTCCCCCTTTAAAAAGGGTAAACAAAAAGAGAAGATATGTGTGGGGAAAACCAACTTTTGTAGACTTCATGGTTCTTTTCCTGTTTCGAGGGACTTTTTTTAAGGTTAGAAATTATAGGACTGAAGTGACGAATAATTTTTCCAAACCGTGTGTTTTGTTCTCTCAGAGGTGGATGTCGATGATTCGAATATTTTAGGCACAGTGCAAAAGGAAAGGGTTTTGTTTTGGTGCGGTGCATGTAAAAATTTTTCTATTAAGAAGTCTTTATGTTTCTTTTTATATAATAAGACTCCGAGATAAAACTCGAGTCCGACTATATTTTGGTCAATAACAAAACTGATTCAGCCGTTTTAAGAAAAGTAGGAAACATGTCTGTTTCGTTTACAGTCTAAGAAAGTTATGACAGTGTCCGAGAAAACAAAGAAATAGAGATCTATGCGACCAGAAGTAAAGAACCTGTCAGTGCTTTCGGAGAAAGGAGACCTCGAATCTAGTAACGATTCCAGTCAGAGGTACGAGAAAATACAGGACCTCCCCCGAACATGTGCACACCACTCAAGACTCGTACCTGTTTAAGTAAGTAGATAAGTAACGACTGTCATGACAGTGTCCTTTTCGAGGGTAAGATTGTCTGGAGATTTTCCCGTGTCGCACTCTTTTTAGATCAAAATGGGCCTGAAATTATTAGAGTCTTAACAAAGAACCCAGTGACCAACAATAAAAGTTTCGTTCTCAAGTTGGTTCAAATTTCTACTAAGTTCAGAGAAAAATTGTATATATCCAACATTTATATATATAATACATATATATATATTTTATTTCTCTCAAGTTCTCACTTTCCAATCGAGAGTATACTAAAATAGTGAATTTGTGAGGTATTCGTTGCAAAATTTGAAAAGTTAAAATGTCATCAAGGGTCTTAAGATCATTTGTGTCCCCTTCCTTTTAGTTCCGTTCACTCACTAAAAAGATTATTCAGTGTTTTCTTGACAATCGTTTCCCTCGTCATGTAAGAATCCTTCTCTCAATTTATGTAATAGATGGCTGAGTGTCAGTGTCAAGAAGTTTCCTGTGTGTGTCTAATAAGGGAGAGGTTTCCTAAAGTCTTCTATAATTAGGTTTAAAGGATTAAACTGTTGATTTTCATACATATGTGGGACTGAGTCCTACGAAATATGTATGGAAATGAGATTCCTCATTTATATCGTTGTTGAGATCCTGTCTAAGTCAGACATGGGTTGTTCCTCTTTTTCGACGGGGAGGATATTAATACCATCGACGTGGTTTGTCAGACCCCGAACTTCCTTCCAGATAAATGTTTTAGAAAAAGACCAGAAAGAGTGTTGACTGAGGTCAGTGTTCTCGATCGGTGTGACGACTTTTATCGTGTCTTTTGTCCTAGGTGAAGAGAAAGTAAGTCGTTTTTGGAAGATTAGACCTCGTGTTGGTCACACCAGAAAGTAACACTCTCGATTATTTAGGTGTAGAGGTACCTGAGGAAGGTAGACGACGAAATTTGTTGATTACCTACCTAATACAGATACCCCTTTTGTTTGTGTTCTGGACTTGTCTGTCGACTAAACGTATCCCACACAATAGGTCACCTTCTCACAGACGTTTCAGTGTCGAGAATTTCGATGTCTTGGAAAGTTAGTTTTCTCTAAAATAATTGATTTTGTATAAGTTGTTGTTTCTCCTTCATCCTTACTCAGAGATTAGACATCTTCATCTTTACTATATAAGACTATTTGACAAATCCGGTCTCTAATTTTTAAGTTTGAGAAGTAAGTAAATGATTAAGTCCTTAGTATATAATATAGTTCGTAACTCTACCCGTCACCCTTTTTTAATGGTTCTAATTGTAATGGGTATTTGATTATTAAGGTGAAGTCTTCTCGAGTTTAGGTTATCCCTTCGGTTTATGTTTGTTCATTAGTACTATGGTAGACTCTTAATGCTGTTTCGCGTTTTTTCCCCACAGTTTCTCGTGAGTTAAGTGCAGTGACCCTTTAGGTGTTTTTTCCGAAGGTCCCGGTTAACGGTAGACCAGTGACTTTGTTTACAATATCCTAATGGTCACGAACCGGTTCTGTCAGAGACAATAGATTTCATATGTGTCGAATTTTTATAAATTGGTCAGGAGTGATTAGTTTTTCACGTCATTGTTTGGGGAAGGATACAAGAGACATTGTGTCCTTGTTGTCTAAAGTAGAGGTATGGTGGGACGACGTTGGAATCGGAAGGTTACTCTTTCTTGTTACGTGGCGAAGGACTCATGCAGGTAGGAAGAAGAGGTAGAGTATAAGAAACGCCAATTTGTCCTTATGTTAGTACATGAAATAACCTAACGACTCATTAAATTCGTTGTATATGACTACGAAGAATTGGAAAGAGTTATAAAGATTTCTGTTTTATCTTGCGTGAGATGGATTTTAAAGGACGGTGTTGGACCGAAGAACTTTCGGAGTACAAAACCGATTTAAGTACGGTTAAAACGAAAGAAGAGAGATTAGATTATTTGAGAGTAAAAAATTTTTTCTAAGTAAATAAAAACCGACACGACCCAGAAACAACGACACGTACCCGAAACACCTCTCGTCCCCCGATGAGGGATTAATGTCGCGTGTCCAAAGAGTAACGCCACCGAAGAGGACAACACCTCGTGTCCGAGATCCCGTGTACCCGAGTCATCGACGTTACGTACCCGAATCGGTGAAGCACCGTACACCCTACAAGGGTCCCGTTCTTGACTTTCCAAGAGACGTTACCGTCCACCTAAGAGTTGGTGACCTGGTGGTCCTTCGGGATTTGAAAGTAAAAATTATGATTTTATTATAAATGTTTACGACTAATTTAACTTCCTCTGACTTTTCCTTATTTGTCTCTCTACTTTTCTTTTAGTTCTGACGATTACAATAATTTCTTCGGTCCTTTTCTCACAATTTCCTCCCCATTGTCATTGTTTACGACGGTTCTCTGGGTATAGAGTTCTTGTGGGGATTTAAAAGACTGAACCTTCAGTGACCATAGGAGATATTCTTCCCAAAGTCTCCATCTACCCATTCTCCTCGTCTTCGGGTGGTCGCTACCCAATGTCAAGTAGGTAAAGTCAGTGAGTCGATACAGACTGAGAAACGTTGGGGTACCCGACGTCGTGCGGCCCGAAGGAACAGGTAGTGGTTGATGGTTTCGAACGAGTTTGAGCACACGTAGTCCAGTTACTACTGTAGGTTGGTAGAGTAGGAGACAGTAGGGGAAGAGAAGGACGGAAATTAGAAAGGGTGGTAGTCACAGAAAAGGTTACTCAGCCAAGAAGTGTAGTCCACCGGTTTCATAACCTCGAAGCCGTAGTCATGAAGGTTACTTATAAGTCCTGACTAAAGGAAATCCTAACTAACCAAACTAGAGGAACGTCAGGTTCCCTGAGAGTTCTCAGAAGACGTTGTGGTGTCAAGTCTTCGTAATCAAGAAACCACGAGTCAAAAGAAATACCAGGTTGAGAGTGTAGGTATGTACTGATGACCTTTTTGGTATGGAAACTGATCTGCCTGGAAACAACCGTCTCATTACAGAGACGAAAAGTCATACGACAGATCCAAACAGTATCGAAAACAAGGTTCCTCGTTCGCAGAAAATTAAAGTACCGACGTCAGTGGTAGATGTCACTAAAACCTCGGGTCCTTTTATTTCAGACAGAGACAAAGGTAACAAAGGGGTAGATGAACGGTACTTCACTATGTCTCACTCGTCCTTTACTCCTTTATTTCTACCGTCTAGAACTGTCGAGAAGATGGAAGGTCAATTGTGGAGAGATAGGAAGTGTCGGTTAAGAGAAATTCTTCAATAAGTACTTTTCCTTACCTACCCTAAACGTCGTAAATGTCTCTAGTCTCCTCCTTATAAAGAAGGTAACATTGTGTTCTTTTTCGTCCACTTCCATTGTTTTATAGATATTAGAATCACCATTTCTGCGATTATTGCAAAAGTTCATATCGATAAAAGGGACACTTTATTCTTCCTTCAGTCGTTTCTCTTATCTCTAAACTCTCCTCGTTTCTCTTGAGCTTTCTCTATTACACCTCTTATTCTTCTAGCGAAATTCTTTTTCCTGACCACCACACGAGTAGAAGAGGACACTCTCGTGGTTTTAACGTTGATCGACAACTTGTTGGTAGTTGTCCTCCTGTGACCTGGGGTGGTTTTTTCTTTTTCCTGACCGTTCGTTACAACTCTTGATTGTTTGTAATAAGTAGTATTAAAATATCCCGGTCGGTGGTTGGATTAGGTACACTCCGAAAGAAGTCATTTGATGTCATTGTGTTTCCGTTTTCAAGATAATCTGTTTAAATGGTCTACCTAGTTGTTTTTTACCCCGTTTTCTGATTGATTTCTCAATTACCTTAGATCCGTTTTACTAATTTCTTATCCTTTTTTAATCTTCTCAGATTATCTCTACGACTATTCGGATTCTTGACAATATGAGATTCTTATTAATTTACTCCCTCGACTTTTAGATAGGTCAGTACCACTCGTCCAATAGGTCGGAATACTGAAATCACCCTTTTATACAGTCTTCATAAGGTTCCGTGTCTCATACCAGGACTTCTCCCACGTATTCACCCGATCTTTACTACTCTTACTACTTCAGTTCATTGACACTACGGTCTTAGAAAGGTACACCCTCCTAGGTGTACCAGCGACTTCTATTTCTATTATTTCTATTACTATCCTTATCCTTCTGAATATGGACTACTGTCAGAGGTTGTTCTCTTCCCTCCTTATTAACCCTCCAATCATTTATGTCGTCGGTCCTTGCCTTCCCAAATCTGTATCCCTGACGATTCTTTTTAATTGTCAAATATAACTTATTTCAACTGAATCTTTGTCAACAGTACTAACTTGGTTTAGGGAATAAAATATGAAGTTATTTAATCCTGGGTTCTTCCCCTACATTGGACGAGTCTTTTATGTGTCATCATTGAACTTGGGCAAAGTGGATCTTGTACGTCGAAATTGATTTGTCTTGTCTGCTTCCTCCAAAAGGACAGGATCTTTCCTGTATGTCTTGTAAAGTAATTGAAGAGATGGTATATAATTATGCCACAATTTTTCTGATGAACCATTATTGATTGATTTTTGATCTTGTAGACGTCTTTGTTAATTTTAAATTATGTATTCAAGAGTCTTATCCAACGTTGGTATGTGAAAGGTTGTTGATAGTTGGAGAGTAAATAGGCTTGTACTTATTTTATAGAATACTGATTGGGATACACCTTTAGATATTCCTCGAAATATACCATTTTTTTTTTTTTTTTCGGTTGCATTCGAGTTGCTTTTCTAATTGAGACCAACATTTTGGGTTCAGGATTTCCGTTAGAACCTCCTCTGAAGAGGTCCGTACGTCATGACGTGCGTCATGTTTCGTATCTTGGACCTTGGAGATGCCAAGTACTGTCCAGGAGTTGTTTCCTAAGAAAAATTAAACAACAAATTCACCTTTGGGTCGGTCGGTTCATTTTAAGGAAGTTTTGTCCGGACAAATTACTCCTTTTTATACAAGGAGTTCCATTTTTCTGTTACTAAAATTACTATAGGGGTAAAGTGTCATACGTACTCAAATGTCAATTCTAAGGAGTGAGTTTGGAATCCTTTGTGACAGTGATAAAGTTTTCTCTTTCAATTTATTTGGTCGACTTTGAACTAAAGATATAAAGGTAAAATGGTATAGGATACTTACGTGAAATGAAACAAAGGTTCTACGGGTATATAGACTCCCTGGATGACAAACTTCAAAACACGGGGGAAAACTTTTTGTCGGGTAATTGACACAAACGGTCTTCGTTAGAGTCAGGGAGTCTAGTCCATTAAATAAAGTACACCCCGACTTTTAATTGTCTCCAGTTTACCACTCCTTTTACCCGACTTTGACTTTTTTTTTAATTACAGTAGAAAATTTTCCGTCCGTTTTCAATATTCGTTAGTGTCTTGTCTTTTCGTCATAGTAAAAATACAGAAAACGTATAATGTTACATTTAAAACGTGATAGTTTTGTTTTTTGAATTTTTGTTTTTGTCTTTTGAAAGGTTGTTGAAAGTTTTTGTCTTTTCGTCAAAAAATAAGGAAATATAAGACAAAAATCTCCAAAACAAAAGGGATAAAAAAATTTCCTATTTTGATTTTCAGTATGAGTGTAAGGTTTTCTATACGGTTTTTTAAGTCAGAGAGTTGGATTTGTGACTGTATTTATTTAGTTTTGAAAATATCTTTGACCTTTAGAATAGTGATTTAAGATTAAGGATTTAATACATAGAGGGAGTGGAATTTCCGAATCTACTGGATTTTACTAGAAGTTACACTTTTGACAGGCTTCATTAAATCATGTTTTAGTTTCGATCTTTTAGTTACTGAATTTTTTAATTTTGTATCTATCGTGTACGTAACTGGAGGAAGGAGAGAACTCTAAGGTTTTATGAGAAAATTGTTGACTATATCGTTCGTCATTCCTGGTTTTTTTTTTTTTGGATTTGTGATAGTTGGTTGCACTGAATTTACTGTGAACATATCCTGAGTGTGTTGTTACCGTCTTATATGTAAGAAAAGTTCACGTGTAGTTTGTAAGTGATTCCATCTGTTATAAGTTGTGTCATTTTATACTTGGTTATTTAAAATTTTCCGTTCAGTATATACATTGACTGGTGTTACCTTTATTGAATCTTTTCTTGTTTTCACTATAAAATTTTAGGAGAACATAAACTCTTGTGGGTACTGATTGAGTAGTAAGTCTCTTTAATTTTTCTTTTAACTTTTCATTGAATTTGACTCACTTTTAAATTTTTGTTGAGTTCAGTTTCTACACATCCTACATCGATTTCGTAATCATGTTCCTCTCTTTACAAATGATGATAATTTAGGGGAGATAATCCTTTCTTTACTGGAGTCGAAGGTGAAGTTCTTTGATCTTTCTTATTTATTTTAGGTCACATTCGTCTGTTTTCTTAATTATTTCTACTCTCGTCTTTAGTTACTTCATCTTTTATATCTGTATGTCTGTATTTAAAGAATAATATTCTCTTTAGTAATTTGGTTTTCCATCTAGAACTCTTTTACCTATTTGGTAATAAGTCTGACTAATCCTTTTTTTCTTCCTTTTTTTAATGGTTCTAGTCCTACTGTCTAAATATTAAACTATGGTTATTTAAAGTGTTAAATCTACTTTACCTATTTAAAGAATTTTCGGTATTTTGTGGTTTAGGGGGAGTTCTTTATATTTTTCATACTTATGTGTATAGGAATATAGATCATTTTGTT